>QLNU02015003.1:120618735-120646873 GCA_006491805.2 Dysdera silvatica | reverse complement strand
AAAAAAATCATACAAGTAAATCAAATGAGAATAAAATTTAAGAAACTAAGTCTCTAGAAACAATATAAGCTAATATTTTTTCTTTACAGAAAACAGTACTTCGTAGAAAGAACTATCCGTTTCTTTCGGTCTATATGACATTTCACAGACACTTTTGGTGGGAGGAGCCTATGAGGAATTTGGGGCGGGAAATTTATTACGTGGTTGGCAGGTGCTCCTGCTACAATACATAGTAGGACGAGCTACGTAGTTTCTGTAACATGAGTAAAAACGCGGTCTTCGTTCTTTGAGAGTGATTTTCATATTTTGTGGGATTTGTATTCGTTTTATTAGTTTCCAGTTTTTCCATTTATTTCAAAATGTCTGTGGTTGTTTGAGACAGGATTACAGTTTACAATCAGCAAATGTTCAATATTGACAGGCAGAGAGAGGGAATATTGTATTGGAAATGCGCTAAGGGAAAAGAATGTAAAGCTCGTCTCTGTTTAGTGGACGATAAATATAAAAAGAGTTCTGACGTTCATAATCATTTAGTGGACCCTACCATGTTATAAAAAAAGAAAAATGGTTAATAACAAACTTAAAAGAAAAACACGTGAAGAATTATCTACTCCTGTTATCAAGATTTACAGATTAGCGTAAATGCTTGTAAAATACATTCATAAAAGCTAATTTTTATATATTAATGGGCCATAGTATAGAATACGTACGCTAGTGCTTTTTAGCGGGAAGTGTTTCCAACATGCATGGCAACAGTGACGCTCACTTGCCGTCACGTTGCTTACGTCATCTTAACAACATGGACATCTCGATTTAGCGTAGTTCAGAAAAAAAAGAAGAGGTACTTACCTTTATTGCTCTTCTTCGTCGGATGTGTGTGATTTTATTGAGTTTAAAAAGGCAGGAAACAAATTTTCTCGTTTATTTGGTTGCCGGCGTCGCCATACAAATTCCGCGAAGTGGGTCTTGAACAGACTAAGCCTTCGAGACAGACTTGAATCCCTAATATCATTGGCTATCCATCCTGACGTCAGGATTTTAAAGTGGTACTAATTGTTGCCGAAACTACGATTTACGCGCTAAAATTTAGCCCGAAAGCACTAAGGGGACGGGTTACCAAGTTATTGAAGCAATCACTATTTTGAGGTAGGAGTTATTTCTTCGTGTTTTGTTGCCGCTTAACAAAATTGAGCTGGGAATTCTAGTATAGTTTTTATTGCTTATCACGCTACGCCCAAAATATCGTTACCGTGGAAGAAGTTTATAGCAGCGGACAGGTCCGTAGATAGATTATGGGGGGGGGGGGGGCAGTTTATTCGTAAATGTTTCGATGTATTTTATTTAATAATACTAAATATATAAGCAGAATAATATATTTAATATTAATAAATTTCTTAACGTAAATTTTGCATTAAGAAATAAATTTTAGTATACCTATATAACTTCCCCCATCCTTATTACAAAGTATATGCAGACCATAGGCGTAGAGTTATATGAGCAAGGAAGCTTTCCTTCATGCAATACACTGTGTATATTTTTGACATGTCGAGTCAAATTCGATTTTAAAGAAAACGTCTGTTCACAATAAATATACACGTTTTCCATCACAAAGACCTTTGAAAAACACGGACAGAAATATTCAAGACAACTGCATGACGTGATTGGGTTGCTAGAAACACGAAAGCTACTTCTAAAACGACTATAAGCAAGCAGAAAGTGGTATACACAACGGTAGAGCGGCTCTACCGTTCTGCCAGAACTAATGGAACGACAAGATTTACTTAGCCTGAAGAAGCGACGAAAAACTCTATTTAAATTTGTTAACTCTAAAATGAATAAAAACGCACGAAATTAATGAATCTCTGGAATGAAAAAACGGCGACACGTGAGTCTGTTACGAAAATGTTTTAAACGTTTTTCCCTGAGTGTTTCCGAAAAAAACGAACAGCTAATGAAACGAAGGATTTAAGTTTGTCCCGATTGCCTTCGCTAGAATTACCGCAAAAAAGTTTTTAACACTGTAAATCTCCGATAGATGGCGCTCTCAACAGCCCATTTGCGGAGCCTCTCTCTTTTCAGAATTTTTAAACGATTTATGAATTGTTTGTTTGTTTTGTGGTTTTACGGCTCAAAGACTACAATGGTCATGCTGCGGCGGAAACAATTTCTGAACTTTCTTGTTTATTCATTAACTATTTAAATGTTTTTGGTTGTTTGTTGAAAGTTTGTTTCTGGCCGTTGAAATACGAGATTAAATGCGTTGCTTTGGATGCGGAAATAACGATGTTATCGATGTTACAATAGTTAGTGCCGCATTCTTTTGGTGACATTTTTTAGCGACCAGAATGTTTTAGCACATTTTTTTTCCCTAATATTAATTAATACAAAAACAGTTTAATTTTTTTTTTGCGTGGGGAAGGTTAGTTCCAGCTAAAAATAAGTGTAGGAACGCCGTTCTCACACCACTACACCTTTGACTATGGGGCGATCGCTCTATCTACCCCCGGATCCGACAGTGCCTCACTGATTTAGTTTATTGAGCTTATAACAAATAGTGAATGTGTGTTGAATTCGTTATTAGAAGCAAATATTTCCCACAGACAAAATACTTATTAAATGCTCGAAAAAAGGTATTTAAAAATAAAAAACAGAACATTTTAATTTGCGAACATATTTATGTAGTAAATAGACAAAAAAAAAAGGCAATTTTTGGGGCGATATTAGTCTATTACAAGTCCCACAGTCAGAGGGTTAAAATTTAGCCCTATTAGTATGAATAACCATTATATGCACGGGTATCAAACCTCAAAATGTATTCTACAATGTAGGAGATGTTGGTAAAACAGACTATAATCGGTAAATTTTATAGAAAATTCGAGTTGGTCCAGTGGCTAGCCCGTCCGCCCCATTAGGTAAACCTAGAATGCATGCTAACAAAATTTATTTTTATTACATACATTATTTTATCGGACTAGTTTTTTCGACAATTTTAGTAATTATTACTGTAGGTGGGGGTCAATTATCGGGGCCCATGTGGGTTTTTCAACCACCGGTGGACTAGCCTTCGAAAACGCTTTTTTTTTGTATCAGAATCGGCCTGAAAAATATAAATATTGCAGCACACTGGAGGTGGGAGTCTATAGATAATCTATACTATATATAGATTATCTATAACCTATACATAGTATTTTTTTTATCATTTATTAATACAGGCTATTTTTTACTTCACGAACTATGATATTCTTTTTGTTCAATCATGAATAAATTGATTCTGATATACTTATAGGAGCCCAAGTCATTGTACATTTCATAAATATAACGAAGAAATTCACATACAAAAATTAACGACTGGCCTTAATCATGGCATTAATTCACTTAAAAATAAAACAACAAAACGCTGGCGCCCAATCTTAAAATAATTTTAATTTATATACAGTCATTGTAATCTATTTCTCATATACAATATTGGACTTGATTTCACCCATATTTCATTAACATTTCATTCAATGCTTCGACACTGGACCAATTGGACAAGAGGGTTAAAAGTTGTTCAAATTGCTCTTCTCCATGAAGAAACGCTTCCACGTTGTACATGTTCTTTTGAATGCGATGATCCGTGATTCTGTCTTGAAGATAATTGTATGTTCGAACTTTGTCAGACCTTGCAGCAGTCCCAACCTAAAATGAATTAGGGGGCGGGATGGTTAAAGATTTAATTTATGATTAAATGTATAACCCAATTTAAGCCTTTTTTGCAACATGGTTCCTTTACAGGCGACGGGTTTGTAAATAGGATTCTAAAAATACCAAATTAGTATTATAAAGTAAATTAATTCCTTAATTGAAAAGTTTGTTTCAGAAACCCGCTACCTGTTCTTTTACAAATTTTTGGGAAACACAGAAAAACATTCTTTGATATTAATACAGATTTTGGCTTGAAAAAAATTTAGAGTATTAGTTCACATCTTCTCGAAATGCATGTTGTATTTTTCATGCCAAAATCTGTATTAATATCAAAGACAATATGTTTTTCTTTGTTTCCCAAACATTTGTAAAAGCACACTTAGCAGGTTCTCAAAATAAACAATTCAAATGGAATAAGAGTTCAGCTATTTTTGTTTATTCACTTCTTTAATTTGTATAAATTGTGTCTGGAAATTAATAAAAAGCTTGTATAAGAAAAATTAATATATTGTTGTATATTAATATGTTAACAAATTTTTGAATCTATGGCAAACCCGAATTTTCCTCATTAAATTTTGTTCAATTATTGTATTATTTCTCTACAAAGAATTTCAACAACACAAACATACACTGTTGGGAAAATTATCATATTTTTAAAGAACGATTATCTTTGCTAACCTTAAAGAATGCCATTCTCATTCTTACATCAAACATACACCTCTGCATTTAATTTACAGAAATTGGCAGCTGTAAGCTGAAAGTTTTGTTTTACTGAAAACTTCTTGATTTACAGGAACTTTTTGAATTTCCAGAAAGCTTTTCAATTTACAGAAAACCTTTCAATTCATAGAATATTAGTCAATATAGAAAGCAAGAAAAATTGAATTCAGAATCATATTTAAAGGGTTCAGGGGAAAGGTTATCTAACAACGGAACTAGCCCGAGTGGGAGTCCTAACTGAGAATTAAGACATATTACAATTTATAGATTTTAGACCCCTAATTACGAATCCAAAGTCCTTTTTCTGCGAAATCCATATATAAATTTTTAATTAAAGAATAAAATTTTCAAAATTCTCACAGATTCAGGTGTTTGGCGAAATATGTGTAAGAATTGGCGATGCTTTTATTATCGTTTCAAAACTAGTTTGCTTTTTCGATAGAAAAAAAAGTTTTAAAACAAAATACATGCTGTTTGTGAAAGCAAGCAATATTATCATTTTAGATAAATTAAACTTCAAGTGCACTTTCTCTATTTATAAAAAATAATACCACAAAATTTAAAAATTTGTATAATGTGCATACAATGTGAAAATGGAAAGTAAAGATTGAAACATGGATCTGTTTTTTGCAGAATTAGTTAAAAAAAATAATTAAACAAGACTGTCATAAAATTGGTATTGAATAAAAGAATGTTCAAAGCATAACATTTGGTTACATGTGAGTGAATTTTAATAACGAGTAACTCTTGCATAACGAAATATTATCAACTGCGAAAGAAAGGGTTTCTACATTATTAAATATTTTAGGATCGTTATCTGAATAATCGTACTTATACAAGGAATATTGTAACTAGGTGATATTGTTCAGATTGAAGTTGGTTATATATTATTAAAGAGTGCATTTTTAGTATTTCATTTCTATTTTTTATATCAATTTTCATATATCAGCAAGGGCGATTTAGTTTGTAACTTTTTTAACGAACTTTTTAAACTGCCTGAAAAAATATACATCGAGTGGTTAAATAAGGGATGCTGTTTTAGGGTGCACTTGTAAATTAATGAAGTGGCTACGAGAATCTTTATTTATGCTTGGATCCGTGTACCCTGTCCAAGAATCTAACATGACTCAAGGAAGTGGGTGCAAAATAGTAATAATGCAATAATTCAGCCATTCTTTCATTTGTAGTTTATCCATTTTTCCCGATGTTGAAGAAGTGATACATAAATTTGAAAGCCGAAATAACTTTTTTTTAACGGCCGGACGAAAATTTCCATTCTTTTATTTTAAGCATATTTGTAACTTGCTTTTTAACTTCCCACTCATTGACAGCGTTAGCAGAATTGTATATGAATGTACTAATGAAAACTCTGATAAAATTGCTGAAATTGTTTGTTTTTACCCTTTAACAGACAACATTTCTTTTGATATGAAATAATGAAATCCACTCTGATGGGATTTCAGTATTTGACCAGGATCATGAGTTATTATCGAATCTCTTATTTTTAATATAAATTCTACATCAGTATTTTT
This sequence comes from Dysdera silvatica, assembly GCA_006491805.2. Taxonomy (NCBI): domain Eukaryota; kingdom Metazoa; phylum Arthropoda; class Arachnida; order Araneae; family Dysderidae; genus Dysdera; species Dysdera silvatica. The sequence continues at coordinate 120,640,937 of QLNU02015003.1, read as the reverse complement.
AATTTCCTCAATATTATGGATATGTGCTGTGGTCAAGTATTTTGTGATTTTTCAAGGAACAATTCCAGCTGTCTTTGTAAAATTTTGGATGAAACGATAATTACTTTGGAAATGTATTAAATTTAGTTCCTCAGATTTGATGAAAGCACAGTGTTTTAAATCCATGTCATGAACTGGCATATGACGATTTCTGGCATTCTTAAATTTTTGAAATATTGAAGCCCTAATTATTTCTTATTTTTGATTATTTATCCCTAATAAAGGTTGTTTTTTTTTATTTAAATGTATCTCTAGGATATTTAACTTTATGATAACGAGCTTTGGCTTCAAGAAATTTTCGTTTTTTACAAGAATCATAATAATGATTTTTTTTCATATTTGTCAAAGTAAATTCGTTTACCAAAATATCATCGTTACTATAATCAGATTCATACGCATAATTACCATAATCGGTTCGATTTTCATTAAAGTCACGAAAATTCAAAGTAACATCTTCAATCACATTATTTACGTTTATTAAATGTTTACATTATTGAACATTTGTTTACAAAAATTGATGAGTTATTTAAAATTTTTGCAAACAAACGTTTCCTTTCGTCTAGTTCTTCAGCTCTAATTATTGAAAATTGTATCTTGTATTTTTTTTTATTGATAAATTTAAGATAGATTGAATGATGTTCACGAAATTCTTTTTTTTTTTTTTTAATAGAAAATCAAAAATGAAATGTGGGCGGTTTTTATAATGTGATACTTCGCTAGAAAACGAACAACTAATAATTTCAGTCTGGCATTAAATAAACTTCTGATTAAACCAAGTTAAAAGCATACCAACTGACAACTCAAATTCTAGCCGTCTTTGATTACCATCATAATTGCACCAATTCTTATAAAAACTTCGCCAAACAGCTGAAATTTGTGCCATTTTTGAAAACTTTATTTGTTAATTAAAATTAGTATGTGAATTTCACAAAAAAAAAAGGACTTCGGATTCATAATTAGGGGTCTAAAATTTATAAATTGCAACATGTCTCAATTCTAAGTTAGGACTCCCACTCAGGGTAGTTTCCTTGTAAGCCACTTTTTCTAATTTAAAAAAGTACTTTAAAACACAACTGTGACTTTCAAAATATAGCACTTCAAGCAATGACAACTCTTGACTGAGCTGGTTTTAACCAACTCTGAATTTTTAAAATATACAGATATCCATTCTGAGTCGAATGCAACCCAAAACTACACGTTGGAAAAAAGTGACGTATGTTTTCCCGCCTCTTATCTTTTATTTAATCCACATAAGAATGATTAACAACCATGTTTCGGTTTTGGCGTAAAAATTAAAAATGACGTTTCGGGAGCCAACTGCTTCTCTTAACAATTTAGTGAACTGGTAGTTGAAATTTTGGTTCCTCACTTCTTTACATACTTGTTTTAATGACTTATTGATGTATTTGATATTAAAAAATAAATTACGATAAGTTTTTCTATTCATTACTCAGTGTTCCTCGTGGTATCTCTTTGTGTACTACAGCTTTTATGTGTATTTTTTTTTTTTTATATAAAACGAGTGAAGTTTTCCACAGATTGATTACATTTTTATACAGCAAAACCCTACTAAGGCGAGCACTGTCACTTCTGTGGAAAAACGGTCGCTCAGAGAGGTGGTCTCTGAATGGAAGCAAATGTAGCATTGGCTCAATGGGGAGGGAGAAAATGGTTTCTAAGGGAGATGGTCTATAAATAGAGGTGGCCTCTAAGGGAGGTTTTATCCCACATTGAATGCACTTTTATAAATTATCAAGGGGGAGAAAACTTCTGCTATTTACTAAATACAACGTGGATAATATGATAAGGTGTATATTGGACAGATGGGAAGGTCGATATGTCTATGAGGAAAGGAGCATATGCGTGCAGTAGCCAGAGAAGACAATTCAAGACAATTAGCTCAACATGTTTGTGGGAAAGATCATGAACCGGATTAGCATTTGATGGAAGGTTTACATCAGAATACGGCAAATCTGAGTAGTAGACTCTTTCTGGAATCAAGAGTGACTTACAGCTTGAGGAGTCATACCATAAAAACCTTTACGGGAACCCCACAGGATGCTCACCAAACCTCAAGATGGGGATGGCCACTGATGTCATTGGGTGTGGAGGTCCCCCAGCTAGAACTGTCCTACATCAAATGACGTCAGATGGGAATTCCTAACATGAGGGAGTATCTCCTATACAATCTTTCATCAGGCCTGTAGCCAGACGTTTGTTACAGGGAGGGGGGGGGCTTAAAATTCTTTAATATTTTATTAATATATTCAATAATACTAAATATCTAAACAGATTAATATATTTAATATAAATCATCCAATTTCTTAATGTAAATTTTGCATTGAAAACTTAAAGAGGTATACTAAAAATTTACAATTTTCCTTATCCTTATTATAGAGTAGATGACAACTCAAACTTCTATAAAAACATGATATACAGAAGATCTACCTTAGAAATCGATTTTGAATATATTTTTAATATCAAAGAACAATTTCCATCGCCATGTACAATTTTATGCAAAAATTTAAAATAAAATTATAAAATAATTTATCTTGAGAAAAACATTTTCCAGAGGAAGGAGGGCTGATTCAATTTCCAGGGAGGGCCCAGTCTCCACTAGCCCTAGCCTGGCTACATCTCCGACTTTCACTCACCCTTCACTTGACAAGGGGAGCTCCACATAGTGAAACTTTACATTGTTTCGTTAAAGGATGCTTAATTTATAGAAATATATTTAATTTATAGAAGCATATTCAATTTATGAGAAAATAATCTATGGAAAGCTCTACACATTAAAAAAAAATTAAATTATGTACACAAAAGATGTGGTACAGAAAGAGATACCACAAGAAACATTACTTTCTGAAATGCACAGAGAAACATCTTTTATTTTACTTTTAGTACTAGATATTCACATCAATAAGTCATTAAAGGCATGCAAAAGAAGCGAGGGGCCAAAATTTTAATAACCGGTTTGCTAAACTACTCAAATTTTATAAACCGGTTCACTAAACTACTACAATTTCATGAACTAGTTCAATGGAGTCCGTTGTCCTCTGAAGTGTTCAGCTAAAAAATGTTGGCAACAGGCTCCTATTTTTAAAAATATTTAAACCACCAATATATTGCATTCCCGCTTCAGAAGTGACACAACACAAAATTTGGTGATTTGCGTTTCAAGTGATTTTAAATTACGTAACACTGAATAAAGTACAGTGAAAGAACCTGCATTCTTGCAGTTACATGTGCCGTTTCTTCCAAAGATGGGTATGACGTTATTTATCTTAATGACATTTTCAGTTGGAATTTGTAAATTTGTTAGTTGTGTTACTTCTGAAGTAGTGGTGTGGTATATGTACCATCTTCAATTCACTACCGAGCACATATCAATAGTAAAGTGCTGGTATATTTTAAAAGTGTTCTGGAATGTTTTTTTAGATTGTGCTGTATTTAAAAAATTTTTGATCTTCTACAGAACTTCATTTCACCACCTCTCTCTCTCACTCCCCCCTCCATATTATACTTGCCTGCAATCTTCGAGATGACGTTGTTTCCCGAATCGACTCATCCAATTTTATTTTGTATAGCTTGGCTCTCAGGGTTTTCATGGCAAATTCTCGATTTCTGTGTTGGCATCGTTCTACTTGGCTCTCCACAGCAATTCCTACAGGTAAATAATAAACTAAGTTTTTAAGGTACAAGGACTACAAAGGCCATGCTGTGCTAAATAAAAGGCAAATAAAACGATACATTTTAAAAGTATTTGTTAACACTTTAGTTACATTCAGGGTGATGTCCTAATGATGATGCATTTCTTGAAATTTCAGTTAGGTATGTCATGTACAGGGCTGTCCCCAAAGGGAACGCGCTGTGTACACCGCACACTCTCAAGAAATTTTGAAAAATACTGAGCACATGTTGCATACTCTCAAAGTCTCAAGAAAGTTTTTGTATTTGCTGGTTTTTGGGTAACTTTTAATAAACTTCAGCCTTTTTTTTAGTCATTTACGAACTTGAATGGAAAAAAATGCGAAAAACTCCTGGAACCCCAAGCCTCAAAATAATATCCTGCATACGACCAGGAGAGGAATGAAAAACTGATCGAAATCGAACATCATCAGTTTTTCGATTCGAGGAATCGAGAAACTGATGATGATGAAAGTGGCGACTGCCACCGTGGGCTTGGATAGACGACCAGTCAAATGCCAGCCAGTGCAGAATGGTGACGTCACCAAGTTCAGTAACACTGCAATTTCAATACTCCTTAATTAAGACAACACTGCATACTCTCAACAATTTTCTTTGGGACAACCCTGGTCATGTTCAGTAATTATTACATAGTACAGTATATAGTATACTATACTATACTATATACTGTACTATTACATAGTACAGTATATAGTATAGTATAGTACTGTGATTATTGAGGTTTTAATTATCCAGGTGATCTAGGTTTCATTTATCTGGATCATCAAATCATCTGGATTACGGTTATGCAGGCCATCTCAATCACCAGGTCTTCATCTTTTATCTATGAGGTCATTTGACGTCTGATATAACCAAGGCGGCTCAATATCTGTATTTAGATATTATTGTTTGTCTGTGTGGCAACAAGGATAAAAAAGGCCATGCTGCACTGTAACTAACGGCTTTCCGAAAAATTTGAACATCTGCAGCCATGGGGAAGCAAACCCGGAACTACGATGGGCAGAAAAAATGGCATGCATCCCACGATACAACCAGGAGTCTAACCCAGGTTAGTGGCATGACAGAAGAATTTGTTTCCACCAAGCCATTGTAGAGCAGGTAACTAACATTTTCCGAGGAATTAATTTCTTAAGGTCTAGGGAATCAACCCATGGACTAAAGTGTGCAGTTAGTAATCATTACTTTTTATTGGCATAATTGGGAGTCAAAACCAGATTAACAACAATTTAGATGAATGCATTACCACTGCGCGACAATTTAGATCAGTGGTTCCTAACCTTTTTAAACCGTGACCCACTTTTACAGTAGCTAAGAAATCCGCGACACCCCCTTTTTATAGTAATCAAAAGATCCGTGACCCCCTCTGTCTGCCACCGCCACATTTGCATAATAAAAGCATTTTTAAGAGAGTAAAGAAAACACATTAAATAGAAAATTATATATATTAATTATATATATTACATTATTTATGTATATTATATTAATTAAATATATTAATGTATATTATAGATATAAAGTTAACAACGATTAGTAGAATATTGCAATGTGTGTAGCCATGTTGAAATATAAAAGCCTTGGAAACATTTGTTACGGAATTCTTGTTAAAAATAGTTGTAACTAAAAACAATTGCAGTGACCCCCCAGAAATCTGTTCATGACCCCATTGAAGGTCACGACCCCCAGGTTGGGAACAACTGACAGATGAATGCGTTACCACTGTGTGACAATTTAGATGTTAATTTAACAAGAAAAGAGCCTAATTTGACATATTTAGTCAAATTAGTGTCCATTCATGTCAGATTAATATCTATATTATCACGTTATTATTTAAGCATATTTAGTATTGAATTGACATAAGTCTGTATTAATCTGACATGATCAGATATTAATGCCACAGAGGTATTCATTAATTAGACAGTTTGACATAATTCAATATCAACTTGATGTAACTGACTACTAATCAGACATAATTAATTTTTAAGGTTCCTGATTAACACAATGTAATTTAAGATTAATCTTCAAAAGCAAACGAGACCTGTAGGAAGATGAAGCAAGCGCACACAGGTGTTGACTTTGTTGACATGTTGACCACCTGCACCACTGGAACGCATACACTGCGTCTCGATTTCGTTTGGGTGTATGACAATATCAACCTATAAACCAAAGTAAATGTCACAGCAATATTATATGGAATAAAACGTAAGGACAATAACATATAATTACAACATGTTACCTAAAATTAAGGCTCAAATGGTGTCATTGATTGTTTTTATTTTCCAGTTCATGTCTTATAATTTAAGACATGAACTGGAAAATAAACAACATTTAAATATAATAATCCGTCTGCCAAAAAAATTATTTCAACATAATAATTTTTTGGCAGATAGAAGATTTCCATGCTGCTCACGCTTGGAGGGGTGAGGCGGGATATTAAGTGCCTGACTTGGCTGTTCCCCCAACTCGCACATTTTAATTAGCATTTAATGTCTGGTTCTTCCCCAGCTCGACATCAGAAACCCTGCATGGGTTAAAGTGGCCTATTCACAAATCTTTTAAGGGCGAGTGAGACTAAGTTCCAATGATGAGTTAATATTGAGTGTGGATATAAACCAGGGTTGCCCGATCTTTTTGGGCAGCAGGCCACTTAAAAAATTTTAACACACCTTGCAAGCCAGCAATTTCAGCGAGTTTCGTAAAAAAAATCCTTCAGGGGTCTTTTCCGGTTATTTGTTTGTTCACTTATGAAATTGAAAGGGGTCACCCATGCTGCACCCGCGACTTTTCCTTATTTCTAATAATAAATTTTTAAATTTGTTTTGGAATTATTTTTTATTCGAAACAGTTGTCGGCGGGTCGGGTTGTGGCCCGTGGGCCATATGTTGGACAACCCTGATATAAACCATATTGATTTTGGGTGGGGGGTAAGTTTCTTAGTCACCTCCTTCACACGTCTCTTGCTCAAATCTCCCTGTTGCAGGTCTTTAAAAAGACTTTCAAATTTAGTTTTTTTTTTTCCATTTCTAACCTATGCACCTGATACACAGCTCAATCTCAATTACAAACAAATGTGAGTAAAATTCAGGCAAAAATCAATAATATAGATGCCATTCCAATATTTTACAATGTCAAATTTGACTGATATCAGAAATTATTATTGCTGATACTTTCTTCCATTTTAACATGCCTTTGTCTGCTTTTGAGTTAATTTTTGAATGACAATCTTCTGAAAAAAAAAAAGAAAAACTAGAATGAAAGGTCAAATATATGACAGCTATTAAAAGATTTACACTTGTTTGCATTTGATGGCTTAAGAATAGTGAAGGTCATGGTACACCAGGACCTACAGTTTTTTTTTAAAAAAAAACAACAACCTTTTTTCACCCAAGGGATTAAACTTTGGACTATAGGTCTCAGGGGGGGGGAGAGAAATGGATGGTTCCCACAGGGATCAAATAAAGATTATCCGCAGTATCGTATGAAAACAAACATTTGTAGGTAAACGTGTTATTGTTATGCCACTGAAGGACATTAAAGGATTTACCAATATAATAATATGATAATTATCATGGTTAGATTACTTATGACGAAAAAAAAAAAAGTTTTACTTCTGTCGGCTGAGGTAATATGGCAACCGTTATTGTGCTGGTGTGAATTCTTCCACTTTTTTCAGTTTTTGGAACTCTCTGTACTCGATGGACACCAGATTCAAATTTCAACGCTTTATAAGCATTCATGCCATTTATGCTTATGTGGGCATTACGCACACCACCTGTGGGAAATGAATGCCAAAAGTAACCAAGAAGCTTTTTTTAAAAAAACAAAAAAAAAGACTAAGGTTGATATTTGAAGTCAGTGGTTTTCAAATTCAATTATACATTCACTTTATATAGTTTTATAGTCACCGTATAAATACTATATATATACTAGGGAACGTCATCCCATTGATCCAAACTCCATTACAATCTCTCTAGACTCATGTATCACTAAATGAGTCTTTATATATTTTATAATAAGGATAAGAGAAATTATAGAGAGGTATACTAAAATTTATAAGTTTTCAATGCAAAATTTATTTTAAGAAATTTATTTATTAATTTTAAATATATTAGTCTACTTATATATTTAGTGTTATTAAATATATTAATAAAATACATAAAAACATTTACGAATTTTAATACACCTCTGTAGCTTTCCGAGCCTCCCCCCATAACAAGCGTCTATCTATGGGCCTGAACTACTACTCGTCAATTAACAAATTTTCAACTCATCAACTTCCCAATATTTCCAACTCTACAATTTCGACTGTCTAATTTCCAACTCTCTAATTCAGTGCTTTCCAACCTATGTGGGACCACAACTCAGCAAATTATAATTTTTTTTTATACAATACTAAGGTTCTGACACAACAACTTTATTCGTAAATACTGTTCCAATTTTTTTTAAAGTTCATACATTAAACTTACATAAGTATTAATAATTAATTATGATATGTTATAAACAGTATTAGTACATTAATGTATACAAAATGGCAGGTTAACAACTATAAAATTACATTTAAATTAGTCATCAATCATTGAACTGATGACATTTTATAGAATGGAAGTAAAATGACTCACTGTGCTGAATATATCACAATGGTAAAATAACACAATGGGCACAGTTTCTGAACTATATGTTTTAATATAGCTTTAAAACGTTCTCTCGAAGGCTTTTAGCCCTCTTCAAAGAAGGTTACATAATACTGGAACTATTAAGACTGAACTAATAATAAACAAAATTTTCAAACACTGTCATGCTATCTAAAGTCACATATTGTTTAGTATAGTTTGGTTTTAGTCAATTGTACGTGACTTTAGATAGTGTGACAGTATGTGAAAATTTTGTTTCTTAGTATTATTTTAGTCGCAATAGTTCTAGTATTATGTAAGCTCCTTCGAAGAGGGATAAAAGTGTTTGAAAAAATATTTTAAAGCTATATTAAAACATATGGTTCAAAAACTGTGCCCATTGCATTATTTTACGAAGTTTTGTGATATCTTTTCTAGAATATTGTAAGTTTGCTCTAGATAATGTAATTAAATTAAATTGTGCTGCTATTCACTGACACATTCAAAGATTTCGATATCTGAAAATTCCAGACCATTTATGAGTGTTTCCATGCTTTGTTTGTTTGTGGTTTTACAGTTTAAGGACAAGCTCTGATCATCACATGTTAATATTGCTGAAAACCAAGTGGCGAGAGACAGTTAATATCAATCGTTAACCTATTTTTGAAAATAAACACTGATTATTAACCTTTTCTCCTATATATTGAACAAAATTATTGGACTTCCAACGAACCATTAAAAATTCGGGCAATTCACTACTTTTTACAAATTTTTAAATTTGTTTTGGCAACCCTTTTGTTCTTTTTTTCAATTATTAATATTAAACACCTTTACTGAGAAACTTAATGTTCTAGCAACATATTCAATGTAAACAGATTCGGCAGAATGATAGCAAACTATTTACCAATGCCAGTTTCGTCAAATCGCATTATGTCCCACTTCCATTGTTTGTAGGTTGCAAATTTGCAGTACATGTCGAATATATCTTTCGTGAACAGCATGGCTTCTTGTCCACCAACACCTGCAGAAAGTTCAAGAATGATGTCTTTTTCATCTTCATGTGCTTCTGGTAGTAACGACTCCAGAATCTGAAGCACAAAAAAAAAATTAGAATGAATAAATTGTTTTTATATAATATGCCTTAAATATTTGACATTACCACAGGTACTGATATCAAACAACAGAGCAGGGGTTATCAACCTCTAGCATGCAGACCAACTTTTAATAGTACACAGAGTGATTTGGGGATGTACATAAATGATGTTAAACCTTTTTTGAATATTTTTGACCCCCTCCCCATCATAAAAAAATGTTTAATAAAAATCTAAAAATATGTTTTAAAATTTGCAGTGTTTGTGATATCACACTTTTATCAACTCCCCCTTGTCACAAAGTACAAAGTATCACTACTTTCTGAACCCTCCCCTTCCTTTAGGTGAGACATAATTTATGGACAGCCCCTTTAAAAGCAAAAACAAAATTTCGAATATAAAAGTTAAAATTTATATGAAACATTTCAATTATTTTCAAAGAAAAAAAATCCTATTTTTACATTTTTCGAAGTAAAATATTACAAGATATTGGCAAGAAAGTGAACAAAAGATTAAATTTGCTGTCAGGCTATCTGACCTCTTGAATAATTAATTCACATACCATCCAAAACTTATTTTCTCTTCAGTCTCAACCTTTCCATCAACACCCACATCCGTTAATCATACCAAAATACAGGGTTATGTGGCAGTGTTAATAGAGGTTATTGTAGGCAATCACTCATTACAGTCAAAATGTCCGCCATAAAAAAGCAAAAATTTTATATTCATTATTTTCAAAACGCTTGAAGTAGCGATTACAGATTCATACAGTAAAAGTACCACATAATATTAAATTGTTATAAATCATACATCAAATGTACAGGCTGGCACAGAGAATGCTACTGCAGTATCATTTCAGCATAATACTCTTCAAAGGTTGATGATGACCTGTGTGATAAAGCATGAATATTTTTCAAATTTAGTAATTTCTAATTTCAAATTTAGAAAATTCTGCCTTCACTTGACAAAGGGAGCAGTTGGCTCCCGAAACGTCGTGTTTTTTAAACCTTACGCCAGTGTCGAAATAACTGTTTGTTAAGCACATTGCTATTATCCTATAATATGACCTTCAAATATTCTGTGAGTTAACTTTGCTCCTTAACAAGAGCAGATTCAAAAAATATTTTTTGGGGCAAAGGGGAGTTCAAGTTTAAAAAACAATGTCTACCTAGAGTTCCATACTAAGTATAAATTTAGTATTTTCAGTGGGTTGTGGGTGGGGGCACCCCTTTGCATCCAGGATTTGTCTTCGACCCTTATACATGTATTGAAATTTTTGCATATAATACTGTGTTTACATATTTGTGTTTTTAGAGAATAAGGGCAGCTAAAGTCATGCTGCCCTAAGACCCAAGGTTTTCTAAAGATTCTGAATCGCCTAGGGATACAAATCCTGGATTACGGTGGATAGACGAAACAACATGCATTACATATACATTTTAATTCCACACGTATTGTGCATACATGGCGGTGACCCGATATTTGTGGGGTGGGGGTGGGATGCCTATGGCATCACTATGTGTGGCACATTCACAGCTGATATGCTTGTGCCATCGTTGACCTTGCCACTGCCATTTACATTTTTACATGCTCTGTGCCTCCTGACCCTCTCAGCCACCGACAATTAATGGCATGACAGAGGCAAGTTTAACCCCCTTCCTTCTCGCTTCAGTCAAAATTACAGGGTGAGGTTTTGCCTCCTATTTTTTCTTGTGTCCGTGATATTTCCGGGCTGGAGTGTTCAAAAGTAACGCACCAAAAAGATTAAAAACAATCCATTTCTTATACACGGAAAACATACTTAAATTTTAGATTTCAAGCTAAAAAGAATTCCAAAAATTAAAAATGAATACATATATTTTTCGTACACTTACTTTTATACAATTTTCTTGAACAAAGAAGTAGGCACTTTTTTTACTGTTTTCTTGAAAATTATGCGATTGTTAATGGTATGATAGATGAGAATGCATTACTTATATGCCATCATAGAGTATATTTATTATATACTCAAATATTACGGCATTACTGCTATTCAAACTGGAGGAGCTACATGCATTATATTAATGTAAATACGTGGAACCAGTCCAGGCCTAACTTAATACACTATCTAAGCACTACGTTCGTACAGGCTGACAGCTTTTTTTGCTTATGAAATAAATTTTACATTTAAATTATGGAAAAAAATATGGATGCACGCAAGGGTAGATTGATGGGGGTCATGTAACCTTTCATAAATTATAAATAGGATATAGGCAATAATTTTGTCTATACTTATGTGTGCATATATTAAGTTATAGTCCTGTAACACCACACCTGCTTATAAACTTTTTGATGATTTTCATAACAGCCATCAACACAGAGTTTTCCAAACAATTGGAGGCCCAAGCACATTTTATGTACATTTACATATTGCAATCTATGTAAAATTACAATTTATTTTAAATTATTAAGGGGCTCGGGCATCACAGGCACATATAACTCTATGTTTTTGATAACGGAGGACAAAAAAAAGTGGAGGTCAAACAACTTAGCAATATGTCTTCGGACTCAACATGTTGAGCGTAGGGCCAATATGTCCAAAATGATACTTTTCAAGATGTCCATTCAATAGCGTATAGGTAATCAGTGGTGGTTCTAGTGGGGGATTAGGGAAATTTCAACTCCCAAATCCATAAAAGTTGGTGGAAATCGGTTTTAATGAGTGACAATTATAACGACCAACTGCATATAATGATAAAATTTTTACAAAAAGTTTGGTTTTCTATTTTTTTTAATTGTTTGTTAAATTCAGGGTCCAAAAAAAAACTTGTTTGCTAAAAAGTGGTTAAATTATATTGTGCTTAATCATTATATGAACAAAATCCATATTTTCCTCACTAAATGCTGGCTCATTATCAGTGGGTCCTACTGCATTTGACCCTCCCCAAATCCAAATTCACTCTTTGGATCTGCCTCTGAGGAAATAGATAATGAAACAATACAGAGTTTCACCAGGAGATTCCATAACAAACAGTTATTTCGACACTGGCGTAAGGTTTAAAAACACGACGTTTCGGGAGCCAACTGCTCCCTTTGTCAAGTGAAGGCAGAAATTCTGCCGTCACTTGACAAGGAAGCAGTTGGCTCCCAAACATCATATTTTTAAACCTTATGCGGTTGTCACAATAACTGTTTGTTATGAAATAGATAATCGTGATATTGCATTATCATTATATTACTCAGGATTTAAGCTACAGTCACTTTTTCTCACAAAATGCGATGAATTAATCTAAAATGCGAGAAAGAAAATTGTGTCCATCACAAAATAGCAACAGTTGTTAAATCAATATTATGTCAACAAACTTTGTATTTTTTTAATAACTTTGTTTTATGTTTTATTGTTATATTTTCTAAACTTTGAAGTATGTTTTTTGCAGCAACCCTTACAGTAATTCAAAGCATTGTTGATGTAAATAATTTTATTGATACGATTTTTCGAGCGACAAAAGCAACAAACCTTTTTTAACATTTTGCTACAATATTTTTTCTCATTTCAGCATTTTGTGAGCCAGCTTAAACCCTGATATCACCATTGGCGTATGCAGGGGGGGTGTTGATGGGGGTTGTAACCCCCCATTGCAATGAAATTTTGTATATTTAACATAGGAATATGTCAGCTGTAGCTCCATAACACCCCATCGGGCCTATAACCACCTTTATGAACTTTCAGCGTATGCTTATGGATATCACCCATATTTATAAAATTTATTAAATATTACAATGTTATGCGCATACTAAATATTCATATTATGTTAATTATGCATCATAATTATATCATGTAAATTATATTTAGTATAAAGCTATATATTGTTACTTACGGCCATTTCACATTGATGAAGGCACTCGGATAATGCTTTCCTTTCCTGTTGAGCAACGTTCAGTAATTCATCGTCCTTTTGCTTCTGCAAATCTAACCAAATGATCATGTTTCAGTATAACATATATAATTATGTATGACTATTACTAATTAAAAAATAGTTTGAATTAAATACAGTTATCATGAAAAATTTGGTTTTTGTATTTTATTTATACTTTATGACGGTAAAATATTGGAACACACTACCACCGCCAATGAAGCGATTTGGCAAGTTTACCTCCTTTTTGGCAACTCTTGTTGACAGCTGAGAGGGTTGCTCTTAACTTTTTTCGAATTTCTCTGAAATTTTTCTGACATTGTAATTTTTACAAATCAGTGAAGGGTACGTGGGGGGGGGAACCCCACTTTGGGCTTTGCATGAATTCTTTCGCCTGAAAATTTTCTGATACAATAATTTCACCAAATCAGTGACGGGGAAGCAGGTAGGACCATAGCCTTCGTAAAGTAGAAGGCCGTGGCACTTATTCATGACTCATCCCTTTCCGTCCATCATAGTGAGCAAACATGGGGTGCGGTATGGTATAATTTTTTGTTTGTTGAAACGTTCGAAAGAAAATAAATATTTCTGCCTTCGGTGGGACCTGAACCCACGACCTTCCACTTGCCGGGCGGAGGCTCTACCCACTGAGCTACGAAGGACAATATATAATCTCTTTACGAACGTATATATATTGTTGCCAGTTATTTCGCAGAATGGTGTAGTACATAGACTACTATTTAAACCAAATTGCAAAGAGACTGGTATTAAATTGATCGAAATGCACGTTGCAGCATATGTATTTATATAAATCGAACACTACGCAGATTAAATCAAACAACAATATAGTAGCTTGTAGCTCAGTGGGTAGAGCCTCCTCCCGGCAAGTGGAAGGTCGTGGGTTCAGGTCCCACCGAAGGCAGAAATATTTATTTTCTTTCGAACGTTTCACCATCTAATCACGCCATAACATCGGCGTTGGTATCACTACGCCAATAAACGTTGATTGATATTGTTGTTTGATTTTGTCTCCAACTGTCGGGCTAAATCGTCAACATTCCTGGATGGTTGCAATCGCCTTCCCATAGCGTCCCAAATGTGCTCTATGGGAGAGAGATCAGGAGATCTAGCTTGCCAAGGAAGTGTTGGGCAAGCTTGAAGACAATTCATAGCAACACGTGCCGTGTGCGGCCGGGCATTGTCTTGTTGAAACGTAAGTCCAGGGTGTCGCAAAAGGAACGGTAACACAACCGGTCGTAGAATGTCGTCTACGTACCGCTGTGCTGTAAGTGTGCCAGAAATGACCACCAAAGGGGTCCGGCTATCAAAGGAGATGGCACCCCGGACCATAACGCCCTGTTGTGGGCATGTGTGGCGTGCGATAGTAAGGGCAGGATCCCCACGCTGCCCTGGACGTCTCCAGACACGTCTGCGGTTGTCGTCAGGACACAGTTGGAAACGGGACTCGTCACTAAAGACTATACGTCCCCAGTCAGCGCAGTTCCAAGTTGATCGAGCCCGGCACCACTGTAATCGGACTTGACGGTGTAAAGGCGTGAGAGGTACGCGGCGTATCGGTTGACGCGAGCGTAAATTCCGCTCTCTCAGTCGTCTGCAGAGGGTCATGTTGGACACATGTGTGCGGGCCACACGTTGGATAGTTGATAACGACGAATCCGGTGCTGTGACAGCTGCTCTGACAATCGCTCTGTCTTCCCGCTCTGTTGTGGCCCTAGGTCGACCGCTGCCGTCCCGACGCTGACATCTGCCGTTGTTGACCCACTCTTGCCAGCACCGTCCAATCGCCGCATCGCTTCGACCCACATGTCCAGCGATTCTTCGATTCGTCCAACCAGCCTCTTTCAATCCGATAGCACAACCTCTTTCAAACTCTGACATATGCTCGTAATGAGCACGAATCTTTCGGCGAGGCATTGTTACAGTCGACGTAAGATATCCGCAGTCAAAATGCAACAGAAATTTTGACCACATATTGAGAATCGCTCCTTATATACACCTGCTGAATGCGCAGTTCCGATGCGCTGGAGTTCCCGCTATTCATTCATTGGACACCAAATTTTAATCATTTGCATGTTCGGTCAAAATGTCTTTGCATACGAAATTTCATTACAATCGGACAACTCTTTCTTGGTGCGTCGATTTTTTTGTTATAGAGTGTACTTATCACTTGAGAGTTTGACTTTATTTGCTGAGGATATATGTTCACAATTGCATTTAAAAATGAAAGAAACTTTTAAGTTGTCATCATAGAAGCATAGGTTAGACATGGTTTAGTTTGGTTGTTTGTATTTTAATGGTGCAAGGGCAACATAGATCATGTTATGCCAAATGAGGTGATGCAGTATATACCGTTTTCTAAATTAAAAGCTTTTATATATTAATAAAATATTTATATCCATACATTTTTTCCCTATTATTCCTATATTTATTTTCAATAAAAATTAATTTTCATTCCTACATATTATTATTCCTATATCCATTCATACAAGTTTAATATACTCATTCGTCTATACAAGCTTTATACAAATATATTTTTTACAACATTTATATACACTACGTAACTTCATACAATAAACAAAATATTTACATACAAGATTTATATATATTAAGATAAACAATAATTATAAAGTTAGATTTTAGAAGGCATTTAATATGACTGCCTACAGAAAGACCCATTTCGTGGCAAAAAATTTAATTTCCAATTTGGTGAGAGGCTGGTATTGTGTTCAGTTTTACCAAATTAATTGTGTTTGAACTTTTTTAACTTACGTTCGTTATAAACATTTAAACTTCTATCATTTAATATGTTTGTATAATTTTTCAAACAGATATTTGCAAATGTATGAATGACTTTACTGATGATTTCAAAAAACAAGACATTACAAGAAGGGCAAACAAAACTTACTGTGCTTTCTAGTATAATCCCACTGTTTTTCACACAAAATTTATATAAACTGGTAAGTGCATTAAATTGGTACACACATTTTTGAAATGCAGTTTCATGGTCTGCTATTATTTTTTCGAATACCAAAAAACACTGAATAAGGATTTCAACAATTATGGTTGATGGCTTCTTTAAACCGCCTCTGTTTAACAAGTTCAGATATTCTGAGTAAGAATCATAACTTGAAGGTAAAGAAACATTAGAGTCAATATCAATTAGAATTTAATCACATGATAAAAAGTAATGTTGGCATTATAAACACATCGATTTGACAATAACCTCTAATGTACATCAAGGCTTCAATGTCATTTTCGGAAATGTTTGTGTCTACGTCGCATAAAACATTATCAAATTCAGTTTCAGAAATTTTCATGTTTGTAGATACTTCAACAACTTCGGAAAACAATACTTTAATAGGAACTGCACCAACTTCTTTAGAATTGACAGTTAACATACTTCTCACTCTTAACTTCCTTTCACTTTCTAAAATATTCTGTACTGTAACATTATAGTTACCACCAGACATTTGTTGATATATTCCAAAATGTGATTCCAAACTATCTGCTTGAAATGTAACAGTTAACACATATTTTGTGTTATTTGATAGCAGATAACACCAAATATGTGTGTTATTTGATAGCAGATAATGTATGATTAAAATCCTACAGTTTGTTGTCTTGTAATGTACAAAACGATTCCTCATTCAAACCACCACAGCGAGCTTCCAACTTCAAACCTTTCCATGCATTTAACCAACCATGAAATTTCAGTAACAAATGTCAATGCTCATTGTCTAGAGAATGAAAAGCTAAACTATTTACATTACGAGTAAAAATACCTTTCGGTAGATTGTCGATGTTCATAATATCACATCATTTTTAATAAAAATAATAAAATTAGAAGTGGACTTCTAATGCAATCGACTAAAGTTTTTCTCACAATATTTCTTTAATGCAATGCTAATACTTATTGAATATTTTTAGTGCCAAATTTACATTTTGACGTTCTAAATTGCTTGGGTACACAGCCTTAAAGCATAATTTATGTGCCAACTTCACAACAGATTCACGTTCCACATGAAATAGGTTTCTAATGACAGAAAATCTTACCTGAACAGTCTAGTGTGAATTTTCAAAATTAGGACAAATGAATGTTTTTTCTGCACCTTTCTGGTTTATCCAGTTGTTTTTTATGGACTTAATAAAATGAACGGAGTCGGACAAAAGAAATAACATTTTTGATTTATCACTCGGTTTGGAAATATGAATGTTAGAGTCAGACTTTTTTGATAATTTTTTAAACATGTTACGATTAATCCTATTGTTATTAGAAACCTACACTATTTATTTAGTAATTCCAAAGCTTAAAGGGTTAGTTTTAATAAATCGTCAGTGGTCAAATTTTTTACAGGAATGAGACACATTATTTCTTTATATTTTGAAAATATGGAATTTATCATAAACGCTTGAATAGTGGTAGCTGCAGCATTATTATTTTCAGCAAAGCCTGTCAATTGTTTTGCTTTATATTGCACAGTTTCCTTCACATATATTTCATCGAGTAATAAATTAACTTTTTTTATTACCCTCAAGTTTGTTACATGTGGTTTTGATATATGCAATGTTCTTTGAATCAATAGTCGTGATAAGCAGTTTGTCAGCCTTTTTAGATGACGTATTGATGGTATACTGAGAAGTATGCTATAATATAATTCTTGACAGCATGAGCTTAATGTAGAATGAGAAGAGAACACTGTTAAGTTTGAACTGCATCTTTTTTCTTGTGGAGATGTAACGCATAGGAGCATTTGTTCCAATATGAATTGTCCATAACAATATTGGTTACACTTTGAAAGCGATTTCCAATGATCTACAGCTTCTTCTGAGAGCATTTGGTTCATGAGCATTTGGTTTCTTCTTTGGCTGGTCACATTTAATATTTTTTACATACATAACTTTTTAACATTTACAAGTTCACTCCACAAACATAGTTTATCAGACTTTAGAACTTGCTGCATTTCTTTTTACATCAAATAAAACTTCATTACTATATACAAATACACTCATATCTTTGCCAAACTTAATCGTTTTTAAAATTTTTGGGATACCTGATAATCGCATAAAGAAAACAAATATTTCACTTTCCGTGATATGAATGATGGTGCCTGATAACAAAAAGTACTCCAGTTCTTTTTGGATATTTGTTTCTAAGATGGCAAATCCATGTATTTCATCATGCTTTTGAAACTGCTCGAAAAGTACGTTTTTTTTTATGGCAAGTTTTTATTGTCTGCTTAATCGATCCTCGAGTTTATTTTCGGACAAATATTTTGGGCACATATTAAATATGCTAGGATAGGCATCTTTTAAAACGAGTTCTTCGAGAAAATGTTTCATATTTCCTCCTTTGTTAGGAAATTCTTCCTCACGAAAGTGTTTTTCCCAAACTATAGCACATTTCCCAGGCTCAAAATCAAAGCGTGGTATCTTTCGACATCATAGTTTCTTTCAGTTTTTGTCGTAAGAGAATTGAAAAACATGTACACGATCGTTCCTCTGAAATTAGAATGACAATTCGGCACGTAACAGTGGCCAGGCATTGTATTTTTTAAAGCATCAAATCATAAACAAAAATATTTTCACAGAAAATAAACGTCAAACACACAACTAGAAAGCAAAGTTAATGTATGTGGCACGTATACAAATATGCAACTACCTCAACAGTCATTCCTATCCAGCTTGCTTCCTATCAGATGGAAAGGTATGAGTCATCGCTCCCAAACCCCTCTCTGTCATAGCTTTCTACTTTACGAAAGTCACCTCCCCGCCCCCGCTGTCCGTTCCTATAGTCTTTGAGTTCCCCTGAATCCGTCTAATGATGAATGACCAAAAACCTGAACAGCATTTAAAAAAATAGACCTTGACATGTCACATAAAAAATTTCTTTGTGACTATTTTCTTAGTCGCTAAATTGGCAAAAAACTGGTACCATATTCTAAAATTTAACCTTTTATGACATAAAGACCGCTAAGGTCATTGCTGTATCAGGAGCTGCAGTTTTCTAAGGAATTCAGACAGATATATGGATTAACAGGGAAACAGCAAACGCTCAAAACCAGTAGGAATAAAAACCCATGGACAGATTTATCATTTTTTTAAATATATACATAGTTTTAAATAGCGATAATGCAAAATATTTTTTAATTTTTATTTTCACAAAAGGAAACAAAGATCCTTATTATTTATTGCCTTTGATTTAAAGGTTTCAAAGATAATACAATAATATAATAAACAGTCTGCGGCTGTTCCTAGGTTTGGCCATCCAGGTGCGGGAACACCTTTCGTACCGCAGCAAGGAATGACTTTGATTATTCCTGGACCTTGGTGGTGAAAGCATTCTGGTCCATACGAAGGGTGGTCCTCAATGTAACTGGGCTAGGGCAGTTATCTAGTTTTATTCTATCCATAAAAGCTCTAGCTTGAGCTTGGAACTTGGGTGTCGAAAACATTACCCATTGTAATTCCCCTATGAAAATATTATGGAAACATGCCCCATGGTTTTGTATATTGACTAATTAGCAATCGTATTAACCATAAGAAAGGTAACAATATCCTATAAAAAATTCGTTCGTGTTAAAAGTAGTTCACATTATCTAGAAAGGATGGGGGAGGGGACTGCATATTACTTCCTTGTCGCCAAGGCGATTCAAACATCGCCAAAACTCATGCTATACTCTTAAAGTAGGTCCGAGATTTCTGTGCTAGGCTGTTTCTGCACATTGAATATGCATGCAAGCTTACTACAGCATTGGTAGAGCAGTGCTGATCTTTTGGAATGTTTCCGGAATGATCGCTGTAGTAGAATTTTGTACAAAATTCTCTTACCTGCATCAGAGCAGGGTTAGTGGGTGGGAGATCCCTTCTTCCTCCTGCTTCAGCCTCGCAGCTCGTTCGGATAGTCTTCGAATACTCCTGAATAATTGAAATGTTGAATCAATGATTTTTACCAATGATGACATCTCAAAATGTAGTGAAGGATTTTTTGGAGCGTAGTTCTGTCCCTTTTATGTGCACGTTCAATTAGAAACTTCTGGATGTAGTGCCCCAGGGGCCATTTTGTTGTTGGGCAGGATAGATTTTGCCACCTATTGTGTGCTGCAGCACCAACAACTTGACTCGCATTTTACGGAATTTGTGTGGAGGAGGAGACGACATGCGGACAAGCCGGAAAACATGTTCCTGGCATTTCTTACGGCCTTAAAAAGAATATTCTCTCCCTATACCACTGATGCCAATACATAGGTAAGTACCTTAAAAAACGATTTTTAGACCAGATTTGCAGATTATTACCGATGATGACGTGGTTTCAAACCTCAGAAAGAAGTTGGCATGACTGGCAACAAAAGCAAGGAAGTAATATGCAGTGTGGCCATGATGGGATTGTATTATGAGATCACTGAAATTTGACACAGGTTTAAGAAATAATTCTCATTAAAAGTAATTTGCATCAATGGGATTCGACTGTAAATGTAAAGAGGAAGCATGGAAGTTTTTTCATTGGCAATAGTTAGTGTTAGTTGACTTTGCAAGAAAGTAATTCAAATTTAATTTGTTTGGTATATATTAAAACATGACTTAATATTTAGCGAAAACCAGGACAGTGCTGAAAACTTTAATATCCGAGGAAAAGACATAAAATGACATACCCCATTAAAGAAACATTAGTTTTTAACATTATTTTAAATCAGTAATTACATGCAATTTTTAATTCACACACATGGTTATCTGTCTAGAATCCCACAATACATTCCAATGTTACATCATTTTGCATTACTTTAAGCTTTACTCAAGGCAAGTGGCTTGTTTTGTTTGCCATTACCTCAGCAACATCCTCGGAAAAATGCATTATTGGTTTCAATACTAATAATGTAATGTCCATGCAAGACTCACCTGATATAAATAAATCAAGTTCTTCGACCTGTTTCGTCAGATTAGTTCTTTTGTCATTTAAAACTGCCAATGGCTCTAAATTACTAATGAGTTTTTTGAGATCTTTCACACCATGGCCACCAGTTCTTAATTTTTCTTCTGTTTCTTTGAATTCCTTCAATAAAAATGTTATGTGCTGCTGTATTTTTAAGTTATTGAACGAAATATCATATTGGTGCAGTAAATTCTGAAAAAGGGTGGAATAAGTGCACTGTGGGGCATTATGATTCCAGGCAATCGTTTTTCTCGGAAAACATTTTGAACCATATTTAAAACAACGTAGGCTTTCGCAGGATTCAAAACATCTTTTATTATGAATAATTTGCAAGAATTTTCGCGCCAACATCATTTGGAGCAATCACAGCACAATGCGAATATTGTGAATTTGAATTTGCATAAAAATTTTCGAATATACTCTTAGTACGAACTCTTAGTATTCCGTCCTATGAACTCAGAGAGAGAAAAATGAACTAAACAACCCGACAATCTGGTGTTTACAAAAGTAATGGAAAACGTGAATAATTTCTAATCTTATGAACTTCTCCTTTCCTTTAAGAACCTCCCTTCCTTTCTTTTATGGACTTTCCTATCTTTTGAAAAGAACCTTCTTTCCTTTCTGTAAGA
The DNA here is from genome assembly GCA_006491805.2 of Dysdera silvatica. Taxonomy (NCBI): domain Eukaryota; kingdom Metazoa; phylum Arthropoda; class Arachnida; order Araneae; family Dysderidae; genus Dysdera; species Dysdera silvatica. The sequence continues at coordinate 120,619,022 of QLNU02015003.1, read as the reverse complement.
AATTTATTTTCATTTTTATTCCTCCTCAAAATTGTTTAGGATTGTTGAGATAAGCAGACAGTTTCTTATGATGTTGCCAGGTTTCTTGAAGAGAAAAATAGGCTTTTCGAAGAAAAACAAGGACAGACAGCAATGAAACAACTAACTGGCGTAGTTGGTTCCATTACTGGTTGCAGGTTGATAAATTTCTAACATATACTGAAATTCATTTTGCCAGTTTGTTTCCTTGGCGTATATTTTCTTTAAATAAGGTAGAAAAATACCCATTGAGTTTATCAGAGAGAGAG
>QLNU02015003.1:120607099-120618635 GCA_006491805.2 Dysdera silvatica | reverse complement strand
TATTTATATTATTATTTATTATATATTATTATTTTTTATTACATTATTGCCATATTAACATTACATTATTATATATTATTTTTATTACATTATTATATATATTATTATATATATTATTTTTATTATATTATTATTTATATCGTTGTCCGGACATATAATGGAACCTGCTTAAAGTAACCACCTATGGACTATAATGTTCACCATAGACAGGCAGTCACTATATACGATAGATCTTGGTATAGGCGTGCTTACGTCCCTACCAGTTCTCTCTTATAAAAAGTGGTCACTTTATTCAGGTGGTCAATTTACTCAGGTGGTCACTTTACCGGTTTTCACTGTATATGTAAAAATTAGTGATAAGTTGATATAAAAAGAAAAATAATTCTTGGTAAAAACAGTTATATACTCTTTTGAAGAAAGAAAAAAAAAAGGACCCCTAAAAATAATCCGATCATCTCGAAATTTCGCATGCAAATTCCTTTAGACCAAGTATGCAAACAATTAAATTTTCAAAGCCAATGAGTGTTAACTTCGATCATAGCGCGCATTTCTACTGCGCAACTATCATCGTACAAAAGAGGTAAAATTTGCGAACGGTTTATTTTTCTCGTTGTCGGCGTTGCAGTCCTCTGAAGGCGTAATTAGTAATGCCGCTACCATGTTGTTGGATATCTTATAGCCAAGTGGACGACTTCGAACGTGGTCGCATAGTCGGGATGCTTGAAGCTGGCTGGTCCTACCGAGCAATAGGCCGCCACCTGCACCGTACGTCCACTGCTGTGCAAAGGTGTTGGCAGCAATGGTTTCTGCGAGGAACTCTTCGGCTGAATGATGGCTCTGGAAGGCCAAGGTGCACGAATGCGAGGGAAGATTGGTTGGTTGTGCAACAAGCCCGAGCTGACCCAACGGCATCATTGTCCGCCATCCAACGTGCTACAGTCTATTCCATACCACCCGTGGCACCTTCTACCATCTTACAACACTTGGCTGAGGTGGGGTTACCCTCACAATGGTCTTTAAGACGTCTGTTTTTAACCCCACACCATCGACAGAGTCGTCTGGAGTGGTGTCGTAGCCGATCATCATTGCTGCCAGCAGATTGGCATCGCATAGTGTTCAGCAATGAATCCCGCTTCAGTCTTGGAGCAGATGACCATCGGATCCGTGTGTGTAGGCGCCAGGGCCAGCGGTCCCAACCACCCTTTGTTTTACAGAGGCATACAGCCATTACCCCTAGTGCGATAATGTGGGGTGCTATCTCATACGAGAGCAGAACGCCCTTAATAGTCCTGCGTGCAACTTTAACAGCTCAACGATATGTTGATGACATGGTTTTCTACAACTGAATTGATAAAAAAAAATTTCAACTGACATAAAAGTCATTTTCTTTACTGAGATCTCTTTTATAAAGAAATAATAAATTTAGTATTGGATTTTTTGTGAAAGAATTGGTTACAAGGTGAAATGTGTTAGGAATTTAATAGAGGAGGGGTGTTTGGAAGAGAGACAGAAAAAGTAGTTAACGTTTTAAGTAGTAGTAAAAGTTTTGGTCCGTAACTAGGGGGCGCAATCTGGACAGTTTTGCCAGGGGCGCAAGATCATTTAGCTACGGCCCTGCTCTAATAGAACAATTTTCAGCTCTCTGGCAACGTTATAATATTTGTCTGGCTTTATTGTCTGCCCATAGCTCTGTATACTCCTCGTACGATGGTTCAGTGGGCGCTGCTGAGTCAAGGCATGCGATTTCACGTTGAATTTCTGATCATTTGCATATCATAACTTGCTTTGCATTTCCTGTAAATTTCAGTTATATCGGACAATTCCTTTCTGCGGTACCAGATTGGTTTTAATATAGTTCATGTTTTAATTAACGCATGTAATTAACAGTTTAATTAACGTGACGTTTTTCATTTTATCAATATAGTAGTTTAAAAATATGTAATGACACATATTTTTGGATAAACGTTGTAGATTTTTTTTATACCTTTGCACTGGAAATTGAATTATCGAATTATTTGAAATGGAAAAAAAACCCCTTAAATCGGGCTATCTCCCTTTAATACAGATAATCGAGTTTCTACGCCATTTACAATGTGGATAGAAAAATAGAGAATGCCAATTAATTCTTAGTATACTTCATACTGCACACTTCGACAGAACTTAAAAGCCATGAAATAATACATGTAGAATATATAATCAATGTTTGAAATAGTTTATGTGAATAAGTCGTTTAAATTTTAGTAATAAAGCAGGCTAATCCATTGCACATTAATGAACAATTTTTGCAACAAATCTGAAAACTGTGTGAAACAACCCCTTACCCCCAAGGCCGGATCCAGGCAGGGGGCGTGAGGCCCCCCAGAGAATAATAAGTTTATATTAAAATGGTTATTTCCAAGTAAAAATACTCAAAACTAAACTTGCAAATGAAATTTTTAAGCTTTGCGCCCTCCCTGAAATTTTTACTGTATCCGCCCTTGCTCCTTCCCCCAATACAAAAAAAATCAGAAAACCCCAAAATCGTCGCCAAATGAACTAAATTTGTTTATAAAATATTAGGAATAAAATACAGGGTACCAGGGAGGAAATTACATAAAAAGGTTAAACACTGGTAAAATAGCAATGAAAAAGATCACTCAAGCTTTCGGACGCATCAGCAGCAGTCCTTCATCAGGAGTAATGACGATGTTATGTTTCTGTCTCTTTTTTATACTTGAAATTTCTGGAAAACCCTTCATCAGAGTAGTCCCGCAGAATGGAAAAACCCAATGAGAACCAATGGGAGGCCTCCAATAGAATCATGGAAGAACCCCAATAGGGACCAATGAGAAACCTGTGCTGAGGGACACCTAATGTTGGGGATGTCCCATACATTTCAGAGTAAGAGTTGTTTATAAGTTTCTGGAAGTGGTTGTGATGTATTAATGGCTTTCCCGTGTAGTTTGTAAGTTTCCCAAGATTCTAAGAAGAGTCTACTATTCTTGTTTGTGATGTGACGGTGTAGTATTTTTGTTGAGTCCCAGTCGGGTTCGTGTCCGTGTTGTAAAGCGTGTTCTGCCAGACGTGAGGCTATGTCTCCTTTCGCGAGTGCTTGTTTGTGTTCTTTTTTTCTTGTTTTGATCATTCTTTTTGTTTGTCCTATGTAATGTTTGTTGCAGTCTTTGCATGGTATTTGGTATATGGCGCCTGTGAGATCTTCTGGTGGAACTGGGTCTTTAACTTTTGTAAGTTGTTTGCGAAGTGTTGTGACAGGGGAATAGAATGTTTGGATATTTGCCTCTTTAAGGATGCGAGAGATTGTTTCGGAAATGCCGTGAATATATGGAATAGATATGCGGGTGTGAGATGTATTGTTTAAAGATGTACTATTGGGTCTACAGTTTCTGAGAATGAATCGTTTAGGGTATCCATTATTTTTAAGTGCCGTGTGTATGTGTTTTGTTTCTGTGTTTGAAAGTGTTTCATTACTGCAGTGAGAATTCGCTCTAAGACTTAATGTTTTAACAACGGAAGCTTTGTGGCATGTTGGATGATGCGATTTAAAATCGAGATATCTGTCTGTATGTGTGGGTTTACGGTAAACTGAGGTGAAGATTGAGTTATCGTGAGATCTGTGTACAAGAACGTCTAGGAAAGGGAGTTTATTGTTCTGTTCTGTTTCGTATGTGAATTTTATATGTGAGTTTAAGTTATTAAGGTAATGGAAGAAGCTTTGGAGTGTATTAGTTTTAAGTATAACAAACGTGTCGTCGACGTATCTTTTCCAGAATTTAATGTTAAAATTCGGTGAAGACAAAGCAGTTTCCTCAAATGACTCCATAACCAAGTTAGCTACAACACTTGAGACCGGAGATCCCATGGCAGTGCCAAAAACTTGTCTATAGATAGAACCATTTGAGGTGAACACAGCAGAGTCCAGACAAAATTTCAACAATGTGCAGATGTCGTGAGGTGTTAGTGAAGTGCGTTCATGTAGTGTTGTGTCATTTTGGAGGCGTGTAAGTGCGGTGTCGATTGCAAGTGATGTGGGAATGCAAGTGAAGAGAGAAATTACATCGAATGAGACCATGAGGTTGTCGTTGTTAAGTTGTAGGTTATTTAAAGAGGTGCAGAAGGATTGGCTAGTAGAAACAGTGTAGTCGTTATTACCGATTATAGGAGAGAGTAGACGTGCAAGATATTTTGATAGGTTATATGTAGGAGAGCTGCAAAAACTAACTATAGTTTTAAGAGGAATATTTTGTTTATGAATTTTAGGTAATCCGTAGAAGGATGGTAAGCGGCCGGAAGTGCATTTTAAAGAGTCGTAGAGATTAAATGTAAGTTTTTTAGATTTATAGAGTTTTAGAAGGAGAGAGTTCATTTTGGATTGAATTGTTTGTGTAGGGTCTTTTGTGATGCGGGTGTATGTATTTGTATCAGATAAGAGTGTAGTAATTTTATTTAAGTAGTCTGGACGATTTAAGACGACTGTAGTACGGCCTTTATCAGCTGGCAGTATGACAAATTTCTACACTTTTATCTGAAAGAAATACACACCCGCATCACAAAAGACCACACACAAATAATTCAATCCAAAATGAACTCTCTCCTTCTTCAATTGCAAAAATTTAAAAACTTATATTTATTCTCTACGGATATTTAAAATGCACTTCCGGCCATTTACCATCTTTCTACGGATTATCTAAAATTCATAAACAAAATATTCCTCTCAGACCAATAGTTAGTTTCTGCAGCTCTCCTACATATAACCTATTAAAACATCTTGCACATCTACTCACTCTTACAATCGGTAATAACGACTACACTCTTTCTACTAGCCAATCCTTCTGCACCTTTTTAAAGAGACCTACAACTTGACGACGACGACCTTATGGTCTCATTCGATGTAATTTCTCTCTTCACTTGCATTCCCACATCACTTGCAATCGACACCGCACTTACACGCCTCCAAAATGACACAACACTACATGAACGCACTTCACTAACACCTCACGACATCTGCACATTGTTGAAATTTTGTCTGGACTCTGCTGTGTTCTCCTCACATGGTTCTATCCATAGACAAGTTTTTGGCACTGCCATGGGATCTCCGGTCTCAAGTGTTGTAGCTAACTTGGTCATGGAGTCATTTGAGGAAACTACTTTGTCCTCACCGAATTTTAACATTAAATTCTGGAAAAGATACGTCGACGACACATTTGTTGTACTTAAAACTAATACACTCCAAAGCTTCTTCCATTACTTTAATAACTTAAACACACATATAAAATTCACATACGAAGCAGAACAGAACAATAAACTCTCTTTCCTAGACGTTATTGAACACAGATCTCACGCTAACTCTATCTTATCTTCACCTCAGTTTACCGTAAACTCATACATGCAGACAGATATCTCAATTTCAAATCACATCATCCAACATGCCATAAAGCTTCCGTTGTCAAAATATTAAGTCTTAGAGCAAATTCTCATTGCAGTAATGAAGAACTTTCAAACACAGAAACCAAACATATACACACGGCACTTAAAAATAATGGATACCCTAAACGATTCATTCTCAGAAACTGTAGACCCAATAGTACATCTTTAAACAATACCTCTCACACCACATATCCATTCCATATATTCACGGCATTTCTGAAACAATCTCTCGCGTCCTCAAGAGAGCAAATATGAAAGCATTCTATTCCCCTGTCACAACACTTCGCAAACAACTTACAAAAGTTAAAGACCCAATTCCACCAGAAGATCTCACAGGCGCAATATACCAAATACCATGCAAAGACTGCAACAAACATTACATAGGATAAACAAAACGAATGGTTAAAACAAGAAGAAAAGAACATAAACAAAAACTCGCGAAAGGAGACAGCCTCACGTCTGGCAGAACACGCTTTACAACACTGACAACCTGGGATAACAAAAATACTACACCGGCACATCACAAACAAGAATAGTAGACTCTTCTTAGAATCTTGGGAAACTTACAAACTACATGGGAAAGCCATTAATACATCACAACCACTTCCAGAAACTTACAAACAACTCTTACTCTGAAATATATGGGATTTCCCAACATTAGGTACCCCACAGTACAGGTTTCTCATTGGTTCCCATTGGGGTTCTTCCATGATTCTATTGGAGGCCTCCCATTGGTTCTCATTGGGTTTTCCCATTCTGCGGGACTACTCTGATGAAGGGTTTTTCCAGAAATTTCAAGTATAAAAAGAGACAGAAACATAACATCGTCATTACTCCTGATGAAGGACTGCTGCTGACGCGTCCGAAAGCTTGGGTGATCTTTTTCATTGCTATTTTACCAGTGTTTAACCTTTTGTATGTAAATATGAAAATATTGTCGTTATACCTTATAATAATGCTGCACATAAGGTAGGCTAATCATAAATGTCGCCGTTTCCATATTCTCCGTTGGTGCAATGTAGTCTAGATTCTCTTGCGCCATAAAAAATCCAAATAAACAAACTTATTCTCTGCGATCTTTCGCCTACTACGACCGTTCGACTGGACTTGAAACGCGCTGAGACCGTCGCGGGTTTCCGTCTTACAACAGGCCACGACTACTTGCAAACACACCTCCACTGACTTGGCTTAGCTCCTGGTGAAATTGGCCTGTTGTGTGGGACCTCCATCATGGACGGCAATCACCTGCTGAGCTGCCCCGAACTCGACAATTTACCTGCTGACATATCAACCCGCTACTGGGAGGTTCAGCATCGAATGGCTGAACAGCCACGGACGGGCGTAGGATAAATAAAAAAAAATAAAAATAAATGGTTGCTTATTAGTTTCGCATAGTGTATCACTATATGATTTATTTATTATCAAATTCCTTGTTAAGCATTAGTCAATTGAATTGGCGACTCCGAGTCAGTTACCACTCTTTGTTAATGGGAGAGAAAATTCTTCTTAGCTTTTATCCTGTTCATCCTTATTTTCCTGTTGTGAGAAACTCCGTGAAGGTCGATTGTTTGGATTTTTTTATGGCGCAAGAGCATCTGGGCTATACTGCGCCGTGAAAGTCGAAGTTTAAACGTATTTTGTCCGTACAGGGGTTCTAGTCTAATGGAATGAATCAAGAAAATAGTGTCCGCATCCCTATATGAAGGTGACCGCGAAGCAGGGTTTAAAATACATTATTGAAATCAATTTTCGCCGGGGAAGTTTTATCTGACCGTAAAAGCTGGATGACCGTATTTGAAGGGTGTTCGTTAAGATTTGTTTCACTATACAATATGTTTATTAAATTGATCACATGTAGATTTTAACGTAATAACACTAAAATGGAAGTAATTTATCAATGAGAAGACGAGTGCTGCATTTCGCGTATGAGCTTTGTTGTATTGGGCTTATCGTTTGAAAGTTTTTGGCGCAATATAGCCCACTTGTTCTTGCGCCATAAGAATCCAAAAAACAGTTATTTGAAAGCTGAATTCTTAATTCCGACTCTCGTTGTTCTAAACCTTTCTAATTAATTTTTAGGGTAAAAGAAACCAGGACGATGTTTCTTCAAGCTCTCGCGGAGCTCTATGTGTCAGCAGATTTCCGTTTAAAGACCGCTATCCTAGTTTTCTTGGAAACCTAGAAATCTCAGGTAACTTATTGCAACTGGATGAAAGTGATCACAGACGTGAAGTCGCCCAAAGGCCTTTCGTTGGAAATGGTACCACATTTGAAGAAGAGACTGAAATCAACGGCTGTCAGAGCAGCCCACGACTATAATAGATCTTTCAAAGAACATGGCTTATTTTTTTTAAAATGCTGACTATGTTCTTAACCACACGAATGATACTTAAAAAAAAAAGAAGGTATTTTCGTTCTTAGACGCAATTAAAAAAAAATATTCAAATGAACTGCTGCAGAATATTTCATGTCTGGACTTTTTTAATTTTCTTCTTTTTGGACGTTCTGTTGATTGAAATGGTTGCTGTTATATAACTTTCAATTTTGGCGCAAGCATTGCATCATTCGTTTTGTAGTTCTTATCGCTTTGTTGCGTTTTTTTATTTTTTTTATATCGATTTCCGATCGATTTTAGCGGAAAAAAAGAGGAAAATCGATTTCCTGATGTTTACACTTTCTTTTCTTTCTTTCTTTCTTTCTTTATTTAAACTTCCACCCCTCAATCATAGGCGTACGCAGAAAGTTCGTAAGGGGGTTTATAGGCTTAATGGGAGGGGTTACAGAGCTACAACTCACATATTCCTATGTTAAATATACAAAATTTCATTGCAATGGGGGGTTACAACCCCCATCAACACCCCTCTGCGTACGTCAGTGCCCTCAACAAGTGCCGCCCGTAGACATGTTCCTTGTAAGTCTACTTAAAAATCTGCCATTGACTCTTAGAATATTAGTTCTGTTTCCGAAACCGTCTAACTATTGTTTCAAAATAATAAATACATTGGCTTTTAAGGCCCTTAGATTGCGCTCTTGTCGGAGCTGCTTTCATAAAGAAAGCTCTTTATAGTGTCGAGAGATTAGGTTTTCTTTACTCGTCACGAAGATGAATACTGTGACGACATGACTGCCGATAGATGGCGCTCATGCGGGTAGTTTACGGGATCACTGAGCAAAAGCGTTTAGTTCATGGTGTAAGGACGAATCGAAAGCAACTTTTCTCTGTAGGCTGATTAGCGCTGAATTCGAGCACGACTTGTCTTGATCCGATGCCTTTAAAAAATCACGACCGATATAGGCTGCACATTTGGCTGAAGAAATTTGTTTAAGAAGCCCGAATCACGACAGTTTTTTAGGTGAGTAAAATATATTTTAAACTTTCTTTTCCTTTTTGCTTCATAAAGGTCGTTTGACATGAATTTATCGAAATGAGTTAGTAAATTGCGGAGAAGTTTGATAGCTACATTATAATACTAAATAATTAATAGCAGTATTATATTTATTTGTTGAAACTGAAATTTTAGATTATATGAATACATAATACCGAAAAGAAATTTGTCTTAAGCGCCTGTCCAGAGTTTGTCAAAACACGGTCGGGTTAGGAGGTAATAACGGAATGTAAGATCTGTGGTGTTAATTTCAGTGTCTTGAAATTTGGTCGCTATTAGAGGGTGTTTGGGACGTCATTTTACTAATTATGGGAGCGCTGATTGTAATTACTCACGTATATCACTTTACTCATATGAATATTGATGATTCTCATTGCATAAATCATTTTACTCATATCAATGGCGGATATAAAAATCTTTCAAGTGGGGTGGCGATTTTTTTCCGATTCCTAATTTTAGCCAAGTGTCCGATACTTTTCATTTCATTTTGTATGATATAATCCCACTTCCGGGGGGGGGCATCGCCCCATCGCTCCTCCTTGGATCTGCCAATAACTCATATATATGTAAGTGTTGATAGTTTTCTCTCCATAGTATATTATTTTATTTATAAATATGTGAGAACTGATAATTTTCACTGGATTTGTCCGTTTACTCATTAAATATATATGAGTAAAGTAATTATATAAAAAATGAGTATTAATAAGATTAAAATGATCCCAATAATCATACAATATGTAAGCAAAAGTAATCGGAATATAATATGAGTAAAATTAATCAGAATATGATATATGAGTAAAACTGATGGAATATAATATATGAGTAAAAGTAATCATACTATAATACAGTGGTTCCCAACCTGGGGGTCGTGAACAGGTTTCTGGAGAATGGCCGAAACTATTTTTAGTTGCAATTATTTTTATAAAGAATTTCATACCAAATGTTTCCAACGCTTTTGTACTTCAACATGGTTACACACATTGCAATATTCTACTAATGGTTGTTAACTTTATATCAATATAATATACATAAATAATGTAATATGTATAATTAATATAATATACATAATTAATGTAATATATAATTAATATATACATAATGTAATATACATAATACAATGTATATAATTAATATAAAAACACAATTTAATATACCTAATTAATATAATGTATATAATTATTATAAAATACTTTTATATCTGATATGTTTCCATTAGTTGTTAAAAATGCTTTTATTATGCAAATGTGTCGGCGGCGGACAGAGGGGTCGCAGATCTTTTGGTTACTATAAAAGGGGGTCGCGGATTACTTGGCTACTATAAAAGTGGGTCGCGGCTTGAAAAACGAACCACTGCTATAATACAGTATATGTAAGTAAATGTATGTATATGTGAGTAAATGTATGTATATATTATGAGTACTGGGCATAAGCACTCACAGGCTTAAACTCTAAGAGGAGGTTGGTTTAATGGTATTTCTCCTAACCCTATGTAGTATATATTTTAGGTACAATTCTTTATAAATTCATTTTAAAGAGAGACAGGGGCAAGCGCTCTTTCCCTTAGTACTTCTCTAGATATTTGTGTGCTTTCGCTAGTGCTTTGATTGTCCTCCGTGAGATGAACGGGCCAAACTTGCACAAAAATAAATATGCCAGTAGAAGGCATTTTCGAAACTGAGGACATGGAACCCTAATACCAACATTGGGGGAACGGGTCCCCCTCGCTAACGGTGCCCGTGGAGGAAACTAGATGCACTTGCGTCGAAGTGCATTAGTGGCGAGACGAATTTCGAACCTTATTAAATTATATCTGAAAGATGAGAAGAAACTCATGTATATACAGATTTATCACTTTTATAAGCATGAATAGAGGACTTAGTCCCCAGAAAAACGAAAATTACAAATGAATGAGTGCAATGTGTAGGATATTGGGGGTGAAGTAAGAGCAGGTTATAGCCCTCTTGACCTCGAGTTTAGAAAAGTCAATGATTACATTCGTAACAAATTAATGGTTAGACCTTTGGAGTAGCCGTTAGTAACAATTTAAAATTCATTCATATATATGTTTTAATAACACCACGTTCATTAGAAAAATTTTGCATGTTTTGTCTTGGGTCTTCTGCAAACCAATAATTTAAAAACAGCTGCCCTGCGGTGGCGCAGTGTGGTAACGCGTTCTCCTATTGCGCGGCTAATCCGGGTTCGACTCCCAGCAGTGCAAAAAGAACGCTTACTCAGAGATCTCATAAAGATCGCACTGCTCACTGTAGTCCGGGGTTTGGTTCCCTAGGCCTTAAGAGGTTCGGATTCCTCGGAAAACAGTAGGTCCCGGCGCAGCATGACCACTGTAGTCTTTGAGCCGTAAAACCAAAAAGCAAAAGCAAAAAAACCGTCCTAACTTCACGGATACTCCTCATCAGAGCCATAGCCAGGCTGGGGCTATATGGGCTGAGTCTTCCTAGAAATGTAGTCAGCCCCCCTGAAAAATATTTTTTTCTCAAAATCAAATATTGTAGAATTTTATTTTAAATTTTTTGTTTTGTACGAAATTGTACATGATAATGGAAATTGTTCTTTGACGATAAAAATGTATTCAAAATAGCTTTCTACGGTAGATTTTGTGTATATAACGTGTTTTTTTATATACGTTTGAATCTTCATATACTTTATAATAAGGATTGGGGAAATTATAGAGAGGTATACTAAAATTTATTTCTTAATGCAAA
>QLNU02015003.1:120590550-120606999 GCA_006491805.2 Dysdera silvatica | reverse complement strand
CTTCCTGTAACAAGTTTCTAGCTACGGGCCTAGATTGGAATGAGTTTCAGGGTCGTCTTTTTGTGAGGAAGCCCATAAAAATTTTGAATTGCCGTGAGCTTATTGGGCAAGTGAGGCCCGCAAGCTAAATCCTGCCAGTCACCCGTTCATAATCGACTTGCTTCTCGCACCGAGAAATTTTTATAAGATTTGAAAACAGAATTTAACATATTTAATACAATATTATGTGATAATCGGATCATTAAATTTACATAGTTAATAAATTTAATGAAACGAACATCTTTGTTCCTGTAATTACATTTTTAAATACTTATGAAAGTCTTTAAGAACTTGAATGGTCCGCTCACTCTGAGGAATATCTAGTTTCCCTGCCGTAAGTAAATAAATTGTTATGACGGTCATCGATAATATTTATGATTCGGTTTCGATTAATCGAATCTTAAATTTCATTGATACTATATCGCCCTAATTTATTTGCTCTCATTTTGAAACAGCTCATTAGTTATTGTTTGCGAGCTTAATGAAATTGCCCGCCCATACATCAATGATATGACAATTCTGTTATACATAGGTGTTGATATTACTGACTTCACGATTTTTTTCTCTTTCGTGGCTGGATTTTGGCGCCGAAGCAATAATTAGGCAGACCCGAGTTCTAATTAGGTGGAAAATACATTGTTCGAGATGTTTTGATACACTGTGCGTGTGTTATTGCTTGTTAGCATCGAACGTGAAACAATTTTCACCTCTTTATTAATTAGTTATCAATAAATAGGTTGTTAATTAATTTCGTATTCCACCCTCAGAAGGAATTCCAATTAATTCATTGACATATTAACTAATTTCTGTTTCTAAGCGGATATGGGATATTTAAACTTGGAAAATCGGGAAAACCTACACTGATTTTCGACTTCAGTTTTCTCAGCAATTCTAAAACCAATTAAAAAAAGAGAAAACATTGGCCAGAAATAATAACACATCTATTTTGTATATGCAACACCTTAAAAGTATCCTTTTTTTTTTTTTTGCAAAATATTAAATATGGTTTTCGTCGTAAATATATGTTGTGACAGACTAAACGCAAAATTAAAATTTAAGTTTTAATGCTATAACGTTTTTAGTAGACTAAAATAATTCACAGATGTTGTATATTCATAGTGTAGTTGATAATAATAATAATAATAATTAACATATACGTATTATTTTTTCTGTAAATATGGTTTTTAATAATTTTTAAAGACTATTTTACCTATATTAAAGAGAGAGAGAGAGAAATAGTTAGGCCTAGAGATTATAAAATTCTATATAATAAAGCTATCTATATAATTTCATTAGATTGTGTTAAACGATTTGTAAGTTACTACGCTCGTAAGCTCAAAAAACACGTTCTGAGAAAATCTACTTTAAAATATTTAAAATTATGTTTTAAAGATTTTCTCAGAGTAATATATAATAATAAAGCAAAGTTTTCACATATAAACAGTGGTGCAAGTGTATGTGTGTTTATGTGTGAACACATCCAGTGGTGCAAGTGTATGTGGGTTTAATGACAGCCGGATTTTGCTCAGTTTGTTCTAAAATATGCCTGATGGCGAAAATTTTTTTAGGGTTCGTAAAAATATCGATTTTTCGGAAGTTTTAGAAATCGCAGGCCCCTTAATTAATTGAAATACATATATATATACGGCACTCCTATTTTCAAAGAGGGATATTTAGTATTCCGGAACGCCCTAACACGTCTTTTAAATTCTTTTGGATTTATAAACATCTGAGCTTAACAAAATTCACTCTTATGAACGCAAAACCGAGGGCTCGCTAAGTTACCATGGTTCAAATTATTTAAACAAGTTAAGCTTAAATGTGAGTGTTTAAGATACGTGCTTATGCAAGTAGCTTAACAAGTGTTAAGTGACTTTGAGGGTGTTAAGTCATTGAAGTAAATTCGCAATACTAACTACGCAAATCAGAAAAGGATTAATAGTTTCTTGTAAATTAAAAATTATTATTTTTTAAATAATAATAATTTTAGCATTTCCGGAATTCCTTTAAGCGTCGGATTGTCGAATTTCAGAATTAAATTTTATGTAACATAAAATTTTTTATAACGGTATTTTTATACATAGGGGAATTTTTCTATAATAACGATATTTTCCTTGTTTTCGGTCGTTGAAAATATGTTTTGGGGGTCATGACCCCTGTGACCTCCCCTGTGTCCGCCCTTAGGGTCAACCTTGTCCATAGCGATATCTTTTCTGATTCCTTAGATTATTCTACGGACAGATTTAAGTGTATAAGACATACAATGGAACCTGATAAAATGACCACTTCGGTAAATCGACCATCTGAATAAAGTGTTCGATTACAAAAAAATTGATGCCCAATAGAGCAATTCTGACTTCATATTTGGCTTCAGCACCCGTGAAAACATTAAAAAACATTAAAATTCTTTTGCTATAAAACCTTTGTTTTTCAGTGTTATCGGATATAATTAGGATTGAACATGTTTCCGATAATTGAAGTTCATATCTGTGGTCACAGGGGTTAAGTATACAATCGGTATACAATTGGTTAAGTATACAATCGCAATTTTTCAGGGCGGCATTTTTTCACCTTAGAACTTTTCCTGCATACACAGTTTTTGGAAAAAATAAATTTGGTTGACATCAATGTGACTCAAATAACATTTTAAATTTAATGGTTAGGAGAATAATTAATTTGTGGATAATTAGGAGAATAATTAATTTGTGGATAATTAGGAGAATAATTAATTTGTGCCCTGAAATCCCAGTGCACTTATATTTTCCCTTTTTTGACTTAACCACATATTCCTTGTGACCGTAGATATATAATCAAACGTATTAGAAAATAACGAATGGTAAACAGTGTATTAAAAATGGATACTTTATTCTTTTATTTTTTTAATCAAACTTACGTATAATTTATAAATAAATTATATATAATTCATAACCCAATTATATGTAATTCATCACTGAATTATATGTAACTTATAATCAAATCATATATATTTCCTAATCAAATTATATACAGTTCATAACCAAATTATGTATAATTCATAACACAATTATATATAATTCATAACAAAATTATATATAATTCATAACCAAACTATATATAGATTATAAAACCGAGTACATTTCTTTAAGATACTAATAGTAAAATACCACAAAACTTCCGCCATTGCAGTTGCATCGAAATATCGATATTATTGTCACCTTGAAATACCGATACTACAGTCATACTATAATATTGATGTATTTTTTTAGCAGATCTTTTTTTAAGATATTATATTCTGATGATCTATATTTTTTGATCAAACTAGAGCTATATGCAGGAACGTGCTTACGGCCCTCCAAAATATTTTAAGGTTGCACAACGATAAAAAAAAAATGGCTGGAGTTTAGCATTACAAAATAAAGTTCTTCACTGGTCAAACGCCAGAGGTGGAGAGAGAATATAATGAAGTTAAATTAAAATTAGAAGTTAGCTAGGGATGTATCAATTACTTGGCATTTCTTAAGTTCGATGTTATGGACAAATGAAAGGGTTTTATTTAGGTCTACTTCCGCATTATAGACACAAAGAAAAGCCAGTACAATATAATTATGAATCTCTTCTACTCAGAACTGAGCGATAAGTTCTGTTTTTTGTTTTTTTTGGGAAACCGGAGTCTGCTCCTGGGGAAAGGCAGGCGGGTGTTTATAGGGATTACAACCCCCATTGCAATGAAATTTTGTATATTTAACATAGGAATATGTGAGTTGTAGCTCTGTAACCCCCATTGAGCCTATAACCCCCTTATGAACTTTCTGAATACGCCTATGGTATCTGTACTAATGGCTATAAGGCCACGACAATAAATGCGATAACGTGTAGAGTCTACTGATGCTAACACATCTGTTCGATAACGTGTATATTTATTTTGACCACCATTTAGAAGTTTCATCAACGTCATGGGAAATATAACGTCACATACGAAAGAATAATTGATAAAATACTCTGGAAAAATATGTAAGGGTCGCTAAAACTTATTTCTTGGTGCTTATATGGCATTTTTTAGCGGCCCTGGGTGGCCGCCCACTTCGTACCACCTAAGCACGGCCCTGGATATATGTGACCCACCATTGCACAGTTTGAGGTCGTACAGATGGGCGAAAGGAAGGTCTTGCTCTGGGCTGGTTTCGAACTAGTGTCTACTTTGTATGAGCCGAAGCTTCATGGAATTGGACGATTACCAAGATCTAGGAGATGATAGCCTTATTCTTGTATAACATGTTTCTTTTTCACGATATTGTTACAAATATTAGGGTGAGTGCCATGTCCGTGTCCAGAGGGGGGATCTTAGGGACCTCCCCCACGAAGCTAAATAGATTTTTAATGGGACTTGGCTACGGCCTTGCATGCTGTGATTATAGCTATACGTGCTATGAAAAATTTTGAAATCCCGAAATTAAATTCTGGCTACGGCTTTGGACAGTAAAATTACCAGTAGGTGACGCTCAAAGCCTCCGGGGCACGGTTACTATAATTTCCATGGCAGGATTAATTATATACTCAATAATTTAGACACACACGCTTTGCCTCAGAGTAGAGCTTTTTTTTAGGTATAGAAGAAAATGAGACATCGTCTTCGACTTAGATTCGAACCAGGGTCCCTCCGTTTAGCCCGGAGCGCCCTAACCTCTAGACGAAACCGTTTTCACTCCGTATATATTGTTGTAAGATATTATCACCCTTCTCAGGGCTAATACAATTGCCAAATATCGGCCAACACACAAAGTCACCGGGCCGAGTACTTTGTAATTTTTTTCGTGGCGAATTTATTATACTGAATAATTTTGACCCCCACGCTTCAGCTTGGACTAGAGCTTTTTTAGGTATAGGAGAAAAAGAGACCTCGTCCCCGATCTGGATTCGAACTAGGGTCTCTCCATTGAGCCCGGAGCGCCTTAATCGCTAGGCCATCGAGGACAGCACGAAGTCTAAGGAGGATTAATAAGACATGATGTTCTGACAACTCACCTTCTATGTTCAGATTATAAAAAATTCTACTTGATTTAATTAATTAATTTCCCCACGACAGTTCTGAAAACATTGCCCCGGAGGTATTACATGTCAACTACTTTGTATTGTGCTGTCCACATACGAGCAGGGTAATAATATCGCGAATAAGAGCCCTTCTCCGAGAATGGTTGTATTAACATTAAGAAGTACAAATAATTAGCACTGTGTATGATCTAATGTTGTTGGGAGTATGGGGGCAAAAGTATTAGTATACGCGCGATTTCAATGGGGCGTTACGAGGCTTCAAATTATATGATAATGACCAGTTTTTTAATGAGGGGCTATGAGGGCTACATAGCGCCAAATAGCAGAACGGTTACGGTGTTCGATTTTGCATTCGCTGGGCTCGAAATCTGGTAAGTTCAGGATGTATTGAGTTGTGGAGGTCACGTTGAGGTATCGCTCCGTGATGATGTGTGGTTTCGAAAAGTAAGGACAGCACCTTCTATTGGCAAGCTTAGCTCCTTCAACGAGATATTTTTATTCGAATTAAACATGGATTAGCCGAACATCATTTCGGATAAGCAAAATTTCGAATAAGCCGGAAATACAATTTTTAGTGTAAAAGTGCAAAAAAATGACATTTGTACAGAAACTAGAGCCCCTAGAAATCTATAGGCTGACTCACCAGCCGCCATTTTCTTGTACACTTCCGGTTTCATAACACAACGTTTACCATTGGAAAATTAATAATCCATTTTCTTCTTCTTACAGGATCTGTTGTAAATCTAAACATTCTGTGTTTATTTCTCGCGTGATTTGAATAATTTACAGCAGCACACCCACCCATTTTACCCTATTTTATTAAAAATAACGCACTTGTAAATCACTCAACTTTAATACAGCAGTGAATGAGATCATGTGATACAATGACAACAAAATGGAGGATTGCGCCAGCTCCTATTTTTTAGGAACCTTACCAAAAACACCCTCTGATTATGACGTCATGAGTTTCTTCTTGTGAGGTAATTTATTCACCCCTTCCATGCCCGTATCAAGGGAGAATCTTAGGGATCGGTCCCCCCCCCCGACACTAAATTTTAATGGGATTTGGTTACAGACTTACATGCTGTGATTATCTCGATAAATGCTGAAAAATTTTGACTCCCCGAAATTAAATCCTGGCTACGATCTTGGCGCTTCCCCCCCTATCGAGACCAGATGCCCTGGTTCTAAGTATTTCAGTAGCAGTTATTAAGTGTTCTAGCACCCAATCACAAAGGGGCCCATTTCGTTTGGAGAGACGAATTTACAGAAAAGGTTCCCAAGACGGCGAATTTGTATTCCAACTGCAACATATGACACATCAGTCGGTATACAACGGAACCTTGCCAGAACTATGTAGATGTGATATGTCATTCAAAACACGCCACTAAAGCTTCTCTTTGACCTTGAAATTTTCACATCACGACGTCACATGTGGTTGCAGCCGGCGTAATGGATGAAAAGGAACAGAATAACGCCACCCAATTTTTTTGTGCATTTTGTTTTTATCATGCTTTTGACTAGCATTTCGGTTGGTTTCTTTCTTTAGATTGGAGTACACTAGGAAACAAATATAAGCGTTTTTATCAAAAAATGTTAATCCTTTCTTTAGATTGGAGTACACTAGAAAACAAATGCAAGCGTTTTTACCAAAAAAAATGTTGATCCTTTCTTTGGATTGGAGTACACTAGAAAACAAATGTGAGCGTTTTTACAAAAAAAAAAATAACTTGCTCGCTAGATCTGGGAATTCACTAAACCCGTTTTGGAATTTTAATTCTCAGATTTTGAAAATAAAATCTGTAAAGCCAACTTATGTGCAGATTTTTTTAACCATGTTATGTATAAAGGATCTCGATATCAGTAATGCTAATGATTCTCGATATCAGTAATACTAATGATTCTCGATATCAGTAATACTAATGATTCTCAAAATGAGCTTTCTTTTGAGACTTTCAAAAAACGGCTCAGAGTTGTTTGCATAGTTTACAGTATTTATGTTCATTTAATTTTCGCCGCAAAAAAAAATTAGCGCATTAAATACATTGTCACAGGATAATCAATTGTCCCGTCCCTCCCCCAAAAAAACCCACAACCCCTTAGTTTGTTTTTTTGGTTTTACGGCTCAAAGACTACAGTGGTCATGCTGCGCCGGGACCTACTGTTTTCCGAGGAATCCGAACCTCTTAAGGCCTAGGGAACCAAACCCCACAACCCCTTAGTACGGAGTCTTTATTATTTATATATATAATACAGTCGAACCTCGTTAAGACGAACACCAAGGGGAACAGAAAATCTGTTCCTATTAACAGCAATTCGTCTTATCCGGAAAGGGTAGTATGTTATACAATCTGACGGAACTTCAGAAAACGGTTCGTATTAAAAGTAATTCGTCTTAAGCGTGTTCATCTTAACGAGGTTTGACTGTATACATACAAAATATTGACTATATATATATATATATACAAAACCTTGACTGTATATGTATAAAATATCGGCTGTATATATACAAAACATTGACTGTATATATACAAAGTATTGACTGTATATATACAAAATACTACACTATGTAGAGATGAGTTTTCAGAAATTCTTCAGTTTCAAGTGCTGGAAGCAAGAGCGTCGTTAAGGCAAATTAAAGCGGGCATTTTTTTTACCAGTGTTAATCCGAAGTAAATAATCGCTTTAACCTTTTAATGCATTAAAAATATTGCATATATATTTCAATTCTGGGGTGGGGGGGGTTGCTCCCTGCCTACCCAAACGACGCCCATGGTTGGAAGCAGGGGAGGTCTTGGTTCTCTCAAAGGATACATACCTTGAATTTTCGGAAGCGAGTTCATTGTTCATAGGCTCATCATCGTAGAGTTTTTAAAATTATTGGGGGCCCCAAGCACACATTTTGTACATTTATACATTACAGTATATGTAAAATTGCAATTTATTTCAAATTGTTATGGGGCTATATAATACTACGCCTATGCATAGGCTACTAAAAAAAAGTTTCGACTATCGCCCATTGGGGCTCACAGTAGGGCAAATCGCGATCTAGGAGTGTAAAAGTCAAAAATCCAATGTCAAATTTGGCAGGTGAAAATGTGATATATGTAAATTAAAGTATTTTTCTAAAACAAAACTAAATTTATTTTTTAACTTCCGGTATATGATGATTACAAGAAAGTAATAGAATTTCAAGCTTTGATGAACGTTCTCTGATGTTAATGTCAATGATAACTGAGTTAAAAAATTATAGTGTGCTGTTATTAGACGTTGGAAAAGGTTTCAGTTGATTAAATCGTGATGAATCCATCCAACAAAAGCAGGACATAGAGTTTACAATCGCCATATATTTTTATTTATTTATTTTTTAATTTTTAATCAAAAAGCTTTAAAAAATTGATTTTTTTTTAAAGTTTGGTTGCACATAATTTTTGAGATCCGTCAAGTCCGCCATTATTTCGATGCGGGCACAGACTGCTGGATGCGTATTTTTGATTATCATAAGAATTAGCTGCTACTTTGTGAGATATTTAATTTTCTTTAGAACAAGTCGTGTTTTCTCGAAGTGAGCTTTTCCACGTTTGGAAGACAAAAAAGTATCCTAGAAGAGAAAAAGTCTGCAGTTAGAGATTGTGTATATCATTGACTGGGGCTGGAGGATAGGAATTAAAACAAGACATTCGTTTGTCTTGAAATAAAAAAAAAAATAAAAAAAAATTGGAAGGTTTAAGAGCAAAATTAGAGAAAAATGGATCAAATATCGCCAAATCGAACTTGTGTTTTTAAATGATCACATTTTTATTATTTATTTGACTGAATTTTATGAACCATTTAACTGAATTTTATGAACCATTTAACTGAATTTTACGAACCATTTAACTGAATTTTACGAACCATTTAACTGAATTTTACGAACTATTTAACTGAATTTTATGAACTATTTAACTGAATTTTATGAACTATTTAACTGAATTTTATGAACTATTTAACTGAATTTTATGAACTATTTAACTGAAACCACCACACTTTATATTGAACTTTATCCCTGGCACTACATGCCTGCCGGTGTGCACCGTATTCTAATTCACGCATTGACATCGTTCACGCAGCACAGCTACAGGCAGGGACATTGGTTGAAGAAGTTCTCGAGTCCCGCAACAAAGATCTAAGGAGATATCGAGAGCGAACCACTAGAAAATATTATTACATTTTCGGAGTCACTGATTTCTTCCATCGTTTCTATTTTGTTTAGACCCCGTTATTTCTGAAAGTTTAAATCTGAGAAGATGAACTGATCACTATAAGAAATCAAGATTTAATAAGACCCTTCAATTCTAATTTAAGAACCACTAGAATTAGCGCAGTATAGCCCAGATGCTCTTGCGCCATAAAAAATCCAAACAAACAAACAAACAAACTAGAACCACTAGAAGGTTTAGAGCAAGATTAGAATGCCTGAGAATCACAAACATACTATGCATTATTTTAACATTTTTTTCTCTTCCACCCTTGCAAATTGTGTTTATGCGTGAATACGTATTTCGAACAAATAAATAATAATAATAATAATAAAACCGCGAATTATATAACCGTTCTAAAGCTTGCCTACACTTAGCCTTTTCCCAGATACTAAATACATAAACAATAGTTGTCCTGGACGTTTGTGCCAACTTAATCGATTTTCTTGATCCAATTTTATTTGATTCAAGACTATTTGAATCTTTTTCCATCCTAAAATCTCAATCATTATCAACCTCAGATTTTTGCACTCCTAAATCGCGATTTGCCCCACTGTGCGGCCCAGTTCGCCCCTGGCTGGAAGTATCTCATTATGTTTGTTTTAGTTAAAAAAAAGTTATTTTATTGCCTATTTTTTTAATATTATTTAAATTTTTCTCAATTTTGTTTTAAAAAACTCTCAATTTTTTTTGTTTATACTGTATGTACGATCGCACCTTGATTGGCGTAGAATGACCCTTGCTGTCCTTGCGCCATAAACAAAATAACCAACCAATCATTTTTTTGTTCATCCGGAGACATAAAAAAGACTTGGTTGAAAACAAAAACAAATAAATTGTGTATTGCTTAAATTAAACTATTAACAAATTAGATTGTGTAATCATTATATACTAAACAAAACCCATATTTTATTCCTTGTATGCGGGCTTGTAAGTTGGATCTATTCTATTCTTTAAACTTTTTGTAAAACTTTTTCTTATTTTTGTGACGCAAGAACCTGAACTCAAGAACTCTTGATGGATTTGATGACTTGACGGGACCTCCGAACCACTATATCCCCCCTCCCCCCGAAATCGAACCCTGCACCAGTGCTCAGTAGATAGTGCAATATGTTACGGAAATGGCATTAAAACTGTCGTTCTCAATTATTTTTATTGAATGGTGTTATTTTAAACCTTAGTTCAGATGTTTATTTTATCTGGTATCAATGCTGCTGTTTGTATATACAGTTAAACCTGATGAAGTGACTATCTTGGTAAATTGACTACTATGAACATCATATATTGGACTAAGGGCAATTACAGGGAAGGGGCGCACCCCCTTCTCCCAAGGGTAATAAATTTACACTTATTTTACTTACACTTAACAAAAGATTTCATGGTATAGAACCAAATTGGCTGTTAGGGTTTTCGCTCTCCCTCCCCGAATTTTTTTTTTTTTTTTTTTTTTTAGCCTTGCATTGGGCGCAAAGTTTCTGACCAAGCAATTGTTACATCGTTATAAACTTTGAACGTGCAGATCTTTGCCTAGATGAGTACCAACAACTTTTCACAAGCTTCCAATGCATTTATAGGATGGTCTATAAATTATTCAGATGTTTATAATATCATTCTAAATATAAACTATTCACAATTTCGGTCACTGACAATAGAAATTTCCACTTTTTTTTTTACTCTAGCCAACAATCTAAGTGAAAGCTGTCAGTCTGTCATTCACAAATCAAACAATCTCATGATGAAGGGAGAATATATTGCATTTTAAAGGGCCCATTGATTGGCTATAAAGAGATGCTGCCATTTTCGTCGACACAAATGTTCGACTTATGATGAAAGGAGATAATGAGAGGGAGAGCGACTACCGATATGTCACAACTGCGGTATTGTTCAGCCAAGTTTGAGCTGTTTTGGACAGCTGACGAAAGGAGGACAGCATTCTCTTCACTACTGTGGCTGTTAATTTGTTTTATCAGGGTTTATGAACCATGTCTTTCGGCTAGATTGAAGATGTGGAAGCTATTTAAACCAGTGTTGATGTCATCTTTATCCTAGACGCAGATCTCCATCCCTTAAAATAAACATAGTTTTTATAAATGCCTCATGGCATTTGAAATAGCTTCTGAGTTTAGAACTTTCCTTTGTATGTCAACATCGTTTATGAAGTTCCTTTTTGATATTGCTGCAAATGATCCTTGGCGCAGTATAGCCCAGATGCTCTTGCGCCATAAAAAAGCCAAACAATCACAAATGATCCACATATATTGCATTTTGATAGAAAGTCTATAGTCAAGCTCATGATATAGAAAATGTGAGCTTTACACCAGATTGCGCTTTTGTTACTGTCAGTGGCGGGTTATTCAAATGGGGGTTCATCAGTGGCACAGCTAGTACCTTTGTTCCTCCGGGCAAGCTAAGATTCTGGCGTCCCTCTGGCACGGCGCCTGCCCCTTCACTGGTCTTCCTACCAACATTCGAGGCCATGTGCCCAGTCTGCCCCTTTATTTGCGGCCCTGGGTTTACCATATATAAATTATCAAAAGAAATTTTCACAGGTCAACGAAACGTACAGATTAAAATATGGGAGGAGATGGTAAAAACAAAACAGCCTGTTAGTTAATTCACATCCACAAATCCATAAATTTTTCTCATATAATTAATATAGTTTTTGATTTTATCACCTGAATAAGGTCAAGCCTAGTGTTTGCCTAAGCAGTTTTATTTCTATTTTGATTCCCATCGGTAAGGTTGAAAAATGTAAGTGTTTCAGCTCCGAGACACCTATTTTACTAAATGCCATGCTAACTATCAACGCATAATAATATTAGATGATAAATTGATGATGATGATAAATTGTTTTGTATATATGCGATATTATTACCCTTCACAGGGATAACACAATTGCCAAACGGTCAGCACACAGAGCCACCGCTGTGTTTATTTTTTGTAAATTGCTCGCGAAAGAAAGATTTCACGATGCCTGGTGCCGTGGTGCATAGGCCATAATATGTTTTAATATGCTTTAATATGTTTAATTTAATTATGCTTTAATATGTTTATTAATAAATTAATTATAATAAATTAACATGCTGATGTTATAATTAATTATGCTTTAATATGTTTATTAATAAATTAATTATAATAAATTAATATGTTGATGTTATAATTAATTATGCTTTAATATGTTTATTAATAAATTAATTATAATAAATTAATATGTTGATGTTATAATTAATTATGCTTTAATATGTTTTATATGTTTTAATATGCTTTAGTATATGGCCATAATATGTTTTGATATGCTTGTACACATAACAATAAAACTAACCATACTAATTAATTCAGGGGCGGCTCGAGGTTGATTTTGAACCCGGGCGGCTTGGTACCGATTGTTTTTTGGCGCCCCTCCTCCGGCGGAAACAGGAGATTTTCACAGATGCACAGTGAGCCATATCACATGTAAAAGTAGCCAAAAGTCTCTGAAAGAAGTTTTCTAAACTTTTCCCCCTTTTTAAGAGATTTTCTATTGTTGAGTCAATTAAATAAAATTTGAACTTGACTTCAGTATGTCATCCTCATCTGAACGGGGACCCGGCCCTTAAGCCGCCCTTTAATTAATTAAAAGAAATTAAACTAACCGAATGTACCAAAGTAGCAAACAAGGTGAGAACCCTGGCGAAAAAGAATCTCAATAAAGGCAATTGCGTTCTATCTCGTGCACAATGAAAATGTGCGAACGGTAGCGCCGTAAGCGGCGAGTATCCCACACTCACCCCCACCAATGCCTTCCATGCTAAACTGCTTTTAAAGGACAGTTTTTCCGTTCGCACGTGCTACTCGCCTAACGCTCTACTCCTTACATCCCGGTTAATAAAGTCACCAACCAAATAAAGTAATAATTGACTTACACGTAATAAATTTCGTATTTTATACTATTACAGTTTCGTATTACGTGTTTGAGATCTTATTTTACTTAACTTGTTACATCCTAGTTTTCCTTAATTTCTCTTCAAGGATTCACGTGCTCATGTGTACAAATGAAGGAGCCGCCACTTGGTACTGTTTTAAAAATAAAAAATTTCGCTTTGACTATTAATTAAAAAATAATAATTTAATACTTAGTAATAATTTAGCGTCATACTGATGATACAAATTTGAGACGTGTTTGAACGAACCAGTTTATAACCAGTTTATTTTATATTATGATAAATAGCAAGCGCTATCGGGGAAGTAACTGGACACTTAAGGCGCGTTTTCTATACTCGAGCAACGTTAACCTGGTAACAGCTCTTAGGATATGGCGACCTATTCACGACCGAGCA
Organism: Dysdera silvatica; assembly: GCA_006491805.2. Lineage (NCBI taxonomy): Eukaryota > Metazoa > Arthropoda > Arachnida > Araneae > Dysderidae > Dysdera > Dysdera silvatica. Next base: position 120,593,378 of record QLNU02015003.1, on the reverse strand, counting down.
ACGAGTATTCTTTCGCAGATTAACGAAAAATGAGATAGCCCTCAACATTATTAGGCTATTTATCGCCTAATTTGGAATGCAGAAAAAAGAGGTTTTCCAAAATTCCACGCGAAAATTTGCCGCCAAGTGAACAGAGTTCCTAGTTAGTTATTTGAATGACGTCAGCGCTCACTATATGTCTTTTTCCTAAATTTCATAAATACCAGATTTTATTTGCACACACATGCCTATGTTTCATGCATTTGAGCATTATTTTAATGTTTTATGCATGAAATGCATCTTCTATTAACTCTGTTAACGTAAGAAAGGGCGAACTATATCGTACTGGCGGAATCATACTGCTCTGCGTTTGCCATTGTACCAGGATAGCTTTGCCGTGAGTATCGATGCGCAATTTGCGGCCGCAATAATGAAAATGTCAAGAATTGACTACTATAGAAAAAAACCAATGGAAGTGTTCTCTAGAACGCACGAAATGCTTTATTTTTGGTTTTTATTGTTCGAGTTCATTCGGCGTTATGTATTGTTGCGCCCGTAAAAATATGCGCATCTAGAAAAACGCGCTTTAGAAGATATGCCCCGAATTATGCCAGATTTCAGATAATTGAATACAACTGCGAATTCAAACCTCTTTGCCAGAGATGCCAACTTTTACGGATTTTCCGTAGTTTGTACGGATTTTAACTCCACTTTACGGTTGATACCAAGAAAACCACGGAAAACCTCATTCAAGATCCTCACGTGCAATTTTCTACCGGCCCCTCAAAACTTCATATTTTTAATGGTTTTTTTAGTGAAAAAAAAAAATGCACTTTGGCAGATAGCTCGTGCATTCCTTGTTTGACGCAACGCTTCCGACTTGTTTACTTCCCTTTCCTCCCCTCCATCCACTATCCAACATATATCGCAAGGAACCAAACACATCGGGATTCCCCGTTCGCGCCGTGTGGATCAGCCTAGAGGGAAAATAAAATCAGTTATTTGGCGCGTTTTGTGTATGTGTTTGCACGTGAACAGTTTCTCTGTTATTCTTATACGTCTAGCTTTGTGCGTGAAGATTGTTTTGAATTTGGATTAAAACAACGAAATGAAACGCAGCCGTGATTGTGAAACAGCTGGGGAAAAAAAAAAAAAAAATCGGCAGACAAAATTTATTGGCAAGTGTATCGCCGTATTTGTGTTAAGGAATGGCCGTTTTATGAAGCATCAAAAATTTTTACATTTTTCGTGGCCCTACCACGTTTTGAGGAACTTTTTACTCGCAGTATTTTATTAAAATTTCAGAAAATTTTTCTTACGATATTTAAGAAAATAGCTCGCGATTTGCTCCGAGATTTTATGACATATATTTAGGAATATTCCCCTCTTCTACTTTCTTATCTACACGCGCGGAGGCTTGCAGATTAATTCAATAACACATTTACCTATTCAATGTATTTAATTAATTTACGTAATTTATAATTCTATTCTGTGAAAAAACGCTACCTGGTGTTTTTTTGTAGAAGTTAAAAAAATAATTTAATGATTTGACTTAAAAAACGATTTAACGTCAATTAACGGGCGATAAGTTTTTCGATGCGCGATTTCGTCTTTTGTGCGCCGCCTACCGGCAAAATTGTGAACTTTTTAAATGTGCTGTTTAAAATTAACGACTGTTATTAATTTTTTGTACTTTTCCATCATAATAGAGAAATTTCGATCTGATACACCACCTACTTTCAGTTAATGAAATAAGCGGTCGTATTTCGCATCTATAAATTTCCATCCAAAGAAATCATATGTCTGCAGTGGAAAGTGGGCAAGTTTTGTTGACAGGAGCTAATTAGCGTATTTCAACTATTTTAGCCTCTCGAGAAGAATAGGGAAGGGGTTCCAAGATGACAGAAAATGAAACAAAAAACTTGATATTTAAGAAATTTTACTTTTTTAATGAAACATTTGACTTTTCATTTTTATCGTGCTCATTTCCATTTATTTGATTAAATTATTTTTTACCTAATACTAAACTCATGTAAAAACCAATTTTCCTGTACAAAATATAAAATTGTGGTGTTTACCTTCTACAAAGCTGGTGCAAAAGTTTTTTTCTCTTCTACAAAACTGATGCAAAAAGTTTTTTTCTCTACAAAACCGATACCGAAAGCCATTTTTTCTAATACGAAACTGATACGAAAGGACATTTCTCCTGGGACATACGATATTGGTGAAAGTGTGATCACTGTATAAGTGCAAAATTGAGTCACATTATCAGGAATATTTTCATGTTGTTTCAAGTGGGGGGGAGGGGGGAGGTACATATATTGCTCTGTAACAATGCAGGTGCTTTACTTATAAAAAATCTTTTTGCAGGAAATAAAAGAACGCTGTTTTACGGAAAATTCTTGACTTTTTTACTGATGACTACTTTCTCAGGTTGGCATCTCTGAGTAACATATTCACCACAAACGCTTTTTGACGACAGAGATTGCATTGATATCTATGTATTTAATGCGCTAAATATTTTACGATGATAAATTCATGCATACAGGTACTCTACGAGTAAAATAACGAGAAACTATATATATATAGACCATTTTGTCATCGGATTTGTGCCGGAATTGTTTTGGTATGTGTGTGCTCTGAATTCCAAAAATACATAGATGATCGAGTTCAGTTATTCCCTTACCAGTCCACAGTTCCAACGGACTTCTACCTTTAACTGGGGATGCTCCAAAACGATTCAGGAGATACACTGCCGTTTCACAGGCATTTGTCCACATAGATTTCGGTAATTTACTAACGGAAAGCATGGAGCGAGCTAATTCTACTATTGTTCTATTCTCTCGATC
>QLNU02015003.1:120570453-120581621 GCA_006491805.2 Dysdera silvatica | reverse complement strand
TGATCTTTATCTGTGTAACTATATAGTTTAAGTTTATAACTATCTTTTTTAACGCACTAGAAAAGAGTTGGGAACTGTCAAGTATGCGCATTAAGTAAAAAGCATCAAAATAAACATTTTTTTATTCAGTGACTTTTCCCCTAAAATTAGCCGCTCGGGCACAACAGTGAATATAGTGTTTGTATCCATCGCGTTAAAGGTTTCCAAAAATGGCTGCAATGCGCCATTTCAAGAAGTTTTAAACTTATTTGATGTCAACAGACGCCGGGCTCTCTCCGGCGATTTTTTAAAATCAGTTAAATTCACCGGAATTGTATGTGTACAATTCGCCGCTTCAGTTGCGGTTGAATGAATTCTACACATAGAATTCCGGTGAATTTAACTAATTTTAACAAGTCGCCAGAGAGAGCGTGACGTCTGTTGACATTAAATAATTTTAAAAATCTTTGAAATGGCGCATTGTAGCCATTTGTGGAAACCTTGAATGTGGTGGATGCAAATACTAAATTCACTGTAGTGCCCGAACGGCTAATTTTTGGAAAAAAAATAATTCACTGAACAAAAAATTTTTATTTTGATGTTCTTCACCTGTTATACATACTTGGCAGTTCCCAACTCTTTTCTAGTGTGTTAAAAAAGGCATTTTTAGGCTTATTTTCACTAAACAGTAACACAGATCAAAATCAGAAAACGGAATTCCGGATTTCTTTTTCTCTACTGTATTTAGCTCATTCACTTAAATTATGCATCAAAAATTGCATTTAATTCGTGCAATTGGCTACGTAGCAACGTGATAGACGTAAACAGTGGTTACGCTCTACAGCCAAACCGGACCCTTTGCGGACACGGGGATATGGACAAACATGCCTTATTTGGTGTTCCCAACAACCCCCTCTTATTTTGTCGGTGGAGTTCCGAACCACTCTGTATATTACAGAGTTTTGTTTTATCATACTGAAAAATGTGGTTCGGTGGTTGGTTGTATTTTTATGGTGCAAAGACAGCAAGGGTCATTCTGCACCAAATAAGGTGATACAGTACATGTGGTTTTAATGAAAAACATGGAACAAAATATATCTTAGAGATGGTTTAAAAGTATTTTTTACCGATATAGTAAAAAAATAATATAATTCATATCAACGTGGCAAATATAAATCTTTCCAATTACTCATCGTTATTTCTTTTCTAAATCGGAGTATATGATACTAGATATATAAACTTCAATAAAAAGCCTCTAATAAGAAAAAACTGAAAGCATCTTTTATACTGTCATATAATTATTTCTCACAATAATTAAAATTGTTTTCAAAGTTAGATTTTTAAGGGCAGTAAAGAAACAAGTTTTAAAATAGAAAGCAAACCACTTTAAACATATATTTGATTCATTACGATATTCAAAACATTTCATTTTTTCAAACCTCATTTCCTTAAGTTTATGAACCTTCTTTAAAACATTTACAACATATTATTCAAATTAAATGAGACTCACAATGGCTTTGGATGCATTTGATATATATTTTGAATAACTTTAAATGTATATATACCGGGTGAACCAAATGTAACAGAAAAAGTGAAAAATGCATAATTTAGAAAGTGTAGACAATAGAACCATGCGGTTTTCGCAGAAACGCACAGAAAGATATTGGAATTTTTTTAATAACGAAACAATTCATTGCCAGAATAGTTACATTTGCCACCGCCGCACAGTAGGATATCCAAACACAAAAGTATTAATCAGTGATATTGGAATGATGTGAATTTATAGAGAGAAAAGCCTATATTCTGAATAAATAACCGGCGAATCAGAAGCTTGCGCCACGAAAACGTGGCAAGGCATTACGTTTGAAAAGTGGACTGTTATTGTAGTGGCGAAATAAAGTATTACATATATATATATATATATAAAAGTTTTCCTCGCCCATTCTTGGCGGAAACAGGCTTTGGGACGGGCAGAGCGCCATGTTCCCAAGCCTCTTTTTACATCACTTCTTAATGTGCCATGTCTAGAAACTTCCTGACAATGTGACACGTGTTTAGGATTGTGGCTTTTTGTATTTCAATGTAGGTGTTTGGGTCAATGTTGAGTATCTCCAAATTCGTCGCAAGCGTTTTTGGTACTATCCCTGTTGCTGAGATGACTAACGGGATGATGAGGATCTTTTCCATACCCCATATATCTCGTACTTCATGTCTGAGATCTTGGTACTTGGTGATTTTCGTTGTGTAGGTTGTCTGTATGTTATTGGTGTTGGGTACTGCTATGTCGATTAAGTACGTGGTCTTATTCGATTTATCGACGAGGGTTATGTCAGGACGGTTATGTGGGACTGTCTTGTCTGTTATGATTGCTCTATCCCAGTAAAGCTTGTGTGTTTCGTTCTCATGCACGGTCTCTGGCTCATATTTGTAGTACGGGCATTTTTCTGTCAGAAAGCCAGCATTCGCTGCCAATTTCTGGTGGACTATTTTCGCTACTTGATCGTGTCTATGTTTGTAGTCTGACTGCGCAAGGATCTTGCATCCTGCCATCACGTGTTGGATTGTCTCCGATGCCGCATGACAGTGTCTGCATTTGTCGCTTTCTATGTCTTTTCTCTGGATGAATTTCTGATTGTTCCTTGTTGCGATCACTTGGTCTTGGATGGCTAGCATGAATCCTTCTGTCTCTGGCTGGAGAGTGCCTTTGGCCAGCCAAGAATTTGATGCCTTTTTGTCAACGTGTGGTTGTTGCAGGTCATTGTAGTGCCTGCCATGTAATGGTTTTCCGGCCCAAGTTCTCAGTTTCTGTTCGTTGGCTGTTTCGAGGACACGCTCTTCGGTACTACACAGGTTTAGTGGCGTGTAATTTGCATCTGCTTGTATTATGGCTTGGATGAGTGGCGATCGGGGACTCTTCAACTGGAAGTATTGCCTCATGCTCTGGATCTGCTTGTCATGTAAGTCTTTGAGGTCCGCTTGTCCGCGTCCTCCTTCTTCCCGGGGTAGTGTTTGCCGTTCAATTGCCGTTGCAGGGTGTAGTTGTCCGGCTCTTCTCTGGATGGTTCTCATTTTCCGCTGGAGTTGTTCTAGTTCAGTGTTGGACCATTTGATGATCCCGAAGGAGTAGGTGAGCACTGGTACCGCATATGCGTTAATTGCTTGCGTGGTGTTCTTCCCGCTCAGTTTCGTCTTCACAATGCTTCTAAGTCTTTCTTGGAATGCTTGCGTGAGCTGGACTTTGACTTTCTTGTGCTCCTGCTGCCGTTTTTGCATTATCCCTAGGTATTTGTAGGTTTCGCCCTCGTCCAAGGTCTTCAGTAGTCTCCCGTCTTCGAGTTCGATGCCTGGTAAATCTTCTTTGCTATTCTTCTGTATTTTGCACTTATCGAGGCCGAATTCCATTCCTATGTCCTTGGAGAATGTCTCTGTTATACTGATGAGTTGTCGGAGTTGGGTGATTGTTGGCGCGTATAGCTTGATGTCATCTACGTACATGAGGTGGGAGACTTTATGTAGGTTTCTCTTGTCTTTCTTCAGCATGTATCCGTATTTACTTGTGTTCAGCATCCTTGACAAGGGGTTTAACGCCAAGCAGAACCACTGGGGGCTTAGTGCGTCTCCTTGAAAGATTCCGCGGCGGATGGGGATCTCGGCCGTTTCTATTTTACTGTCTGGCGTGTTTAGCTGTAACCGGGTTCTCCATTGTTTCATGCTGCTCTGTAGGAATCGGATGATTGAGGGATGCACTTTGTATATGCTGAGTATTTCAAGGAGCCACGAGTGCGGAACAGAGTCGAAAGCCTTCTTGTAGTCTATGTATGCGGTGTTGAGTTTTCGCTTTTGTTTTCTTGCTTGTTCCAGGATAACTGAGTCGATGGTAAGCTGCTCTTTACATCCCAGAGTCCCTTTCTGGCATCCCTTTTGTTCTTCCGTCATTAAGTTGTTGCTTTCGCTGTGCCGGCTTATTTTTTCAGAGATGCACCCCGTGAGTATCTTGTACAGGGTGTTAAGGCACGTAATGGGTCGGTATTTCGCTGGGTTACTGGTATCCTGGTCCTTCGGTAGGAGGTAAGTTATTCCCTTGCAGAGGAATTCAGGCATTTTGCTGGGGTCTTCAATTATCGCCGTAAGTTCCTTGGCTAATGGGCCATGGGCGCTGGTAAATTTCTTGTACCAGAAGTTGTGTATGCCGTCAATACCGGGTGCTTTCCAGTTGTGCGTACGTTGGATTACCTGCTGGAGTTCCTCTATCGTGATGCCCGTGTACTCCATCTCCTCTATTCCTCTCGTAGCCTCCATTTCTTGCTGAATCCAGGGGGCGCTTTTGTGCTGTACTTCATTGGACCATAGTGTCTTCCAGAAGGTCTCTATTTCTGCTGGCTTTGGGGCTTCGTACTTGTCTTTGTTCGCTGGGGTCTCTCGAAGCTTCCTGTAGAAGGCCTTCTGGTTTGCTTGGAATTGCATGTTCTGTTGTTTTTTGTTGGTATAGTCTTTGTATCTTCGGAGTCTTCTGGCGTATACACCCAGTTTTTGTTTGAGGGTATCCAGATATTCGCTGATGTGTTTATTGGGCTCTTCGTGTCTTGTATGAATCCTATTTCTCTTAAGGGCCATCTTCACTTTCCTCACTAATTTCTTACCCCTATTTCCCTGCATGTACTGGGTTATTCGCCCTATGCTGCTGCGGAGCTCTTCTATTCTTTTCTCCAGTCTCACTTGCCATGGTGGTTGGGCTTTGTTTCCTCTGTTACTTCGGCCTTCGTTCCTTACTTCGTACCCATTGGCGCGTGATGCCGCTACTGCTGCACAGTATATGGCGGTGTGTATTTCCTGTAGGGAGTTGTGGTTCTGTAGGTGTAGTGGTAGAGTATGTTCATTGAGGATCTTGGTTGCTTTGCAGAGTTTCCAAGATGCCGGTTGGCGTGGTATTCTTGGCCTTGTTGCGGCATCCGAGCCTTCATATTCCGCCAGGGCACATTGGAAACCTTCTTCCATTTTCTCCACGTCCCTCCTCTCTTCTTCTTCTATGCTTGGTTGGAGCGGTTCTCTTGCGCTACTAGCTGGTGCTTCAGGGTTGGCCACACTGGTTGAAGTGTTTGCCAGGTCATTGGCGACTTCATCTCTTAACCTTTGTAGTATGGGCTCTGCTAAGAGATTTCTGGTTATTATGTTCCTGCGTTGGGTTGTTATCCTTTCTATACTGATGTCCAGGTGTGGGTACTGTTGTGCGAATTTGGCGTGAAGTGTGGGTCTGTAATTTGTCATGTCTGTTTCCAGCTTTGTAATCGTATAGTAGGTGCGCATGATGTAGGTGTTCATATCTATTGTCCATGACATGCGCTGGCGTGGTCTTTCAGCCCTAGTGGTTGCACCTATACTAGGCTGCAAAGCACTTTGGGCTGTGTTGGTTCTAGTAGCCGTACAGTTGGAGGCGCCGCTACAACCGCCGACACCTCCAAGGAGAGACTGTTGCATATTTTTCGAACTGGCCCCTCTGCTTAAAGTCCGAACGCGGTTCTGATTTAAGAGCGAGACAACCGATGCTCCATTCATATTTTCATTATGGTTCATATCATCAGAGTCTGAGATAGCCTTTTTCACGTCGCTGGGTTACCGATAGTTATCCCAACGGCGTTCCGGATGCTGGCATGTCGTCAGCAGGCTACAAATCCGGTTTTAATGGCCCAATGGTATTTTTATTCATTATTAATACTTTCACCGATCAAGACATCGCGCCATGAGCGTAGTAACGCTTTTATTTTTTTCCCCCATGCTGGGGATCGAACCCTTGGATCTAGCAAACCTCCTGGTTAGTAGGTTTGCGCTTATACCACTGGGCCATCTCTCGACATATAGTATTGTCTTACGTTTAGATTAAATGCAGACGTTCTGACTACAGTGTATATATATATATAGCCGCAACGCCCAGACTAAAACCAGCCGCAATGACCTGAAAAGTCGTTTTGATTCTGAAGCGATAAATTTATCAAAAATTTGCCCATACCAACGGCTAAGGGGGGTGGAGGCGTTTGAGTCCCCCCAACAGACGTTTGTATAAGCAATTTTTTGATAAATGTATGGCTTTTTAGCAGGGGCGCCATTTCAGAAATTTCTTGGCGGGGCAAAGTGCATATAAGAGCTTCAAAGCATAGTAAATTTTTAAAAATACATAGTAACTTGGAATACTTGGGGATCAGTTCTCCCCCCAGCCCACCCCCAAACGGCACCTCTGCTTTTTAGCCATTTAAATGGCTGTTTGACAAACAACCTTGAAGGAGGTAATGATTTTTCTTAGCCCCTCCACCCCTAAAAGTACTCATATAGCATATGGGCACCACTGGCGACGTCCATAGTTATTTATGTTTGAATAATTCAATAATGTTCCTTCAAGGCAAACGTCACTTTCAATTTGTAAATAAGCATGGGTGCCCATTATGAGTACTTTTAGGGGGGCTAAGAAAGAAAATTACTAAAATTTCATTTATTTTAGTGTTAAATTTATGAAAAAATTGGTTGTACTAACGTCTGGTGAGGCGCTGCTCCCCCTTTATGGGCGCCCATGTAAAAGATGTGCATTGTGTATGTAGATCCTTTTTTCTGATATCAAATTTGGAAAAATTGCAGTATTAATTGGCTAGTATATTATAAAAGTATATTTATTAACTGTACAATTAAACACAAATATTACACTTATGAAATAGTTTACTGTGATTTTGAAGCATTAATTGAAAAAAATAATAAAAATCCCACCCCCAAAAAATAGAATGTATGTGCATAATTTATTTTATGTATGGTTCATATTTAAAACGATGAACAACAATTATATTCATTTTACTTTTGGTATCTTAATATCATTATATCTTATATTTAAGACATTTTGATTTGAAATTGCACAGTAATAAAAACAGTAAAATTTTTCCAAACTTCCTTAAAATCGGACAATTTTCAACTGTGATTGCCTATAAAAAAAATTTTTATACAAATTTGAATGCATATTCATGAAAACAATCTTCAAATTAATTTCTTGATATGAAGTAGAGATAACAGTGATTTCCTTGTGAATTACTATTTGCTGATTAAATAGTTTTTAGTGAGCAGGTATATATATATAACTCTGAAAAACAGGGAATGTTGACATTTACTGAATTAATTGGAGGTAAAGAATGGCGTTGAGCAGCCTTGGAGGCTTTGATAAAACAAAAGTATGAGTGGTTGGACAGCGATACCTAACGGCAGATGTAGTATTGCACGCTGCGAATCCGCGGCCAATTTACGGCGGTTTTACCCTGAAAACGGACGGCCTCTAGTGACGGAGGCTTTGCCTTAACACGACTATTCATTACTTTACCTATTAGAAATATATTTACATAGCTATAGAAAATACAACTAAGGCACCAGCGTTCACTTTGTGTAGTAGCGCCGCGGCCTCCGTTAACACAAGGCCTTTTCAAGCTTCCCGTTTTCGAGTGGTGAGTCATCATTATTAGGTCATAGCCATTGAACCCCGTGTTCGAATACACGCATTTCCCTCTGTAGTACTGCAATACGACTGTGAACACCACGTGCGTTTTTCATTCATTATCATATGAACTTGACGTATTCATTAAGAATGCCGTTTATGTGCTCTATTCCCGGATGCAAAGAGAATTACAAGAGTGATCCAAAGGTCCACATTTTTGCCTACCCCAAGGAAGAGCGACAAAAAGTTTGGATACATGATACAAAGCGAAAGGATTTCATTCCTACACAGAATTCAAAAGTATAGTGATTTTTATTTCTGTTGTATTTATAGTATTTGCTTTTCGTTGCGGATAGTTTAAAGTGTGCGTTTTTAAAATATAAATGTGGGACGTAGCCAGGACTGGTTTGGAGAAGGGAACAAAATTTTTATCAGTGGGTGGGAAATATGGATATAAAAATGAACATTATTTGTTGAAATACAATTACGAAAGGTTGAAATTTTTATGAGGTACGTGTTCCCAAGATTTCCCCTCTTTGCCTATGGCGTTTAGGTAGAAATGTTAAATAATTTTACTTTGATTTTAGGTAATTTTACATTAATTGCTTCAATACAAGTTTTCTTAATACTTTTGAATATTATTTGTGGTTAACATTATAGACATTGCCAGCTTTCCATAGGGGATGGGGGTAAGTGGCGTAACTAAAATCGGGGACCCCAAAAATATCTTAGTACGACTTACAATCATGGAGGCGCTCTAAAAAAAGAGCAAATTTACTGCAAGCAGGTTTGTTAAACATCACAATTTGGAAACTACCATTATAAATAAATACTGCTGTTTTTTCAATATCTTCATCAATATCATAGCTATCTGGTGATAAGCATGGGGGTCAAGTGTACTAAAAATACAACATCCATCGAGATTATACGTAAAGTCCTGGAGTTGAGAAATTGGGTATTTATCAGGTTTTGTGCATGAATTTCCTATATTCTTCGCATGGTCTCCATTCCCCATTCGATTTCTTAACCATATTCAGTGCACTGAACCAATTACTTGTTGATGGTCTACAAATATCATTTTTAATCATAGTTTCAAATTCCTTTTTAGCTATTTTTAAAAGTTCTGGTAACAGACGTCTTACTTTAACATACGTTGCTGGGCCAGTTGTAATTATTCTATGTTTAATTTCTTTCTTTAATTTTGTTTTATTAAAATTTTCAACTATTATTTCGTGAAAAGATTTTAATAATTTATATATTTCTGGATTAAAATTCTTTTCATTAATTATCGAGATATGCATGCCGTCAACAACGGTTTTTCCGAAAATATATTTTAAAGATTGGCCGTCTATTAATTTCTTTTAATGAATATAAACTATCAAATTAAAAAAATGCGAAAAATCCGCTCCCAGCAATGGTTTTTTAACATTGGCTATTATAAATGACCATTTAAACGTTTTATTTAAACCAAGACCGAGGTTTTGTGTTCTTGAAGCGTATATATTTTCTACCGATAAATTTGCCGAGTAAAGCTTATTGACCAAGGTGCCTTTTATACAAAATTATCGGCGGTAACAAGGAAACATCACTTCTAGAATCAATTAAGAAATACCTTTTCGTAATTCTATCTAAAAGAAAGAGGCGTTTTTAACGTTATTCGGACCATCAACTTCCGACAACGATCCAATTACTCGTTTTCCGATACCATCCGTTCAGTTTGGAACTTACATGGTGGAATGCATTTAGTAGCTTTATCCTGGTATTTAAAATGATGCCAACATATTTCATACCTTGGTTTACCGTAATCCCTTGTAATAGATTACTTCTGCCCCTCGGTCATCCACGCACAGTTAGGTTCCTAATTTGCATTACTAAATCATTAAGGCGCGTTTCTATATTTTCAAATCTAGTTTTATTATCCAATTCTCTTGTAGGTACTGTTATATTCTCCATAGCAAAAATTTCCGATGATGTATATACATACGGCAGCGATTTTATCGGCCATTTCGGATAAATCCGTTAATGCATCTTTGCTCACAGATAATATCGCTTGAACCTGTTGCGGTAACCTTTACAACCACGGGGTCTTAACTATCTCCTCAGATACCATAGAACCAGCAAGGATAATCATCCTCCGTAAAAGTTCTGATGGGCGCTGTTCTCCAAGGTCCACATCGCTTAACAATTTTTTTAATTTGGATTCTTCCGAATCAGCAAGTCGCGAAATAAGAGCAGTTTTCAAAGTTTCATAGTGATTTTTAGAAGATGGGTTGGTCAGGACGTCTTCAACATAATCAATAATACTTTCTTCCAATGCTGATACTACAATATTAAATTTGGTAAAATCTTGTGTTAGCGAATTTAGTTGAAACTGGGCTTCGAGTTGATGAAATCAAAGAGAAGGCTTCTTACCCCAAAATGCAGGGGGGTTTAATCGGCGCCCTAAAAACTTCCGGTCTCGGAATATCATTTGTTACAGATTATTCATTCATAACTTGATGAACTTATTTGCTCGTTGTTCACAATATATCACGTAAGGGTCTACCAGATGTGGGGTAACAGGTGTTGACTCTAATCAAATCAGAAAGTTTTTAGAAAGTCACCAAAATAAGATAACGAACTTTAATTTTCCACAAGATTAGAACATTCCAAATCCATCCTTCTATCGTTGTATTTTTAGAAAAACTAAATCTCTTTTTAAGTTACGCGCCAATAGCCCATCACACACAGTAGAAACGCAGTGAATTCTTAGATTATAAAATAAAAATACATTATAAAATAAAAAGAGAAAAGAAAAAAAATTAATTAACGATTACTTCAATAGCTGACAAGAGGATGTAATAGTCGCTAGAGACATGAACATTATCGAGCATATCTGGGATGCCTTGCAATGTGCTTAAAAAAGACCTCCACCACCTCGCACTCCTGTGGATTTGTAGACTGCCCTGAAGGATTTCTTGTGTGAATTGTCTGCAAAATATCATCAAACATTAGTTGAGTCCATGCCACGTAGTGTTGCGGCACTTCTGCATGCGTGGGGGGCTAATGGCATTAGGTAGGTGTACCAATTTTTCTGGCACTTCAGTGTATATGCCTATGGTGTTGGCAGGGTTGACGTGGAAATGTGTGTAAACAATGAATGGTCTGCAGTGTATCTGGAAAACATACGGTATGTTCCAGATGTAATCAAGCATTTGTTTTCAGTAAGCCAAACAACTAAATGTGGTATTACGGTTAAAATGACCGAAAATAGAGTTGAGTTTATACGTCACGAGAAAATAGTGGTGGCAATAGATTCTTTAAGGAAAGGATAATCAAGTAAGTTCATTAGCAACAAGTGAGTTTTATGATGGCTGTGTTCTTGGAAAAGCTCACAGGAAACCCTTCAAAGGTTCCTTGGCCAAATAAACCACAGGTTGTAGGTGAATAAATAAGTGCCGATGTCAGTGGACCAATGTCTATAAATTCATTTAATGGTGAAGGTTATTTTGTACGTTTTAAAGATAATTATGGCAAGTTCCGTAGAATCTTTTTTCATGAAAAGGAAAACAGAAGTAAGTTCCTGTTTGAAAGTATTTTTGAATGAAATTGCCACAATGGGACATACTATTAAAACTTTTCGCTGTGATGGTTAATGAGAGTTTGATTGTGGTGAAGTGAGAAAGATACTTGCAGAAAAAGTTATCGCTTTGGTACTGTACCACATATGCCTGAACAGAATGGTGCATCA
>QLNU02015003.1:120546025-120570353 GCA_006491805.2 Dysdera silvatica | reverse complement strand
CATGTGATTTAAAGCAATTTTTGTTCCATCCCCGAGCGTGCTAGACTAAACGCTAATGAACTTAGTGAATTGCATGTAATTCTATTTGAATTTTTTTGTCTCATAGCAAGTTAATAGAAATCTCTATCTTTGAGCAGAGCGCAGTTAAAAGTTTGTCGAAAGACCAGAACCCAGTAAAGTACGAGGTTGGAAATGTATTCAGAAGCTCTTAATCACTATTCATAGAAGTACATATCAATTATAAATTCCTTTTTCAACCAAAACTTTTAAAATAATTTTTAAAAATAAGCCCCATCTTGTTTTGAAACAAAATCCGTAAGTTGCACACTGTCCGCCTTACCACCTTCATCAACATTAGAGAAAATTATATCTATCTATCTATCACCTTATCTTAAATATCCAGCGTAGGTAGATTCTCAAACAAAACTAAAACAGTTCTTTACCCGTTTAGGAGTTTTTCGGCACAATGACAATAAAGGTCCTTCTACGTTGAGATCCACGGTTTTCCGAGGAATTCAAACCTTCGAAATCATAAGAAAGCTACCTCCGGACTACGGTAAGAAGTTAATAGGTCATCTTTTATTTCCCCCCCCTTTTTTTTTTGAACGTCGGAAGTTGAACCCGAGATGATGGCGCTCTGGATGAACTCGTTACCACTGCAAAATAGAGATGAGTTCGGGTTCAATTTTCGAAGCCCGAGACCGAAGACTTGCAATTTGAGCCCGCTCAAGCCAGAAATACTTTGTGAAAATTTGAGCCAAAGCTCGAAACTTTAATGTAAAAAAGTCAGTTTTCGGCTTCTGCTGCATTCATCTTATGAGTCGGGGCCCACATGAGCCCAAAAATAATATGAAATATGGAGCCCGTATCCACTGCACAACCGCAAGGGACATTCCTTACAGCATGCCAAAGTGGATGCATGCATCCACAAAGTGGTTACAGCATGCCCAATGGAGTGCTGCATGCGTGCAGCACTCCATTGGGCATGCTGTATTGTATTACATGCTGTATCCATTTCGATGGTTGTTGTTTTCGAGTGCTGCATGCGTGCAGCACTCCATTATCAACCTACCACACTTTGGTTGATCCATGGCCCCCTTACATTAATATTTTCCAGTAGCGCCTGCTTGGAGAGTGTTACCGATTATTTTCAGGACTGTGCAAGCCCTTCCATCGACACAAACTATTACTTGAAAACAAAAATGTCGTGAGATCTGATGCCGTCTGTGAATATAAAAGCAATTTATTAGTAAAACGAGATAAATTACTAGTTGAATAACGTCGCCTGCCAGGACAACCCAAATTAATACGCCACATTAGTAACAACTCAAGATTTACAAATATAATATTTGGACAACAAATGTTGACAACAAATTGTCTGTCTTTAGGAAATCAATGACGACCATACGTTAGGGTTCTTGTTGTCTTGATGCGAATATTGCATTCTGAAGACAAGCTTTAAATACAGAAATATTTTAATTTGTAATAAAAACTGTGTTTATAAATTATATTTTGTAACGTTTTATATTTGTTTCAGAATATTTACAATACGGAGAATGCTACAGCAGAGCGCTGAAAGCCGACAAGGCAACAGAGAACATTGACAGAAGTATAGCCATGTTTGAAGAATTTGACAATATGAAACTAGCCCAGAGAGTCATCTATTTCTGCTGGTATGTTTCTATGAATCGAATGCCAACGACGAAAGTCGTAAATATAAGATTTTAATAAGACTCGAGCTTACGTCAAACGATTTGATCAAAAAAATGATAACAAAATTTAAAATCAGCTTAATATAAGAATATATTCGTAAAAAGCGAAGAAAACATTAAATTTTTTATTATAGTATATTCAGGTTAACCTTTTACGTGATTCTTTGGTATTTTTTGTTTCCATAGAATCATCTTTCCATTCAATGATTTTTACTTTAAATTTTTAGGGAATCTTTTCGATGGTTGTGCTGTATGGTCGTTGTCAGAGAAAAGCTTCCTTTTATTAAGTAGTGGTGTGAGAGGGTTGCAAAAGGATTAATTGCAGAAATATATTTCTGGTAGATCCGCGCTTTTAAGTTCGAATTCGAACCTTTGTTCGTGAACCCTGAGAAGTAAGAAACGATACTTCAGGATGAACTCAAACTATTAAATCCTTCGTTTCCTCTTAACTCTTCTAAACAGTAAGAAGACCATTAAAACTTGTCATGCACTATCTTTGTTTTCTGTTCATACCAAGGTTTGCCATAGGGGAAGCTTGCACCAGCTAAATACAGAAAACCGTGGAGATTGGCGCAGTATAGCCCAGATGCTCTTGCGCCATAAAAATCCAAACAAACAAAGACTGTGGGGGGGAGGGAACACCAATTGAACTGCTGCTACTATTACTAATGTGCAAACCATACCTCACTCAAATAACATTGATGACTTGGATTATAATTTCCGAATCCCTTTCATTGAAAAATGAAAATTACATCAATTTAACCCAGGCTTTCCCAACCCTGAGGTGTTTACAACCTCCAGGTTGTGTGAGGTTAAATTCCAGTTGGTGGTAAGAAGAATATAATGTGTATTTAAGGGACAAGTCAGGACTCAATTTATATTTTTAAAAATTTTCTGAATAAATTAGCTCCTGATTGCTAAATTTATATTTATTTTGTATTCGCTACGTGAAAAGCTTATTTTTTAAAGTCCAATTTATTTACTCTTTGACTTCTCAATCGAGGGGCCTGTTAATATTGCCCTCCATGCTGATGAAATGTTGCAATTTTTTCATCAAATAAAGACCACCGTGACACCATCAGCGACATTCAACAACTTATTAAACTACTAACAAAATGATTCCACTAATGGAGGAATAGTATGAATCCCGACAGGATCCAAGCAATCGTTTTTACCCATAAATATTAATTGGGGTTTTATGACCACATTATAATAATAATAATGTTTATTCAACCCAATTTTTTACACATTTTCGTGAAGTATGTATATATATATATATATATATCACCGGCGATTTGAGAAAAAACATAGAAGAAATCTTTTTACATTTTACGTTTATGATTTGGGTTAGAATTGCAAGAGAATATTTATATATTATAAATTTGCTTAAGCCTATTCCTTGGCAAAATAAAGTTGCATATCTAAGCGTCACCCTTTACAAACGCTTAAATATTCCTAATCTCATCAAAACCATTAAAATTAAAAGCATTGATGCTATCATAAACCAAAGCAAACCTATTGGCTATCGCTCTTACTCCCTGTCTCTTCTCCACCAATAACCGCTTATTACGATATTTGTCTACAATCCAAACCATCCTCACTTACGCCTGTCAGGCCTGATGGTTTCTTTCCAGAGACACAATACCACCATTGTAGGGGTTTGAAAATCGCCAACTACGTCGTATTTTATAAATCTCATGGTTTGTGCACAACAATTTTTAAGATATTAACTTTGACACATTCACTCACTTCTTTTATATCTTACCCTCAACTTACTTCCAAAACTCTGAATACTGTTCCAATTTACTGATTGTAAATGCCAATAATCTCATTCATTATCTTTCCAATACATATCATGGCCTCCTAAAAGGTTACTCTTCCTCCTCACCTCCTCCTTTTCAAAAGTTTACTTAATCTTTTGTAGGCACAACATTTCAATATCCAGATTAACACTTTACCTACCACTTGCAACTATATATAGCCTATTAATATGCTTCCTATAGGTAAAGTGTTAACGTTATCTTTCTACAGTGATCACCCTTCTGATCACGTCGCAATCCCTCAAGATAAGCCGAGATTGACTATACCATCACCGAGTTCTTTTTGGTTAATGAGCCATATTTACCTTCCCGGGCTTTACATAAAAGTCCCTACCTTCTATGCCACCATCTTGTCTTATTGATCGATCCAATTCAAATCTGTTTATATTATTATAATTCTATTAAACTTTCCCCAACATAGCAAAAATCAATTACAATTAATTCTTCCCGTCTCAAATCTCTTCTCTGTTTTAAAATTCCTATTACTTTCTCATCATCTAAAGCTCCTTTTCACATTCAACTCCAAGATCCAAAGTATGCATCGTGGTATAGCGTAGATAACGCTGATACTCCGTTAATCCACGTATTGGTTTGGTTTTCGTCTGCTCTCAGAATTGTATGTGCTCCAAGAATTATAAATTGAATTTCCTCTCCCAGAAATCTAACAAACAAAACGCTTTTAAAGAAATATATTTGTTGACATTGGATTTCATTTATATTAGCATCAACCTACCTTCATAAATCTGTTTAGAATACAACAGAAGAGTATATGAAACCTTCGTTGGATGTTATAATTTTAATTTTTTGCAACTTCTGTTAGCTTTCCACCTAATTATAAGTTTTCGCAGCGGTCTTGGAGCGGCGATCCAAATACGATATTTGTTTTTTGTCCATTATTTTTTTAATATATATAATTTCTTACATTTTCATCAATTTTTTGATCGTGTATCATTACAAGAGCATAAACATTCATTTTATTGCAATAGCACAAATGATTTTGTAAATATCTTGTGCGCAAGGCTTGAGAAAAACACGTTTAACGAAAAATTCTTCGCCAACTTTGAAGTTATTATCTATATGGAGTAACACACCTTCAGAAATCTATTTAAAATGCCCCAGCAGAGTATGTGGGACCACTTTTAGCTGCTGTATTCTTATTTTTCTGTAACTTTTGTTGACTTTTCACCTGACGACAAGTTTTTATAGCACTTTTGGTACGATGAACAGAATATCACTCCTCTATTAACCAATTATCGTGATGTAACACTATTTCACCCAATGCGGAATGCTTAACCTAACATGGACATCCCCCAATGCTTTCCGTGGTTGGTCAAAACGTTCCCGTACTTCTGCGGTTTTTGATGTCCATCTAGTGACTCCTCCCTGATTTATATCTGGAAAACGAAGTACGATGTCATAAAGAGATGACAGATATATGGGTTTCCCTTTCGTGTTTTTGAATTTCTAGTGGTGCTAGTAGGTCATAAAAAACATCTGGGACCTTTCTTTGTGCTGCTCATATCGTAAGATGCAATGCACAAAAATACCAAAATTCAAAACTTTCATATAGGAAGTCTAGCACGTTATTCAGTACCCCAAACAAACATAGTCAGCAAACGAACATATGGTGCATTCATGTCGCCATACTGTTTAAGGCTGTAATGTTTTTAGTTGGAGGTACCGTGGCGTTGTTCTGATCGCTGTTATATTTTCACTCGCCAACTAACATCTTAACTGACGTTTAATGCGGAATCCCGCCAAAGCTAGCATACATTTTCGAGAGATATAGAAAGGGCTAGTAACCTAGCTGTAAGCGGTTGCCAGTGCTTGATTTCCCAACAGAATGACCGATAGAGAATTATTAATCAAAGCTTAAGAGATTGATTGATAACTTTTTATAAAAATTTGATGGTATTAATATATATTATGATAATTCTAGTTCGTGGAACCAAATGTACGCTGCTGTGATGGACGTCGTCAAAAATGAATGCGGTGCAGAATCAGTGGAGGTATTGGAGGAACTAATATCCACTGGTTTTTCAGTACTTCCCGGCATTGCGTGCGGCGGTTTTGAGCCCACCGGTGATCAATGTCAAAAAGTGTTGTTACCAGAAGGAACTAAACCAACTGGAAAGAGCAATCCGATCGTAAATGCTGTTCGATACGTTTTCAAAGCTCATCTTGATTAAAAGATGAGATTTGTACCCAATTGTATAAATATTTTCACAAATAGAAAATATAAAGTATATATTATGTTTGAAATATTGTGTGGTTATTTGTATCAGTACATTTGAATTACGATATCAGTTGATAAATTAAAATTTCACAGAAACTTTTTACAATAGTTTTAAAAATTCGATTTCTTCTCTAAAATTAGATTGATATCAATAAAAACTTTGTGGTAATATTTTGACGACACTTGTTTTACAAGTGAAGAAGCAATATTGATTTTTCTTTTTTGCTGATGCGCATTTTATTTTATCTACAAATTATAACAACTAGCGTTAGAGTCAAATGCTCCTAACGGTGATTTACTTTTAACTCAGCATACAAAAGTCTACTAACTGTTACATATTTATTTAACTATCGGGAAATCAGGTAGCTACGTGTTGGTTAACATTGGCAAACAATATACGAAATCGTGAACAGGTGTTTATTGTGCTCTAGAAGTTACAACAGTAGCAATAACGTTCAAGCCCAAGCCAATCAATTCTTTCGAGCAATTGTCGGCACTGGAACTAATCAATACGACAGAAATCACATGGCCACTTTGGAACTGCTTAAGAACCCATCCACTTGTGAAGACCGACCGGGGCAGTGTTACTACAAATATATTAAACACATTAGCTAAACAAATAGCGTAATCACTAACTATCAATTCTAAATGAAATACAGCAATATTAAACAGAAGACATTAACCTGGACTCAGTATCCAGCAGCTGACGTCTCGGGCTCTTCTACACAGGTCCTTCTAAGCACTTGGACTCAGTTCTGGGCTTAATCAGCAAGTCTTACTAAACCAATAAGCTAGTTCTTGTAACCGACAAATTCACTTCCAAGTTACTCTCGTTCCTTATTAACAAGTCCCGAAATGTCCTAACTGGTCAAGTAAAGTCTAAGATAAACTATTGAGTACAGTTTTACACTGGTTAGTTTTAATTAGAAGATATAACAAAAACAATATCGCCCTTTGGCAGTCCGTTGAATCAGTCTCTTCCTTCCGATATAACAGCCTACATCCCTTGCGGCGCAAGGTCTGCAGTTGTCGAACACGTTCCTTAATCCGCATACGGGTAGCATTAATCGTTTTGCTTTCACTAAGCTTTTAATTCTCCGGCAATAATTCGACACTAGCATTTAGCGAATAACTTACAGATCCGGTTCTTGTTCCCCAACCACTCGACTTTTCTCCTCTAGGCAGCCAGGGTCGAACAAGCAAACACGTAACTTAAATTAGAAAGGTAAGCCTACGCTTACCCAGCCAGCATTACAACACTGAGTTGTGTCCTATTAAAAGCCCACGTATGTGAGTGAGCGCCCTGTATGCGCCGTGTGCGCCGCCTCTGGCGCGTTTCTGCGTCTCACTGTGCATAACAACATATCCACAGTGGATGTTAAATACTTCAGTCTCATTTACAAATCACGCACAAAAAGGGAGGCCGGACAGACGTCATCCCGTCTTCGACGCCCCCTTACGGCAACAGTAACGACACAGTTGGTTTTGATTCTAACTTCACAATTAAACCGGTATCTCCGGGCCGTTACAAAAATAAAGGACGAAAATGAATAAGTAGCTCCAAATATATAAACAACAGATATTTTAACATAAAATATAACAAATTTTCAATATATTTTAAAGTACTTCACTTGTACGAAATGCCAAAAGAAAACAATTAACTTTCCACATCTTCCAAAATAGAATTTCTCTTTTTAATTAAGAGCATTTAAAGAAAATGTAATATTTTAGAAGCATATACATTCGAACCCGCTTATAACGAGCGCAAAGGGATTGATATTTTTACTTGTTATACCTTGTTTCTCTTTAAAACCGTTTTAACCCTTAAATGCCGAAGCTACAATTTTTACACTAATGCATAACCCGGGTCAAATTGACCCGAAAAATGAAATTGAGGATTTTTTGATAATTTCTGCTTACAACAACCCACATTTTATATTTTTATTGTTTTTAGATTACTTACAACAAAACTACCTTTAAAAATAATAAAATATCTACAGGCAAACCCTGTTATATCGTTCCTGTAAATAACGTTAAACCTCCTTAATTTCAAAAATTTTTAGTAAACAGGCCTTCTATAATATACATCACTGGCAGAAGTTTAGTGGAGGGCAGGGCAGTCCGTATTTAATGCGGGGCTCGGGGCAAAACGTACTTCGAGGCCCATACATATTACGATTAAGAAAATAAAATAAAATAAAATGGAATAATGTATGACCATTACGTGGCACGAAATGCGAGATCTGAAGTAAAAATATTTTTGGGGAAATTTTCAATATTACAAAAATAAAAAATTCGAGCATTACGCTTCGGGGGGGTCCGAGCTATGGGCTCCGTTCGCTCCTGCTTAAGGGAAGCCCTGGTGGAGGGCATATAGTGGTATGCTTTGTTTTGGATGAACAACGTATGTTTTTAAAATTTTGATGCTTTAATATAGGCCGTATACACTCTTATTTTACGATATATATATATAACTAATGAAAAATGCCACTGGGCTACTAAAGACCGGATTTGTAGCCGGCTGATGCCACAACATCCGGGATATAGTATGAATGTCATCCAGTACCCCGGCGGCGTGAAATAGGCTAGCTCAGACTAAGATGATACGAACCATTAAATTTTCCAAGTGTGTTATTTTCATTATTCCTCATTAGTTTTAATGTACAAAATTATATATTCTACTGGTATGATATTGTATAATACGTTTAAATTTCTCAATGTTTTTACTATTTGTTTTGCAATTTTTTCTGAATTTTTTTATAATGTTTCCATTATTTTATCTTGACATGGATTGATCAAAAAAATGGTAATCTTTTAATTAACTCAATTCCCCAACTTATCTCATTACCAACTCTGTTTATATGTTTATTATAGCTCAGCTAATTTGTTATAAATACTTCTAAAAATAAATTTCTTTTACTGATTGAAATTTTTACCACTAATTAATAATTTATATAATCCTTCAATTTATCAATATTTTTTGTTTTTGTTTTAAAAATTAATAATTTTGGTCCATTAATCTTAAAAATCAGGTACTGCATAAAGAAGAATGGATATTTAACTAATATTTTAAAAAGAACAAGAAAGAAATTAAATCTTTAAACTCTTCCTTTATTTACGTTCCTCTCCAATAATAATAATTATTATTATTATATATAACAATATATAACTGAATGGCCTGCAAAAGGGTTGCTGGTATCTAACTGGAAGGAGACCCACACGCTGAACGTATGTGACGATGTGTGGAACCGGCCAGGCCAGTAACCTAGTGTCCTACCCCGCCTTCAAGTGGTGCAGGCTGAGCTTTCTATTTATGTGGCAAATTAATATTTGCTGCACGGATAGAAAGGCGGAAGGGGAGGGCTAATTCACCAACCCGTCTAGCCAGCGTGGTGAAATTATGGCTAATTCCTCCATTATGTTGACACACCAGAAACCATGGCCCCTAGTCTCCAGGTGCTGGAGTGCTCCTGATCAAGGCAGCGGTCAGTGTGGCATGAAAGCAGGGGGTGCTAAGAATCACTGGAATGGCCCAGGCTGCCGTTTGTTATTGACCTTGGCTACGTTTAATGGACGATCCCTTGCTTCTGAAGCAAAACTTCAGGAATTGGAAGAAGAACTTGACAAGATCAAATGGGACATTGTAGGACTCAGTGAAGTTAGAAGAAAAGGTGAAGAGTTGGTGGAACTTAAAAGTGGACATTTGTTTTATTATAGAGGAACGGAAACTGGAAGAACAAGTGGTGTTGGCTTCTTAATCAACAAAAGAATTAAAGACTGTCTTCTGGAAGTTGAAAGTACATCAGATCGAGCAGCGAGGCTCGTTGTTCAACTAACCCAGCGATACCAACTTCAAATAGTACAGGTATATGCACCAACATCAAGCCATACCGACGAAGAGGTTGAAGAATTTTATGAAGAAATCAAAGAGTTACACACCAAAGGGAAACAACATATCAAGCTCATCATGGGGGATTTCAATGCAAGAATTGGACAACAGGAACAAGGAGAGACATCGGTTGGTAAATACGGATATGGGGAAAGGAATGAACGTGGCGATCAACTCATCGAATTTGCAGAAGCTGAAAACCTTAGCATCATGAATTCATTTTTTAAGAAGAAACCGCAAAGAAAATGGACATGGAAACACCCAAATGGGGGAACTAGTGAAATTGACTATATCCTGGCAAACAAGAAATCAATTATTGAAGATTGCAGTGTACTGAACAGATTTAATACTGGAAGTGATCATCGAATGGTGAGATGTAAAGTGCACTTAAATACTAAATTAGAACGACAGAAGCTCATTAGGAAACAAGTAAGTAAGAGGGTGGATTTAAAGAAATTAAAAGAAAATACCGAGGCATTCAAGTTGGAATTAAAAAATCGCTTTTCTGCACTGGAAGGACTTATTGATGAAAGTGATATCTCAGAAGCAAATGAAAACATTGTTAAGACAATAGTTGAAACTGCTGGGGAAATTGGTGGTGTAACCTGTAAAAAGCACAATAGCAAATTATCTGAGAAGACGAAACAGCTCATGAAAAGGCGAAGAGATATGAAGGTGGACAATCGAAATACCAGTTCCAGGATTGAGTACATAGAACTTTGTAAAACTCTGCGCAAAAGCATGAAAGAAGACATAAGAAAATTCAATTGTGAGTTAGTAAGGAAGGCCATTGAAAATAACAAGAGCCTTAGGGTTGTTAAAGGAAGTTTATCTGTTGGGAAGAAACACATCATTGCATTAAAAGGAGAGGATGGCACCGTAACAAGAAATAGGGAAGAAATACTTAGAAGAGTTGAAGAATTCTACAAAAAACTATATGAAAGTAACAGTGGATTAAACGAAGACACTGAAATAGTCGAAGGAACAGCTCCTAAAATCTTAAAAGAAGAAGTTTCATTTGCAATAAAAAGTATGAAGAAAGGAAGAGCCCCTGGCGATGATGGTATTACATTAGATATCCTAAAAGAAGCTGGAGAATATGTAGAAGACATACTTGCAAAATTCTTTACCAAATGTCTTAACAGCGGTAACATACCAAACCAATGGGATTCTGCAACAGTAATTCTTTTGCATAAAAAAGGTGATAAAGAGGATTTGAAAAATTACCGACCAATTAGCTTGTTACCTGCTATTTATAAAATCTTCACAAAAGTGCTAACACATCGCCTGCAGAAAAAATTAGATGCAGCTCAACCAAGAGAACAAGCTGGATTTCGAAGTGGATTCAGTACAGTGGACCATATTCAAGTATTAAGAGAATTAATTGAAAGAACACATGAATATGAACTTCCATTGTGTGTTGCATTTATTGACTATGAGAAGGCCTTTGACTCTATTAAAACATCAGCAGTCATCAACTCTTTAAGATCAACAGACATTGAGGATGTGTACATTGACATGGTGAAACGTGTGTATAAAAATGCAAGTGCAAAATTTCGGTTACATAAAGATACCGAAGCTATCAAAATTGGTAAAGGTGTGAGGCAGGGAGATACCATTTCTCCAAAACTTTTTACTTCAGCTTTACAGATGATTTTTCAGCAGATAAATTGGAATAACAAGGGAATAAAAATAAATGGTGAATATTTAAATCATTTGCGGTTTGCTGATGACATTGTTATTTTTTCAACGAACCCATCAGAACTCCAAGACATGGTACAGGAGCTCTCAACTAGAAGTAAAGAAGTTGGACTCAAGATGAACCTACAAAAAACTAAGATCATGTTCAATAATTTCGTAGAGGAAACAAAAATACAAGTTGACAACATTGAGCTAGAAATTGCTGATTCATATATTTACCTTGGCCAGCTGATTTCAATGGATGGCAACATTATGAAAGAACTCAACAGACGTATTAAACTTGGCTGGAGTGCATTTGGAAGAAACAGTTTTATCCTGAAGGGGAAATTGCCTTTGTGTCTAAAAAGAAAGGTCTTCAACCAGTGTGTATTGCCAGTCCTCTCTTATGGATCAGAGACATGGAGTCTAACAGTTGGAGCAATACGAAAGTTACAGACAACGCAAAGGAGCATGGAGAGGTGCATGCTTGGAATAACTAGGAGAGATCGAAAAAGAAACACTTGGGTGAGAGAGCAAACTAGAGTAGAGGACATCATTGTTAAAGTAAAAGGGCTGAAATGGCGATGGGCTGGGCATATTGCAAGAAGAACTGATCAACGATGGACAACAGAAATTCTGAACTGGATTCCAAGAGACCACCGAAGACCTAGAAAACGTCCTCAAACTAGATGGGTGGATGAAATAAGAAAACAGGTTGGGGTGACGTGGAAGCGAATTGCTCAGGATAGACTTGTGTGGAAAGCATTTGGAGAGACCTTCATCCAGCAGTGGATAGATAATGGTTGAATATGATGATGATGATGATAGCTAATCAAATGAAATATCTCAAAGTATAATTAATCGAATGAAATAGTTTTGCCTTTATGTATTGCATTGTTTAAAATTTGCAATTACTATAAAATTTGCAATTACTATAAAATATCAAATCATTCATGACGAATACAGCGTCATTTTTTCACCTAGTGTTGCATTTTTGAACTATTTCTTTCTCGTCCTCATGGTTGGTATGGTCATGGCCACTTTAATACGATGATAAATAAAAGCCCTTGTCAACAAGACGTTTTATTTTACAAACATTGAAGCTATTTGCAGAATTTGTTATATTCAGTAAATCATTTTGGTTACAGTAATGCATTCAGAATGAAACAAGCAAGACATTCTCATAAAATTCGTTTCGCAGGATTGAATGCGTGTGTCTACATATTTTCATGGGAAAAGGATTTCATGAGCATAGAACTGGCGATACTATCCTTCTGTGACGAATCCACACCCTAAACGCTTTTCTTCTTGTTAAGTTACGAAAATATCAAGTTGTGAAATATACATCAAATTGTGAAATATACATCGTTATGAAATATACATCGTTATGAAATATACATCCAGTTATGAAATATACATCCAGTTGTGAAATATACATTAAGTTATGAAAGTATAGGTTCTTCTAGTGAGGACAAGAACTATTAATACAATCAATTTTTGTATTTTGTATCGAGCTGGATCGAGCCGGTGCTTTGTCTTTGCCCACTGCTTCTCAGGCAAATCTTTAACAAATCAGTATACTGTTATTTATAAATCCTACGCATATACAGTGGAAATCGTTTATAACGATGCCGGTTATAACGACCAACCGCATATAATGACGGAATTTTTACAAGAAGTTTGGTTTGCTATTCTACTCCATACTAAATATATCGGTTATAACGACATCGTATATAACGACGAAACCTGCTATAACGACGGCGAGTTTGCAACTGAAATAAATTCTAAGTAGGGAAAGCTATATCAGATATAACAACGCGATTTGACAAATGCAAACTACGTGGGTTTGAGACAACGCTAGACCCACACTGCTCCGTTCAAATAAAAGGAGAAGTCGGACACAGTTCGCTCAAGTGAATCGAATTCGTTATTTTGTCAAACCTCCAATGCTAAATGCGTAGCAAAGGGTGACAATTTCATTACCAAATGTCGAAAGAAAATTGCTAAGTTTTTCGGAAGCGATGTTTGACTTGGGTATGGGCGTAGAGTTATATGGGCTTTTGGGACTCGTGTCCCCTCCCCCACCAGATATTTGAAATAAGCTGTAATTTTACATATATTGTAATTTATAAAAGGTATATACTATGTCCTCCCCAATAATTTTGAAAACTACAGTGCTGCCTATAGGCCCAAGTAATTTGCGATCTATGACCCCGCCATTTTAGAACCTCACAATGACCTAGAAGAAGACTTGCGCTATTAAAATTTAGGCGTTATTTTAATCTTGTTTATTTACAAATGTCTGAGAAATTTTTATTACTGCTAAACCTGAATATCGAAGATAATTAACTTAAAAAAAGTCGTCATTTGTGGATTAAATATTACGAGGGCCACATGCTTTAAGAGCCCATTCTATTCTTCCAGCCTAAGGCCCATAAAGGTATTAGACCGGCGTTGTTCGGAAGTCATTGGCATAATATAATAAATATTATTTATTACATTTGTTTTCTACATTATATACTTTAGTATTTTCTACAATTTTTTCAATTTAAAAAACTAAGAAAGTACTATGTATATTTAGTGTGGCTATAAATATTATTTGATATTATAATAGCCTATTATGCATTATAAATTAAATTATATTATAATTTGATATCATAATATAATTTAATTAATACCTGGTAATTAAATTCATTATAATTAAATATATTTTTATTTAATTTTGAAATCAACTTGTTCAATACTTTTACTATCAGAACGATTTATAAAACCCTAAAGTGTATTACTATCATATAATTATAAATGTATATCGTTTATAACGACTATCGGTTATAACGACCGAATTTGCACGGTCCCTTGGAGGTCGTTGTAACCGATTTTCGCTGTACAAATTTTAAATTAACTTTTTCATGTATACTTTACTCCATGAATTCTGAGTAAACTGATATTATATGTAGCCAAATTCCACGCATTTGGGGAGCTGCACATCATATCTGTCATCATATCAATCATAAAATTTTATTTATTTAGTTATTTATGACACCAGACCCTCATAGTATTAGCAAACTGTCTTCTTACTTTTAGAAAATTTAAAAACATATATTAAGGACAGTTGAATGCTCGTTATAATCCATTCAAATCATATTTTCAAATTTACATATCAGAAACGGTCCGAATCACTTAACCTTTTCAACAAACATCGAGTTTCACCTTCGAGTTGCGGTAAACGAAACCAATGATCCCTAAACGCCTTGAGAACGCTTTTCTATTCACTGGAAATCCAGATAAGAGCGATATAACTTCGCGTTCTACATATCCTATTATGCCTAAAAGTTCTGTGCCATTTGTCCGCTTCTAGCACTCTCAACAAAGGTTAGATGTCCCTAATTGCTAAACGCCAGACGATTCAGTAACGATTGGAATTTACCAGCTGAATCACGATAACATCTTTTGAAGCGATTATGGCCACTCGAGATGAAAATTGCCTGAAGTTCGTTTCCGATTTAGATGATAGAATTATTCTTTCATGAACACTGATTCTTACAAAGATTTTGTTTGAGATCGTTTATGGTAGACCCAACAGAACTTATTTTGATTTGGTTAGAATAAACTAATTTATATTCAACCTGAGAGAAATTATTAGATGGTAGATATGCTGAACAATTTTTGAGTCGTTGCAGATTTAAGTTGGCGATCTATCTTCGGAGACAAATCCCTCGAGCCACTCTCGTCTGTTTTTCTTTAAACGAGACATTTACAATACGATCTAATTAAATATTTTCAACTCTTATTTACTTTTGATGAGTAATTCGAAAGTAAAAGCTATTAAGTAAGCAGATAATTCTATAAATTGCAGCTACGATGCAATCATGAATCGTTTGATTGTCACGGACACAACTTCAGGAAACGAGCAGTACGATGAGAATCAATAAACCATGAACACAAGGAAATTGAATACGTTGAGTAAAAACTAATCTCTCCTAGAAACACAGCACCGCTAGCTCGACCAACTTTTCCAAAAACCTACACATGCACAAACACACACAAGAAAAAACAAACGCATTTAGAATTGTAGTAGGGAAGTTAAAACAATTATTGGAAAAGCATTACATTTTGACTTCTTGAAATCAAATATGAAAACGTTGAACGTACGAAAGACCATCTTAAAGTTTATGCATTCAAGTCGTGAAAAAAAATGTATATTATGTATATATTATTAAATGTATATTATATTAAAATAGGAAAGCAAAACTATTCAACGTATACAGTTCGTAATCTTAACGTCTTCATCATCACAATTATTACAGATAATGATTTTTTATAATTGCAGTAGGCCTACGAGTAGTTTTATTATATATACATTGGAATCTCGGTAACTCGAAATTATTTTCATTCTCCTTAAAACTCGGTAATTCGAAACGTAGACAAATCGAAGTAAAACACTTTTCCCCTTAAATTTCGAACTACCGAGGTTCCACTGTATAATTATTTTTCATATAAAAATACGTTTAAAGAAACGTATGGCCTTGCATCCGACTTCTACATGTCGCACATCCTTGAAATTCAAGGCCCACATGCCCCGCCTTCCGCGACCATTACCCTGCCCTCACTACTCTATTATTATGATGCCAAAACTTACGTAAAAAGTGCTATGGAGTGCTTAAAGGATGTATTTAATTATGGCGGGAAAACCGGCGTTACGCAATAGTTTTCTCTTATAAAGTTTATGTCTTCACGGTCTTCAATCCTTAGCCCTCAATTATCGGGAATGAATAAACTACGTAAAGGATTCAATCTGTATAAAATAAAGGTTGATTTTCATCCAGTGCCAAGGGCATTTCGCACAAGTTTATTCTAAATTGTCACCATCACGCAAGGACCCATCGTAGATTTTAACCAACCAGAACGATACGTCAGTCATGCTGGCATGCTAGTTTAATAAACATTTGCTGAATAGATGCAGAGGTGAAGGTTACGAGTCCATTGTTCTCCTGTGGCGACTAAATCATCTCTGACTTGACTTGACCTTGATCAACGTCATCTACGCATTTACATATTATTAATTTCCACTGCGTATTTTTAGTCCTCCACGCATAATGAGCCTTCAAACGTTCTCCTTTTCGAATCGTTGCAATCAAAATTTCTAACTTGTATCAGTTTCAGACAGGTAAGAGTTTTTCAAAATTAACAAATGAAAAACACTGACTATGGTTTCATTGTATTCACTTTTCTTCCTTCCTTTCTCCCCTTCTTTCTTACCTTTCCTTTTTTTTCCCTTCCTTTCTTCCGTCATTTCATATTATACGCCATAGATTGAACTTACGGCCGTTCAAATTTAATAAGCAGGTAGGTCTCTAGTAATCCATAAGTAAATATGTGAGCACGTTACATGTTTCCCGATTCTATCATTTCTCCAAGTGATCAACAACTTAAGCCACAAAGAAACAAGCTCTTTGTGTGTACTCCCTGTGCAGTACCATTCTGCCACCAATTATGGTCTGCTTCTGGTCGTAATCAGAATCTACAGATGTACAACCCATTCACTATGATACGCAACTCTTTCTACAGGGCGATTTGAGACTCTCTGTACAAAGTTTAATCTGTAATAGGGAACTCCAAAACATTTTTTTTCGTTGATGAATGCATGTCCTCAGACGTCACCGTTTGATGCTAAAGGCCGCTGTTGGTGCAATGATCGGACGGATTATGGTGCAAAGATTGCATACTTTGAATATGAACTAGGTGTAAATGCTACTCGTACAACATATCGTCTCCATATTATGGATTGGGCAACACCCAAGCAAAAAACGCGTGCTTGGATTGATCCTGACTTGCCTGATCTTGACCTCTTCTCCCATGTCTGCTCATGGGTTTTCTATTGAACAGCACCATGCATAAAGATTTCGAATTGCCTGTGAAAGCGTATAAATGCTGGTCCAGCACACATTTGTTAGGATATCGTTCACAACAAGATCATACATCCGCTTTTCCATTTCCATTGTATATCCCATGCACCAGATGCACGTCAGCCATCCCGGCATTCGTAGATTGAGCCATGTTGAGCGCATGAAGTCGGCGGAACGTACGATAACTGAGGAAAAAAATTTTTGCTTGTCTATTTTACGGCGCAAGGACAGCAAAGATCATGCTGCTCCGCGATTAGATTGTGCATTATTTTAATGGGAAGAGTGGCCGCCGAAATACAGCACTGTAATCCCAGGTACTGCACAGGGACCTACAGTTTTCAGAGGAATCCGAACCTCTTAAACCCTAGGGGACCTAGCCCCAGACTACAGTGAACAGTTTAGCTGTAAACGCTTTATTTTGGCACCGCGGGGATTCGAGCCGGAGTCAACAGTACGCTAGTTGAACGCGTTACCACTTCACCACCGCAAGGCCGGAAAAAGCTAACTGCCGCACCAGTCAACAGCAGCCTCTAGCACCAAAGAAGGGTGATGTCTGCGAAAGTGCATTCATTAACAAACATTTATTTTAGTGCTCCCTCTTTCCCATTTAACACTAACCCTACCGACATTTCATGTATACCTAAATCCTACCATGAGCGGTCAAATGCCCGCTTCAAAAAAAAAAAAAAAATGTATCTTAATATAGAAAGAGATTTTAGCCAATTGGATAGTAAACAAAATATTTTTTTCTATTTAGAAAAGTTTTATTTACATTTATGCATTTTCACCACATTTTTTACAAATTACAGTATTTTGTATTGCACATTTTCCACATACGTATTTTTTACATTTTATACAAATTTTGTTAGTCTTATTGACTTTACAATATCTTATTTGACAAGCTTTCCATCCAGATGAATCTATAGCTGTATTTGTTATTGTTTCTGATGAACATTCTTTGCTTAGCTGTCTCTCCTTCTGATATTCGGTCCCAAGCTCTTCTGCCAATTGAAATAAAAATTCTTGCCTCGATATTTCTTCACCCGTCGTTTCTTTGTATAAAATCCAAGCATTTATCCCGGCTAAATCTAAGATATTGAAAAATACCTGTAAAGGCCATCTTTGACATTTAGATTTTACACTATATTTTCTGGCCATTTGATCGGTTACATCTACACCGAATTTTGTGCTATTGTAAAATCTAATTGTCTCTGGTATACGGGTGTCACTTTTTTCAATTTCAACGGATGAATGCATTGAACTAAGTATCAATACTTTTTTATTGGGTTTAGCTTTGTAAATTGTAAGAATAAAATCATTCGATTTGTATAATATTGTTGAGAAGCGTGTCATACTATCCTTTGCCTGTCTCGCTAATTTTGGTAGCTCTTTTATTTCTGCGAATAGTTCCAACAAGCGTTGTTTTTTTTGCTTGAAGTTTACTCGCTAATGACACGCTTGTAAAAAAATTGTCAGTTGTTATATTTCTCCCATGGCCCGTATATGGTTCTGCTAATTTCAAAGTTACAAACTCCCCAAGTGGGACCGATGATTCTCTCCCTTCATCTTTTCCCAAATATGGAAAGCCGTTTACTATATACTTACTACTTACATCGGAAGCCAACCAGAATTTTATGCCAAATTTGTCCGGTTTATTGGGCATGTATTGAGTAAATCTACAACGTGCTTTTGTTAGAAACAATTGTTCATCTATAGAAAGATATGCTCCTGGTTTATAACAGTTTTGACTGTTTTCGATAAATTTGTACCAAACTTCAGAGATCAAAGCGAACTTACCGTTTTGTAAGCGTTGACTTCGTTGATTTCTGTTGTCAAACCGAATAAACCTCATGATTTCTGTAAAGTCATTTCGGCTCATAGTTGTCGAGAAAAATGACGGACCCCATTTCTTGTTCCATAAATATGATAGATCCATATTTTTAGCCTCACGTGCGCCGCGTGCATATAGAAGTCCAATAAATGCATATAATTTTGCAATAGATAAATTCTGTTTCGTTTTCAACACTCCAAATGCCTCTAATTCCGTATATTTTCTTACATGTTCAATCATGTTATGATCAATAATCAAGGAAAATGCCGACTCAACTCTGCCCTTTATAATATTTCGTTTAGCGTATCCTGTCGGTCCTGATATTTCCTTGAAAATATTATAAATCGGTGCTCTTCCGCGATTAGACCCTTCTTTTATTTTTTGCCAAACAGTTCCGTCCGTAGTAGTTTCAATCTCTTCCTCATTTTCACTTTCGGAACTAACTATAAATCTCTTCCTTTTTTGTCCTCTTCGTGTATTCAAAATATTCTCTTCGTCCGTATCGCTGTCCAATAAGTCACAATTATTTTCCGCTGTATCATTATCAATATCGGAAACTTCTTGGTCATCTTCCGAACAATCCTCGTCGATATTATTTATTTTGTCTAATAAATTGATATTCCTCGAATGTCTTGACATTTTTGGGGATGAATATACAAATGATAAAGTAAAAACTAAAATATCAAAATATAAATCTAACGGGGAAAAAACATTGGGAACATAAATAAAAAAAATTCAAATGTAAATCATATCACAAAATATTGTTGGCTCTGTTCACTTTGTTGAAACTAGCACTTATAACACGTAATGATCTCTATTATATGCTCTGTGAAATTTTGATGCTCTCTGTTCGGATCGCAAGATCGTACTCTCGTACAAAAAAAAGCTAGGCATTTGTTCCAATCGCGCGTTTGTTTACACTGTAGATCCACAATTACATTGTGGACTCGTAAAACAACTTCAGGAATGCGCTTTCCGAAGAATATAGTCGTAAATAACACGAATTGGTCAAATGACCGCTCGTGGTAGACTAGACATGCTATGAAATTTTTTCGGAAAGTAAACAATAAAGAAAGTTGTGAATATTGAAAAATGGGTTGTATGTATATTATAGGAAAAGTCAATAAGTTACATGGTGATACAGTAACGTTGTATACAAGAAATTCTAAACGACATTTCAAAAACGGTCATTTGACTGCGCGTGGTAGGTTTAGTGTTAAGCTCACAAAATTTCAATTAATCCTGGTTAAATGAATAATTAAAATTTTGTTCTTGTGAGCTGTATTTAGAGATAAACGGAGTCGTCATTTATGGGTAAGATCTGTGAACAATTTTATCCAACACAAAGGCTTTTTCCCAATTAAGTAAGTTGGTTATTTGGTTGATTAAATCTACCAAGAGTTGATAAGTATGCCTGGGCCTCAAATCAACGATCTCCTCATTGAGCGACAAAAAAATATATATACTCTATATATAATGATCTCAAAAAATTTATGTTATTACCACTTTTTTATTTACTTAAATAAGGTATGAATTCACTCGAAAATGCGTTTGGTGTTCTTTGTTTATTGGGGAATTAGGTCGTCGGGCAAAAGACAGTTCATTGATGAAATATGAACATTCGCGATAGAGAGTCTGCTACACCCACAACCAGAGGCGCACTGGGCCGCCGTCCTACCGTCTCTTTGGGCCGGCACGTCCTCAAGGGCGATAAGACTTGCGCCCTCAGAAAATCCAGGGTATGCGCCCTTTGAGAGAACCCAGTCCGCCCCTGCCCCCAACACCCCCCAAATTTCTTGACACCCCCCTAAAACTCAAAGTTCATATGCCCGCTAAATATTCAAATTACAAGAAAGGAAATAAAACATTGCGCAAATTATTTTTCTATACTTTTTCTGCATATGTAAATTGCAATAATCTTTTATATGTAGCAATTTTTCGAAGAAAAATATGGATAAGGGTAGAGGGAGAAAGGTATTATATGAAATAAAATTCTGCCACCTCAGGAAATATCACCTGTCTGTGAATGGGCTAAATGTCTAAGAACAGACGCTTAAATTTTGTTTTCCTCCAAATAAAAAACATGAACTTTTTTTGTGTAAATGTAAACGAATTATTTCATAACTACCGAATATTTTATTTCGTTTCTTTTCTGGTAAGTACATTTTATAAAAAAAATTAAAATTTTGAAGGTAAATTTGACACCCCCAACGAAATCGGGCGGCCCCCAACTAAGTTTGACAACCCCCACGAGCAAATATTCTGGTAAACACCCTGATTCGCAACATACTGAGTCGATGAATGATTATTGTTTGTTTGGATTTTTTATGGCGCAAAAGCATCTGGGCTATACTGCGCCGAATGAAAAAGGCAAATTTTTTAATAGGTTTTACAACGCAAGCACAATGAAGGGCGTGGTGCCCCAGGATCTACAGTTTTCCGAGGAACTCGAGCCTATTAAGACCTAGGAAGCCAAGTCTCGGACTTGAGCGATCAGTTCACCGGTAAGGTTCTATTTTGAGTCGCCTATTCGTTCCGTTTGGGCCGTCAGGAGCTGAACCCTGGCTGACGGCAAACAATGCGAACGCGTTACCAGAGCACCATCGGAAGGCCAAGAAATTTTATGAAGAACGCCCCTGTATAAGGATCATTACCATTAATTATTAAATTTAGTATTAGTACTTAAAACTTAAATTAATTACTTACCAATTAGCCATGGACTGTTACATTAAAGCAAGGTGTCACACAGAATTTCTTAAACGAATGTACAACATTTCTAATTTAGAAAACACGCAAATTCCATATGATCGCTAAACCAAGAAATAAGGAAGAGATCTTCAATGCGATCTCACACAACGAAAACCGCATTGACGTATTTCTAGAAATAATAGTTCATTCTCAAGGAAAAGGTGACGTTCAACTAATGAACAATCTGGCAGAAATAATCTTTATGGTTCATTAAAATAAGATCCATAAAACTGAGCCCATAGTGTTGCCGTGCAACAGTTCATGCTCTGGGAAAAAGTACAAAAGTCAAAATCCTAACGGAGTTGTTGTGCAACATGAGCCCAGAACACACGTACGATCGCTGATCCGTTTCAAATAGCTTTTAACACTTTCAAACTATGAAATCATTAATTGAGGAATCAATCTCTATCCTCCTCATGCATATATGTGTGTGTGTGTGTGTGTGTGTGTGTGTAAGCACACATATAAATAAATACAGGCACTAGTAAATATGAGCGCGTCCGTCCATCTGTGCACACATGCATACACAGTGCCGTATTTATAAATGGGCAAGTTGGGCACTTGCCCAGGGCGCAAGAAGCTGCGGATTTTTTTTTTAATTGCAAATTATTTACCGTAGAATTCTGTCGATCAGCTCTCCCCGAGAAGGCGCCCTCCACCTTTTTTTCTAAATCTGAAATTCTGAAAAATTGCGTGAAACAACCCCTGCGCACACACACACACACACAAAGACCGGATCCAGGCAGGGGGAGTGAGCCTCTCTGAAAGTAATGTTTACATTAAAAATGATTATTTTCAAGTAAAAAATAAAACTAAACTTACAAGTGAAATTTTCAAGCTTTGTACCTTCCCCGAAATTTTGTTCAGCAGCCCTTGCTCGCTCCCTCAATATCCAAATAAATCAAAAAAATCGTCGTGAAATAAACTAAATTTATTTATAAAAATATCGTTATTTTATCTTATAATAATGCACATAATGTAGGCTAATCTTACACGTCACCCTTTCCCTATTCTCCGTGATTTTTTGTCGCATTTGAGGGTGTGGGGGAGGGGGGGAGAGAAGGACAGAATTTTATTTGTTGCTGCTGGTACGGCGGGAAGGGGAATGGGCGTAACTAGCTTCGAAGTCTAGGCGGCTAACTTTTTTCTAGGTGGCGGCTGAACCGTATACCTCAATGCTTAGAAGAAATTTTCTAGGGGAATTCCCCCTGCTTACGCCAATGGAGGAGGGGGCGCTAAAAATCGCTATACCCAGGGCGCCTCGTACCCTAAAGCCGCCACTATGCATACACACCCATCCATCGTATAGTGGACATCATCGCAACCATTAAATTCAATGGACTAAATTTGACTTCCACTAGTGGCCCTTCCATACTTGCGCAAATTCGTTTAACCGAAAATGTCTTACTAAACGATATTCACGTCTTTATAGTGATCAAAATCGCTCAGTAAGTCAGTCCGCATATGACTTTGTCCATCACTAATAACTCCCAGTAAACTTAACTCGTGTAAAAAGGGACATGAGTCGAAGGTTACTTTAAGCTAACTGTCATGTCCCATACAATACATTTACCAGATTTAGGATACAAAGGTGCAAAATACATAAAAGCATGCTTACAAGCACGTGTACATGCATTGAAATGCACCAATATGAAAAACAAAGAAAATGCCCAAACCTTATTTAAAAAATCGTCATAACTTGTGACCTAACCATGTTTATCTAAAGTGAAAATAAATCATTGTCATGTCATCATTCGCAATCATCGATCATCTAACCATAGATGATGGATTTATCAAGCGTCATTCGCAATAAAAATATATCAAATCGTCTGTTTTTTTATGGCGCAAGGACAATTTAGGTCATGCCGCGCCCGAACTTGATTTTTCAAGGGTTCTGAACTCCTATTGCCGAGAGAATCGAACTCGAGAATACAGATTAATCAGAAATCGTCACGCCTTTGTTTGGTACTACCGGAAATCAAACTCGGGGTTTTGTGCATAGTAGACAACAAATACGTTACTTCTACGTCATGACAGAACTGGACATACCTTGGAGGTATTGGTCATATATTTATTCCTTTGACCATGGGGAATTTGTAAGTTACATACAGGATTCCCATTCACATTGGGAAAAAAAATCCCTGGATTTTCCAGGTGTCTCCCTGACTTTTCCGACAAAATTTCCTGAATAATCGCAACAAAACTTTGAACTGAACTTCGATTTGGAAGAAGATAACTCTACGTTTACTTAAAATTTAGCTTTCAGAAGATGTTAAGAAGGTCCCCCTCCCCACGACTTTCTCAGGTTTGATCAAAATATCTCGTTTTTCCTTGATTTTTAGAGAATATTTCCAATTCCCTGACAATTCCAGTTTTTCCAGGTGTGGGGAAACGCTGTATGTAACTCCACCAGGATCATGGGCGCCCATGTGAAGGGGGCAAAGGCTACTCGAACTTTCTTGTCCGATTCTTCTATGCATTTACTTTCAAAAATTTTACAGTAGCA
>QLNU02015003.1:120511947-120541239 GCA_006491805.2 Dysdera silvatica | reverse complement strand
TCATTGAATTTGCTCGTGTCGTGGATAAATTCAAAATCTTTATTATTTCAAATAAAACAATGACAAATATAAAAATGCAAATAAAACAGATTACCTTAAGAGCCAACCCCCGTATTGCGCCGTGATATTTGCATTTTTTTGGTGATTTTTATGTAAAAATAAATTATTGTATTTTGGAAGCAAATCTCGCCATCGGAAAACTCATATGGGACGTGGAGTAGCTAGATATTTTGCCGCCCGGGGCGAGTGACTGTCATTGCCGTAATTGTTGTGCCTATCAGTGTTTTTTAAAGGTTAATTACCTCCCCCCGAATTGTAGCGCCCGGGGCGACCACCCCCCCTTCCCACCCCTAGATTTCGCTACTGCATATGGATCTTCTTTCGTTTTTGTTCTCTTTTGCTTTCATCGCCATCTGGAGGCAATTGGCGGTGCCCCCCACACTAACAGGCAATGGCGGATCCCACGAGGGGCGAGGGGGGCGCTCCCCCCCCGTCAGGGTTAAAGAGGAACAATAAAGACGATGAAGAATATTTTATGTGTCGTTTATTACGACTGACCCACAAGCTCTTGACTTCATCATTTTCAATAATTTTATTAGCTTTGTGGTCACATCAGTTATTATTATTATCATCATCATTATTATTATTATTAAATCTTTAATTTTCTTAGTAATTTATTGTTCGAGAGCTGTTAAAGAACTTGCGCTTAATATTTATGAAGGAAAGGAGATTATTACCCGTCGAAAGGAAATATTCTCAGAGCGCAGCTGCAAATATTACATAAAATTGTTATAAGACATATACACACAACGAAAGTAAAATATAATTATGGGGGGCATTTTCGTTTACATCCCTATCTCTGTCTAATGTTTCTGTAACAAACAATGAATAAAACAGTGGCATGCGCATGAAGACGTTGAATTGTCAGTGTAATGGTATAAGTGCAAATGTAACATGCCGTTAGTTCTTGACGTAACTAGGGGGGAGCTAGGTGTGGCTTAGCCCCTCTTTAGACAGTTTTGCCCCCATCATGAAAACTGAAAATTGTGAATGAATGCCATATATGGAGCATTAGGGTGTGGGCCATAGCCCCCTCTCTATATCTCGAGGCTAATTACCCTAATGACGTTAGTAGCAGTTACGTTAACCTAATGACGTTAGAAGTTATAGAACGATTGAGAAATTTGTATTCTTCCGCCACAAAATAGTTCTTAGGTCGCACCTTTGAAATAAAAGTTCGAAACTTTGAAGGTGCTGCCAAATCAGTTGTGAGAAAAGATTACCATCGTTTGACGATTAACCTTTAATATACAATGCCAGATTCCAAACTTCGCGAAAGTTAAAGGTGTGTCGCTTGTTAACGTGATTATATTGCGGACAATTATCAAGGGAATGCTAATTGGCTCAGCGTCTGACGAAATATTAAGTTCAGCGATTTTTTATTGTAATCCGAAGAAAAAAAAGAAGCAAACAGCAGTTTTCGTTAATCTGAATTTAAACAACTTGATCATGCGGAACCTGGTTGATGAGTTAATCTGATAATAGGGACTGAGATAGTTTGTATTTCTGGTTTTCCCCTCCCGGAAATGTTTACACGGCTACAGTTCAAGAGAAAGCAGCAGCAATCAGCGTCAATAGCCACCCGCAAACCGAGATCAAGCTTGCTTCTCGGCTTGAATTATAAAACAACACGTAAAATTGGCCGAGATTTGATTGGAAAACTGACCATAAAAGAACCAATCAGAGTAGATTTGGTGGGTCAACGCACCAATGGAACTGGTTCCTTTTGCACCCAACATAAACCAATCGAAATAATGAAAATGGAATTGATAAAAAAAACAAGAAAAGAAGCTATCTCTTTTGTATTAGAATGAAAGAGGACCTCATGATTATTTTTCTCTTCAAAGGATGAAAAGATGTGGGGTAGATTTTTAGATTGCCTTTACAACAAATTGATCTGAATAACTTGTTCGTTAACACTGAACGAATCAATGCTGAACGATTTTTCCCATCTATCATAAACGAGAAGATCCGTTCAGTGATTCGTTCATTGAACGTTTTGACACATCGTTGGTTACCACTGAAGTTATTTACTGCCATATACCGTTGGTGTGATCATATTCTACTATAATACTTTTTGACGTTCTAAGGGAGCCAGTTTAGTTTCTGTAACTACGAAATACTAAGAGACTTCTAAGAACGGCTTATCTAAGAGAGTAAAATTTAAAAAATGAACTAGAGATTTTTATGATGACAAAGTAAGTTCATTTACTTTTGATTGAAAAGATGGAGGCAGTTTCACTAAAATTTGAGTTCGAAGGGTCTGGTATACAGGCTATTTATGTCGATGTGGTATTAAATGTATGATTTTTACTTTACTAGTCTTCAGTAAGAATAGCACCAGCAATTTTTCTAATATATATATATTGTAATCCTTTATTATGGCAACAATCTGAAAGCTTAGAGACGAAATGAAATAAAACGAAACGAAACATTGTATTTAATTTAAAAGAAACGTAAATAGAATGCTTTCTCTCTCTCTCTCGTACCATGAAATGAATCTGTGGGCTTTGTCTCAGAGGATTTATTCTGTAGGTTTGTGATATTACATTGTAAACAATTGTATAAAATTTTATTCTGTCAGATGGAAACTAAAACTCTAATTCTACGAATTAGAGGGAACGTTGTGTGTTACATAGATAAGCGTGGGGGTTCAAGACCAGCAGTAAAAGGTTTCTTGAATAAGTCTAGTAGAGTATCCTAGACCATAGTTTAAGACACTAGACATTTTCGAAATGTGCATGAAATATATAGAATATAAGATATAAAAATGTAACATATTGATGTACAGAAATAGTATATTAAAATTTTCGAAATAACTTTGCGTTTTAGCCTTCGTTCCTCTAGTACACTTCTGAAAGAGTATCGGAACATACTTGCTTAGCAAATTTTTACTCATTTCCAATTTAGTTGCAGTTTAATCCTCACCTTCTCCTACTCCCTTTCAAGTACTTCCTTTTGTGAACTTACCACTTCATCGGTTTTTAAAAAAAATCAAGTTTTTTTTGCAATCGCAATACCACAGGCCATTGATTTTTAAATGGTTCTTTTCGATGGTTATGTCCTGTGGCTACCGACCCAGGATACGACCTGTGACTACAGGCATTTTTTTTAACGGCTGGATTCTGTAACTACCACAGGCTCTCGTGTCTTGAATTATGATATATAGCTCACCAATATGACATCAAACAGTGTTATAACATGGCTTAAAAGGTAAATGGTGACGGAACAAAGCACAAGACTGAGTGCCTTGGAGGAGATGGCTGGCCTTTTTAATATCAGGACTATTAGCTGTGATTAGGGTTAAGCAGTCATATGGACTTTTGAAACTTGAACTTAGCATTTTTTAAGCAAAATATGCGGATTATGATTACGCATTGTTTCCGTTGAATGCATGTTTATGATTGGGGTTGAGCTTTATGTAAAAAAGATATCGAGAATGTGCTGGTTCTGCATGTCATTTGCCACAAATCTACAACCTTTCCACTCTGCCGACCTTGTCACTTACATCCCTGTAAACGAAACCATCAAAGAGGACGGATTCCCGCATTATCACCGTTAGGGCTGACTGCCTTTTCAGTTCAAAGAGGAACAAAAGCAAAGGAGAATCGTCACCAGAGGCGATTAGGATCGTTTGGAATAAAAGTAAGGATGATATTATCTTTAGAGAAGGGTTCTGGCAACAGTCTTTCCTCCACTAAGATCGCAGGCCTACCCCGCTCTTTCTTTCCTTCCTTTCAACCCATTCTTCTCGGATGTTGAATAGCGGTTTCTTTAGACGATAACATTCATAGAATGTTAAGGCAACGGTTTTATATTCACGTGGCGTTATTAGGGGACGTGGTACTGTTTGTACGACTTTATGGGAGATGCTCGAAATAGTCCATTTTCTGTGCAAAACGTTTGCTGGAAAAGCTGTCAGAGTTCAGCTTGGGAAATTTCCTCCTGCTGATTTCTCAAATGATCGTTTTGGCCTGTATTGAATTATTTCCAGAAAAAACTTTGCACTCGGGGTCAGTTCACGAACTTATGATAATTTAGGCCTTCGGGTTTTTTCTGAGTATTGACGCTCACAAATAATTCGGGTAGTTCCAAACGATAGGGCTGTCCAGAGTAGGTTCGGGATTTTTGGAAGCTATTTTTTCAGAGCTTCATTCGTTATGAATAAATCAAAGGCATGCAATTTTCTTAAGATAACGGGGTTACATCCAGGCCTTCTAGAATCTTGGAACCCCCTCCCCCCCAGTGAGTAACTCCCTTTTGCTTTCTCTCTCTCTCCACGCCCCTGATATATTTTTGTTTGTGTTCTATAGTACAGCGACAGCTAGGGACATGATGTGTTGTGAGCAATTTTTTCTCATGGATTCCAAATCTCTATTGTGGGTGGGGGGGAATCCCACCCAGAATATGGTGGCAGAGAAAACGATATACTCTCTACGGTACTATTTTAATCGAACCG
The DNA here is from genome assembly GCA_006491805.2 of Dysdera silvatica. Classification (NCBI taxonomy): domain Eukaryota; kingdom Metazoa; phylum Arthropoda; class Arachnida; order Araneae; family Dysderidae; genus Dysdera; species Dysdera silvatica. The sequence continues at coordinate 120,536,720 of QLNU02015003.1, read as the reverse complement.
CGGTTGACATGATGGATAAATACCTCTTGCTCCTGATAAAAACTGTTTATAATGATTTTGTAATTACATGTATAAAACTGATAATTCATTTTTACAACGTTCTATTTCAAAGACCATGCTGTTTTTTATATTAAAGACCGTGAAGTATTTTTTTTATATCAAAGACCATAAAATAGTTTTTGTATTAAAGATTATGAAATGCTTTTGTATCAAAGACCATAAAATGATGTATTTTTATGAAAAAGACAATAAAATGATGATTTTTTATATCAAAGACCGTAAAAAATGTATATCGAAGACCGCAAAATTTTTTTATATCAAAGACTATGAAATGATTTGTTGTATCAAAGATTATGACTTTTTTTGTATCAAAGGGCATGAAGTGATGACTTTCTATAGAAAAGACAATAAAATGATTTTTTATATCAAAGACGATAAAATGATTTTTTATATCAAAGACGATAAAATGATTTTTTATATCGAAGACAATGAAATTTTTTATATCAAAGACAATGAAATTTTTTATATCAAAGACTATGAAATGATTCTTTGTATCAAAGATTATGATTTTTTTGTGTCAAAAACCATGAAATAACTTTTTATAGAAAAGACAATAAAATGATGATTTTGATATCATAGATCATGAAATGTATTTTATATCAAAGATCGTGAAATGTATTTTATATCAAAGACCATGAAATGTTATTTGTATCAAAGATCATAAAATGGTTTTTTTATCAAAGATCATAAAATGGTTTTTTTATCAAAGACCAAAAAATGGTGACTTTTCATAGAAAAGACAATAAAATTACGATTTTTTTTCAAAGTCCATGAAATGACAATGTATTACATGTCAGATCATTTTTTTTCTGTCAGAAGTAATGTAAACGCCTGTTGTGACAATAATTATGCATCGTGAATAATGTTTACTGCATGTTGTTTATTCTATGGGGTCCATAAATTAGTCAAGAATACAAAAACTGTTGGAAGTGGACACCTTGGTATGGCAGTTATTTATAAGTGCGGCAAATAGATAAGTGTTAGTAGATGATGCATTATTTTATTTTCAAACAGACTGTTTAGACAGAAAACGCTCTTAATTTTTTTTATTTAGAGGGCGTCAGGATGAAAGGTATCTGAAATGATGAAATAATGTCTCAGAAATTATTTGTTATAAGCATTTCTGATTTATATCATTAGAAAGAAAAGTTCTGAACTGGTTTTTTTTTCGTGACTGCAGCCATAGGCGTAGAGTTATACGGCCCCGTGAGGCCCAAGCCCGCCCCCCATAATTTTGAAAACTCTACGCTGATGACTGCAGCTGTTTCACCATGTGGTAGCACAACAAACATCCAGACGGTAGTCGAACATGGTGGCACGACAAACATTCAAACGATAGTCGAACATGGTGGCACGACAAACATCCAAACGATAGTCGAACATGATAGCACGGCAAACATTCAGACGATAGTCGAACATGGTAGCATGACAAACATCCAGACGATAGTCGAACGTGGTACCACGACAAACATCCAGACGATAGTCAAACATGGTAGCACGACAAACATCCAGACGATAGTCGAATTCATTCTATGTGGTTTGAAGCATGTGCGGTGTAACCAGGGCCAGATTATGGCAGATTATGGGCCCCCCACCCGGGCGCCGTGAAAAGAGGGGGGGCCCCAAAAAATGTCATTTGACAATTGTATTTAATGTGATAAAATAGTAAATTAATACAAAAAAACGTTTTTTCTTCAGATTTACAATCCGAAACAAATTCAGAGAAATCGTATCTGGTATCACAACTATTATAACTATTACAACCACAGCTTTGTGAATTGAATAATAAAAGAGCACAGTTTTCAAAAACATGAAAATGGTGCGCCTTTTATTTTATATAACATTATTCCCTACTTTCACCAAAATTTTTACAACTTTACCTTTATAAGCGCATCCTTCGGCATCCAACGTTGACGTGAAAGTGGGATTAAAAAGCATATTCTTACCTATATTTTTATATAGGAGTAAGGGTGCGTACATTTTTCAGATGTATATCCAATACGTACGTCAGGGGGGCCCTAAATGCAAATTGGGCCGGGGCCTCTAATATTTATAGTCGGCCTCCGACTGTAACACCGCGCGGTAAGCCTTGACAATTTTCGAGTAGCGCTTTGTTGAAAATCGTACAACAGAATTTGACTACGCATTTAAAATATTAAAAATACAGTAAAATCCGTCCATAGCAATTAATTTATCTACAATTTTTATATTATATATATTATAGTATACATAATAATATAAATCCAATTTACTTATAGCGGTAAAATTCGTTTTGAGTGAACCTGTGTATAATGAAAATTTTACGTTTTTCAAATTTTGGCCATAATGTAATGTCCAAGGCTTTTCAAAGCAAGACAATTTTTGACAATCCATTGACGTTGAAGAGTGCTGTACCCACAAATGCAGCTTATCCTGGAGTAGAGAGAATGGTTTTTATATCTTGGGAATAAAAATTTTATCTCTTTGAAAAACGTTTCGAAAATTATAACCTTTTTTATCTTTGAATTGATGCGATAACGACCCGAATTTTAGTATTTTGTTGGTCATCTACGTTAGTGCTTCTCAACCTCTATGAGGCTGGGGCCCGGTGAAAATTTTTTATAAGACGAGAGCCCAGTTCTTCGTAAATACTTTTCCAAAACATTTTGAAGTTTAGACATTAAACTAACGTGAGTATTAATGAGTAACTATTACATAATCTTAATGGGGAGTATCTATTACATAATCTAATGAGTATCTATTACATAATCTAATGAGTATATATTACATAATTCAATGAGTATATATTACATAATCTTAATGAGTATATATTACATAATCTTAATGAGTATCTATTATTACATAATCTTTTAATGAGTATCTATTACATAATCTTACCGAGTATCTATTACATAATCTAATGAGTATCTATTACATAATCTTAATGAGTATCTATTACATAATCTTAATGAGTATCTATTACATAATCTTAATGAGTACTATTACATAATCTTAATGAGTAACTATTACATAATCTTAATGAGTATTAGTACATTTACCTTAGTAACTTCTCTACATATTCACAAATATTGTTTTTAGAATATTTCTATTATAAAGCACTCATTTATGAAAAATTTTAAAATATCAAATCCTAAAAGAACCTTTCAGGGCCCAGTAGTGAGTCGCGGCACTGAATTACTAATTTGCAATATTATTTAATAATATGTTTAATATTATATTATTACAAACAATATTCCATCCACAAATTTAATAACTTACATTAGCGAATCCATATAGTTTAACTTTATCTATAACGATGAACTGCCTATAATGATCTATTTTCCTGGTCTCTGGAATATAATTATAGGCGTATTTCACTATATTATTAATACTTTTGATTATTTTAATCGAAGAAGCGTTTGTTTGGCTAAGTTAAAGCCCTTAGAATTATACAATTAATAGACTTTTTTTTTCTTTTTACAGGATCTGTTGCAAATCTCAACATTCTATATTTATTCCTTGAATGATTAGAACAATTCTCAGCGGAACACCCACCAATTTCACCTTATTTTATTAAAAATAACACACTTGTAAATCACTCAACTTTAACACAGCAGTGAAGAGGATCACGTGATACGATGGTAAGAAAATGGCGAATATGCGCCAGCTCTCTTTTCTGGGACCCTTAGGCTAAATTGACTGTATAGCATAGCATTGTGTTAATATAAATTAAAACTGCTTAAACCTTACGACAAACATCGTAAAGTATTTTCATCGACAAAAAGTTAATTGAGTATCAATACTCTTATGATTGCTCGCTGTAATTCGGGGATTGGTTAGTTCCACAGTTAAGTGTCTCGGATTCCTGGGAAAAGTGTAGGTTCCGGCGCCGCATGGCGTTTTCTGCTCTTGTGTCATAAAAGCACGAATAACATCCTTCCATGATGAACGATGTGCGAACGGAGCGGTTAGAAAGCGGTATTGTTATACAAATCGTCTGTCAGGGAAATCACGAGCGTTGTTCACCTTTGCGAGTGTTTTAAGAAAAATCGTAAGTTGTGCTACGTTGTGAAAACTTATTCTTCCGCATCAATAATTTATCTTAACGTTTTTTCCGCAGGGGTCCTTGTTTATTTGACATTTCTTCGCTCCATCATGTTCACGGAGATAGAAAACACCAAATGTGATCCTGGAGACAAAGAACGAACAAAAAAGGTATAAGGTTTTGTTCTTTGAACTTGCGATTTTATTTGTTGTTCTTACGATTTTGTTCGTATTTGTTGCGATTCTGCTCGTTACGCTTACGATTTCTATTAAGTCAACAATATTTTTTTAACAATATTAAACATCAATATAAAAGTAATTACAAGTTCCTTACCTATGCTATTTATAGAAAAATGTGTAATTTGTAATCGTCTTTATTTCTCAGAGGATTACTGAATTACCACTGAGCTTAGAGTAACAGTATGTTCGACAAAAATAAATATATAAATTGTTTTCCTCAATTCCGTCTTCAAAGTTAGAAAACAAAAACGTTTGGTAGAAAAACCATGTCTCGAAATCTGAAGATTAAGCTTTATTTCTGCCTGGATTGCCTCCCTTTAAACTATTTAATTCCAAGATTACGCCATGACCTCTACATATTCACTAGTTTTATCACAAATACATAACGGATGATATGGAGCTTGATTATATGGGATAAGTATTTGGATTTCCTTCTCACAAGTCTGATGAAAAACTTTACGAATATTTATTGCTAGTATTAAATTTATTTTCTAAGCAGAGAGGTGGGCTTAGTTCTGCTGCTTGACATGCAAAATTGTGACAGCAAAAAAAGGAGTGATCCTGTTGAGAACGTAAGTGAAAAACGCGCATTTTTTAAAAATAGTTTTCCCTTTTTTACGAAATAAGTAGGGATTTAAAAATCCTCATATTTTGCAACGCATTAGAATGAACAAAATGTAACACTGGAAGCAAGCCGAGGCGTGCTCTGAACACACTTAGGTCGTAGATGTTGTATAATGGCTCCAGGACATTGTGATTTAAAATATTTCTTACATGTATGGAAAAAAAATGCGCATATGTTCTCTATTTTCCTCATTTTTTTTTTAATTTAAATTTAATGAAGAAGGGGAGGTGGGGGTTAACCCGTTCGATAACCATATACCCATGTTCTTGCCCTTTCGGATGAGTAAATTTGAATATCGATTTAAGAGAAATGATATAACAGAAAACTTTAAATTTTCCATTAAGAAGTGTGTAGTTGAGGGACTTCCTTAGGCGATTTACTAAACGATCTTTCACAATAATTTCGAGGATTGTGTACAGATTGATTTTTTGACTTATGTTAACAAAAATATTCCATGTACGCCTGAAGCAACGGACTTGGAAAGGTTGAGCGGCATCAGTGCCGGATTTACGTATAAGCCGAGTGGGCTCGTACCTAGGGTCTAGCAATTTTGGGGACTTCCTCGGGGATATTATTTAAATTTAAGGTTTATTTTAATCTTGTTTAGTTACAAATGTCGGAGTTACATTATTCATAAGCTTGAATATATTAGAGATAATGAACTTTAAAGAAATACATGATTTATTGACTGATTATAGGAAACGCCACATTCTTTAGGGGCCCATTCTCTCCTTTTATTCTAGGGCTCATAAAATCCTTAAATAGATACTATTAGGTTGTAGGGACTCATGAATCAACGATCATTGATACATGAACCCACATTTCCAAAAGGTTTAATCATGATTTAATGTTCACCATTTTGTTTCCCCGCACATACGCTTTTCCCACCCTGAATCTCGATGGGCGGTTTCTCTCTGTTTCCGGCGACGGAAAAGATATTAGCTGCAGGCGACGATTGAGTTTAGTGTACAACACGGTACGACGCAAAGATAACTTAATTGTATTTCTTCAAACTCCTTGACAGACATTTCCTGTTTATAAGTACCCCTACTGGACATGATGATTACGACCCTCCGAGTGTGACACCACGAACCCTTGAGTGGAACAGCAAATCATCAATTAGTGTTAAAGGGGTAACCAATGAACATTTGCGTATGAAAAGGGTGAACAGCCAATAAGATCATTGCGAGTGTAGAGACGATGAGGCGAACACCAGGCAATGACACACTCTTTCGTTTGGATCCCCAACGAGATGGTCACGCTACTCATGCGGGACATTCGTAATGTCGCATGATGATAAAGTTATTTCTTAATCGTAACAACTTAACCTATATTTCTACTTGATTGTGAATAAATTGTTTAACCCAGAGTGACAATGCTGTCTACATAGTTCATTCGATTCTTGGTATCCCTGACTTAACTGAGATAAGGTTCCAGGGTAACATTCCACGTGAGTTGTCGCAGGAGCTAAACTCCTTCTGATTTGACTTGTAAGCTATCGGCGATATTATGGAGTCTATCGCCACCCCATCGTTCTTCAATCTATCAAAGAACGATAACCAATCATATTTGTAGAGGTCCCGCATATTATCGGTCCCATAACAGCCGACATTTAAATTGGTGGCAACGGCCCTGTTGCCGCACGGACTACAAATACAAATCGGAGCTTTCCACAAGTGGCAACCCAGTCACCACCTCTATAATTGCAGAGACCACTACAAGGTATAACTTTAACTGCCTTAGCCAGTCTTCTTCAAAAGAGTTTCTTGGGAGAATTTCTTAAGCAGTGTCCCTTAGTAGTATCCATTAACAACGTCCTTTAACATAATCTCTTGATAGCATTCTTTATCAACATCTCTTAGTAACATTCTCTATCAACATCTAATAGCAGCACTCTTCATCAACATCTATTAGTAACATTCTTATACAATAATTTCTGCCACCCACGTATAGATTATAGCTCAAACTAGAGCTTTATTCGTTTTTGGAGAAAAAGAGACGCTTTCCCCATCCTGGATTCGAACCAGGGTCCCTCCGGCTTTTCTGTGTTGACCATATTTGGCAATTGTGTTATCCCTGCGGAGGGTAATAATACCTTAACATCTTTACATACGGAGAAAGAGAGCGTTGTTTCCTGTCCTCATTCGTCTAGCGGTCCAAGACACTCCGGGCTAAACGGAGGGACCCTGGTTCGAATCCAGGATGGGGAAAGCGTCTCTTTTTCTCCAAAATTACATAAGCTCTAGTTTGAGCTGTAATTAATACGTGGGTGGCAAAAATTATAGTATAATAAATTCCCCCACGAAAACTCACAAAATTCTCGCCCCGGAGGCTTTCTTGTGTTGACCATATTTGGCAATTGTGTTATCCCTGCGGAGGCGGGTTATCATCTTAACATAAGCATTCCTTAACAGCAGCATTTTTATCAACATCTGTTAGCAGCATTCTGTATCAACATCTATTAGTAAATTCTATATTAACATCTATTATCAACATCTGTTAGCAGCATTCTGTATCAACATCTATTAGTAGAATTCTATATTAACATCTATTAGCAGCATTCTTCATCAACATCTATTAACAGCCTTCTTTATCAATATCTCTTAACAGCAGTCTTTAGAAGAATCCCTTAACGGCAGCATTTACCACCGTTTGTTAGCAGTATCCCCACACCAGCATTTCTTAGCAACACTCCTTATTCCTTACCCGCATCCCTTAGGCCCTGCGGTGGCGCAGTGTGGTAACGCGTTCTCCTATTGCGCGGCTAATCCGGGTTCGACTCCCAACAGTGCAAAAAGAACGCTTACTCAGAGATCTCATAAAGATCGCACTGCTCACTGTAGTCCGGGGTTTGGTTCCCTAGGCCTTAAGAGGTTCGGATTCCTCGGAAAACAGTAGGTCCCGGCGCAGCATGACCATTGTAGTCTTTGAGCCGTAAAACCACAAACCAACCCGCATCCCTTAACAGTGTTACTCAGCAACATCTCTTACCAGTATCCTTTAACAGAATGAATCCCGTAACTGCAGCATTTACCAGTGCCTCTTAGCCGCATCCCTTGGCGATATTCCTCAGCAACAGCATTTATTTATTACCACTATTAATTAACATACAGTATCTTAGAAACCCCCAATCCAAAAGCTTAATAATTAACAATACTGAGGATAATGCAAATATTGTTCATTCATTTCGCTATACTCATCTAATGCCATTTATAATTCAAGTATTATTAATTTGCAATTATTGTAACTTTGTTTTTTTTGATCTAGATGATTCTCGTGGCCAAAGACTATGTCCACTTTTTGCGCAAGAGAGAGCGAAGTAAGTCCAGCAGCGGATCGGACTTCATCAAGGTGGATGGCACATCCGTCTCAGTCCCTACTTTGGGTCAGCTCCTGAACTCGTTGAAGGATGACCTTCGCTGCTCAACCACCATGTAAGTCTTTCTTGCCTCCTTTCACCTGTGCATATGTTACATTCCGTTCCGTTTGATGGTCTCAGCCATCAAGCTTCATTAGAAGCGCTTTTAATGACCACTGGGAACACTGCTTCATGAGTAGTTGGTTTCGAGGTAGAGATATTTAGCTCCTCGTAATGATTCTTCTTCTTCTTCTTCTTCCCCATTTGCACCAGAAGAAGCTCCTGATGGCAAACGAGGGCTGCTGACATAATCAAAACCCCATGAAGAAACAATTGCCTTTCCGGAGCGAAACTTTGGAGCTAAGTGATATAATAAGTTGTGGTTGAGCGATGTTTTAATCGTACTTATGGCCGAGCTTAAAGCAGGCTTCATCCTTCCATTTGATCGCTTTTTTTTAAATAAAGGGATTTGGCAACGCTTTCGTTATTGGAAATAATTGGTTTCGATAGTTATATAGAGTAGAATCTCTCCAAGGCGACCACCCTAGTCCTTTTGTCGGGAAAAGGTTGTCGCTCAGAGAGATGGTCTCTTAACAAACGTCTGTGGTGAGTGGGGAGGATATGAACTTATGAACAAGAATGCGATTGAAATTACGTCCATAAATGTTTTCACATCAGCATGCAAAATATGAAAATACGAAGTTAAAAACACAATTTATGGGTAATTTAAAATTTTAATTGCAAGCTATGGAATATACTACTTTGTTCAGAAAAAAATAGTAGCTTATTTTGATGCACATTTCTTTTTTTTAAACAATTTTTAGATTCAGAAAATAAGTAGAGTATTTTATCATCTTCATCTACTGTGCATTCGCGCTCAGTTGGCGCGTGATACCGTTAGCAGACGGGTTAGTCCATTGCAGTTTAGGGAAGGCCGTCTTGGAGGAACTGGTTTTTCCCACATGAAAAACCAGTTTCGGCAAGACGCCCTTCCCTAAACTGCAATGGACTAACCCGTCTGCTAACGGTATCAGGCGTCAGGTCTGCGCGAACGCACAATACTGGAGTTTTCGTTTATCAATTCGCTTCCTTGAGTGTTTCCTGAAAATAGAAGTCAGTTGTTTTTTAATGAGAGTTCTGATGGTGATTCTTTATTGGAATCGGACTTAAAGCCTGAAAGATTAAAAAAAAAAAGCATACTAACGATGTCATCAGATTTTAAATTAAATTTTTTATAGCTATAACATTTTGAAAGGAAATATCACCGCCAAATATAATCATTGGCGCCGACGGTCTAAAAATATTCGTGGGGGTGGGGGGACAATATGCCAGTAGAAGGCATTTTGTTTGAAATTGAATGGGGATTTGGAACCCTAACACCAACATTGGGGGGACAGGTCCCCTGTCCCCCCCGTTAACGGCGTCCATGGATGCAGTATTACCTTCCAATAAGGGACATTTTGTCCCTTAGATAGAGGTGTCCCTTCATCTGAGGTAAAAACCTTAAGGTCCCCATTGAAAAGGAATGGGGACTAGAGAAATCAGTCGTCCCTTAAACAGAGGTGTCCCTTATTTGGAGGTGTTCCTTACTGAAGGTAACATTGTGATTTATTCTGTTTAGGATCAGAAAGTAACCAGGAAATGAAATTTTCGCTTTTCGGGTATCTAAAATATGATCGCTTCTAGAAGGAGGAGGAGGAGGAGGATGATTTGACAAGCGTCTGGTGACAGGATCTGGAGCCGCCGAGCTCCGCTTTCTGCGCATGTGCAAAATTGATACCAGTGTTTCCATCCAATAATATTTACTTGGCTAGAAAACTATCATCTGGGGACAGGAGAAAGTAGCTTCTCCTGTCGCATTTCTGCGCATGCGTGTGGACTTCAACGTCTGTCTGTTGACGAAAAGGATATGGTAAACGTTTTCTTGCAAATACAATCAGGGCCTGTACTGCCTAATTGGGGAGGGCAAGGTGGCTTTAAAATAGGGACAACTGGGTCATTTTCAGAACAAGCACAATTTCAGTACTTTTTTTTTCTCAAATTTAAATTTAATTTTTTTACACTATTTATTTCTAAAATCAGTAAAAAATATGCTTAACTCAAAAAACATAGTGGCCGAGCTTAATTGGCTCACTACTATTTAAAAATAAATATTTGAAATAATTATTTGTTAGACCGGTGACACGTTGTGTTAGACAAGTGACACTTTGCGGTAGACTAGCGACATTGTGTTAGACCATTGATGCACATAGAATTTGTAGCCAATTTACCTTATTAATATAGAAATCTGTAACTTGTAAAGCTACAGAAAATATAACTCTAACTTACATTAATATAAAAGTAAGTTTTGTCACTGGCCCAATGCATAATATCACTAACAAAGTTACTGTTAGGGATGGGCAAAGTAGTTCTTTTTTGTGAACCGGTGTTTTAAGAACAGTCCATATTTGAGACCCGTTTTTTTGAGCTAGTTACTCATAATAAATACATGTATAATACTGTATTTCTAACTTTTTTTTTTACTTTAATTCGTGGTATTCATGTAGCATTGTGTTGTGCCAACAATTTCGTTTGAGTTGACGATTTTTTCCGCAAGGTGCCATGCGTACTTTGGTAAATTTTATAGCTCTCTGAAACTGTTAGCAACCTCATAATAGGGAGGAAAATATATTAAAACAAAAACAGTGAATACTAACTTAATTTGTGCTAACAATTTATTCTCTTCTGGAAAATAGGTTGCTCTAGAAAAAATTCGTTCGACTTTATGCCCATTTTTTTCCTAAAGGTGGCATATTCGAAAACCGAACGCACTTTTGACGGAACCCAATGTAATTAACATATGTAGTAGAATAGAGACTTGTTAATGAGTTTTTGCAAATCCCTTTTAACGTTGAAAATGTTTTTACAGGGGTCAATTAAAAAAGAGAAGCGTCGTATTTTTCGTTTTTTTTTTTTTGTGGGGCGTGTTTTCATTACGCCTTAATAAAGGTAGGAGGCTGTTATTGCCACTTTATTGTAGTTGTATCAATAATATAATTATTAGCGGGTTTCAATAGATATTGAACCCGCTATTGCTTTTGGTTTTTCTGTCTATGGTCAATAAAAAGGAGAGCGGCGGATTAGAGAATGGTGGATGGAGAGTGGCGAATTAGAGAGTTCTGGATTAGCGAGTGATGGATTAAAGAGTAACAAGATTATACAGTCACGCATTATAGTGGAGGATTAGAAAGTCATGGATTAGAGTGGTGGATTGACGAGTGACGGATCATCGAGTTTCGGATCAGCGAATTGCGGTTTAGAGAGTTACGGATTATCGAGTTACGGATTAGAGTGGTGTATTAATGAGTGGCGGATCATCGAGTTTCGGATTAGCGAATTATGGTTTAGAGAGTTATGGATTATCGAGTTACGGATCAGCGATTGACGGATTATCGAGTTTCGGATTAACGAGTTGAGAGTTAGAGGGTTATGTAATAGCGAGTTGCGAATTAATGTTAATTGAACCCCGCTAAATTTAAATATCGACCTTAGGCAATTTTCTTTCTACTTGCTTGTTTGTGTTAAAACCAATAAAAAATGATTGTTGCCACTATATTCTGGTGGAATCAATAGTAAGAGTAGCTACATGAAGAAATGGCCATTGAGCTTATTATTATCATTTGGCATGTGGGATTATCTGTATTTTCCACTTTCTGGTGTAAAAATATAGTATTGAAGAAAATTCAGCAATTCCATTCAGTTAAAATAATATTTATTAAAACACTAAATTTAGTTATTTATTTAAATAAATCGAACACTACGCAGATTAAATTAAACAACAATATAAATCAACTACGCCAATAAACGTTGATTTATATTGTTGTTTAATTTAAAACATTAAATGTTTAGAATAGTTCGCCAAAAGATAATTAAATTACAAAGCAACGTTAAAAGAATTTTGAACGCCGTTTTGGAGGAGCCTTCAATGAGATGTGTGGACACTTTGATGGTAAGTTGAAGACTGATTATTGTTTTAGAATTAGAAAACAATTACACATACTGTTGCCAAATATGAAAAATAAAGTTATAATTATACAATATTTTTGTTGCACATACAGAAAGTGAAATTATTTACATTTAGAAAACATAATGTAAAAAGAAACCATTTGGCATTTTGCCAATTTTAGGAATTAAACTTAAGTTTCCTTTCCTTGCATTTCTAAGTGGCAACAGTTAAGAAAGCCTGCGAAGTGAACATAGTGTTTCTATTGTGGGAGTCCACACTATCGATCGGTCAAAGAATTTTCTAGTTCATTTTTCAATTTTGTCAAAAGAAACGTGAACTCATTTATATTGTAACAGTTACAATATTACGATATTGCACTGTACCTCTCATAGTTGTAACGACTTGATGTATCCTGTTTGTTTTTGGGATTGGATTTAATGCTGTTTGGTGTTTATATGCTTCTGTAATTTTTCCTGCAGGAATCAAAAATAATGTCACATTTGAATATGTAGTGGCTTTATTGAGCTTTTCAAACCATCATTTTTGAAGTAAGTAAATCTGTGCCATGTTTAAGTAGAGCATCTGCTCTCATTTTCACAGCTCCCCAAACCCTGTCAGGAGCACCCCTTCCATGTTCAGCTACCCAGAAGTTCCATGTGCCACTTAAAAATCCTTTGACAAAAAGCATAGTTGACAGCAAATGGAAGTTGCCCTTCTGTCGATATTGTAAAGATGGTCCATCACTGAAAAAGTGAAGGTGTTCTATTTATGGAAAATTTACAGATAGGAAAGAAAAAATTGGATCTATGTGTTTCCAAATGGCTGGTGGGCCGTGCTGAACATTAGACGATATGGTACAGAAATTGAACGAACAGAAACGTACGGGTCATTTTTGTGAATAGTTCAAAAAGACCCGTTCGGTCACGAACGATCCATCTCTAGTTACTGTTAGGCCAGTGACCGTTAGACCAATGACATTTCTCAAGTTGCAATGTTTTATTCCTTATTTTAAAAAGTTAGATTATGACTCATGGTGTTAAATTTTATATATTTACTATTATATTACAAATCATCTAACTGAAATGAAAATATTAGTACACGTTGAATAAAATATCCGTTAGTTCAGTGACACATAATAAGAGAACCCACATGAACTTAAAACAACTTTTTCTTTTTCCACAGAATATATTGCATGCTGTCACCCATTTCAACAACTAATTTATTTATAATTGGCCAACCCAAAATGTACAATTTTCTATAATTTGTTTATTATTGCAAAACTGAAAGCGGTTATTAGACCGGTGACCCAAAACGTGTAGGACAATTTTATTCCTTAAATTTTTGTATTTAAAATTAATTTTAAAAGCATACTAATGAAAAATACTCAAAATTTAAATTTGAAAACTTTGAAATTGCTTACAGCCATAGAAATGGTGACTGTACAGCTAAAATATGACATGCTGAAAATCAAATTCTAGATACAGGACTAATATGGCTTTCATTGAAATAGTAAATAGTTTATTTTTATTATTTCATATAATTTGCTTTAAGCATTAACTATTCATTTAGTATGTGCCTTAAAAGAAAATGAAGAAAATTTATGTTTTCTCAGAAATTACATATCTTGAACTGTATAAATTTTAAGAGCATGGGACATCAAATAGTAATTTTGCTGAAAATGACCCAACTATGCTATTTTAAGAAAGGATTGCTTAATCAAGCATGGAAAACGAAAAAGGAGAATGCAGGGGCTTCTCCTCTCACAAGACGCTAGTTGATCTAGCTAATTTATAGCATGTTTCAGCATTGCTATTACCTAACGGCGACGTGCTTGCATTGCGCAGAAGGCGGAGCCCGGCGGCTCCCAGTCCTGTCTCCAGACGCTGACTATCGTCTCTGAATGGGGATAAACTTAGCATTGAGTCACTGTAGTGAAAGCTCCATTTTTAGGAAAAGTGGTCGTTAAAGATGGTGGTCGTCAATAGAGGTAATCGTTCAAACTGCACTTCAATAACTGAGGAATGAAGTAAGTGTTTAATAAAAAAATATTCATTTTAAAAAATATACGCAATTAAGTGAATATTTTTAATTTACTAAATTACCTCCTTATCTGTTTGATCGTGGTAATTATTTTTCTATCGTTTAATGTTTTGATGAGCGACTGCATTAATAATCAACATTCTACTAACCAGTGTTTTGACTAAAATGTTGAGACATATTACTGAAAATACGTTGCTAAATGTTGTTTACAGATCTCCACAAAAAGGGTTGTTTTTAAAGAAAAAAATTAACAATAAGGCAGCACATTCAAACTGAACTCTTCTCATAACAAACTACGCTTTCTATTTTTCCCGTTTAAACATAAAATAGAATCAAGATATTTACATATTAATTCAATATATATATATATATATATATCACAAACTATTCACCGCATACTTGTATAACTGTGCAGCGTATATTACAAGTCCAACGAGCTGTTACGTTATTAGCAGAGCTCTCCAATATGTAACAGGGCACATGTTTTAAGGAGGAAGGTTTTTTAGATGGATCAAATTTTTGAACTTTTTTCATATATATATATCAAACATTTTTACACGTCGAAATTTTGTGACCTTCCATGATTATTACTTGGAAAAACTGTTTCGATATAACAATTTTTTTAAAGATAAATCGGGATTTCTTTTTCACCCCTTTCTAATCGACGGTGCGTGTTTGCGATGGTAAAAACAAATTTTCTTAGTGTTGCAGAAAAGGTGAACTTGCTGAAAAACTTGGATACGCCAGACTGCGCAAAAAAAAAGATACTTCCTTCGAATTGGGTGTTCCTCTACGTATGATGCCGACAAGTATAAAAAAACCGAAACTTTGTTTGAAAACTTTTGAAGAAACGCGCACTTGATAGGAAACATTCTAAATTTTCGAGTTTTCTAATTCCCTAAAAATATGCTTGACAATGAATTTCACGAATTGAATTACAGCAAAACCTCACTGTCTGTTCCGTGAAAAGGTGGTCTCTCAGAGAGGTGGTTTCTGAATGGAGGTGAATTTAGCATTGGGCCTATGGGAGTGGAGGAAATCCTTTTTCAGAAAAGGTGGTCGTTAAGGGTGGTGATCGCTGAATGGAGGTTGTCGTTAAGAGAGGTTTTACTTTAGTGCGTACATTTTTATGATGAATTTTCATAGAAATTTCGTGTATAATAAGACATTAGGAAGTTTATTACCAAACCATGAATTCCACATAAATATGTTTTTCAAAGTATGTGCAGCGCACCTTTTCTCACTAATTTTTGTTTCTAATTATATACAGTAAAACCTCTCTTTACGACCACCTTCCTTAACGACCGATTTTTCTGGAAACGGATTCACCCCTACTCCATGGACCCAATGGTAAATTTGTCTCCATTCAGAGACCACCTCTCTGAGTTATCGCTTTCATTCGTGCATCTATACGTTGCACGGTTAACCATTTCCTAAATTCGCAATGTTTACATGGAACATATATAAACATTGTGTTTAATGTAAATTCAGCCATATTGCTGGGCTTGTCAATATGGCGGAAACTGCCGACAAAACTTTCGCGTGTGGGGAATACGTCAGGCGCCCTCTATACTCCTCCTTATTTTTTCTTCTTCGCTCGCTGGAACACACACACACATACACACATACATACAAAGCAAAAACAAAGTTTGAAAGGCATTTGAAACTTGCTTAAAATAAAATTTAATACCACATTGTCTAGTCCTTTCTTTGCATACGCATGACTCGTCTCAAAATATTTAAAAAAAAGTTGACTTTTTTTTAAATATTTGCATATAATGGTTTAGAAAACTAATAGCAATTATGTACATTAAAACATAACATTAAAAACTAGTTTCCCAGCAGTTTAATGACTTCACGATCTTGAATATTGCCAAGTTTTATTATTTTTTAGCGCGAAAGCATCGAGAAAAATAAAGATAAATTTTGAAGGAGAGATATAAAAGCAAAAGAAAAACTTCCATGGCTGGCCTTGACTCCTCACAGATTTTTGAAAGGGAAATGTTTGAAGGGGCCCTGATTTAGGGCGCCCTCATGAAGGGGGCAAATTGCTTCAATTGAATGGCCGGCCCTGTAGGGGGTAGTTCCTATTTGCTCTGCGGGTTCATCTTCCAAGAGTGTTACCCTTGAGGCCTGAGCGTGAAATAACTGGAAATAAGTTGTCCTTCATCCACGATGATTTCCCAACTTCGTGCACCGGGGAATTAATGGGGCTTATTGGAATGATTGCGCCAACGGAAAAGCCATTAGAGATTAAGTATAAAATTCTAGCTTAATTGTTTTAGGAGTGTCTGCACATGTGCGTGGTCCACGCACATGCGCAGAATAGAATCTAGTCCCAAAGCCTAGGCTTTGGACGCCTTTGAGGTGATCAGGCCCTGAAGGTAGTTGAGCATACTGATGTTGAACCTGGATATGCCAAGTCATTTCTTCCATTAAATTTTGGAGAGCCATGGTTTTATGAATGATTTTGCTGTGAAATTTTTTAAAAAGTACAGGAGAAAATATGCAAGGAGAAAGATCTGTATTAAAAAAACATGCACATTCGTACTCGTACATTAGTCATTATTATAATGATACATATGTGTAGTTAGTATGGAAGTTTGTAATTCAACTGTATATCGTCATTTTAGTATTATGTATAATTGTGTGGGGGAGGGGGTAGGTTCTTTGTATCCATTTCCTACTTTATTTGAGGGGAGTTCAAACAGGGTGTACCTTTGCCTTAGCATATGTATATATATGTATATATAATTATCGAATAATGAATATAATTGTATAATGGAACATATTACTACATCTTATAACAGCAGGTCTACTAAAATACAAATATTGCGATAGCGTTGCAGACCGAACATTCGGCATTCTCTACAAGAACAAGAAATGTGGTCGAATTCTTTTCAATGACCAATGATTTCCTTAACATTTAACTTCATTCCCCGCCCCCATGTTATTCTTTTGCACTTTTCGGCAGATGAACGGTTTACAGAGGGTTTGATGCTCAGTCTCACCGAAGTTGGGTTTCCCAGGTTACGAATTTACATAGTCCGGGAGACGACACGCCTTGAGTTTTTTTTATGCAAATCTGAGATTCGTAACTATTATGCATCACCGAACGAAACGTTTTTAACTGACGACAGAAAGGTCTCTTGATCATACTTATGTTTAAACTAAAAGCTTTTCTTCAACCCTGAAAAATTTTGTCGAAGAGGTCCCCAAGGTGGAAAAGTTGTAGAAGTAATAGAGGCAGTCATCGGTAGCAATGCCAATTTACGTATAAGTAATAACGTAAGGTAGGCCAGGACTTATGCTACAAGGTCACGAGGCCCTTTGAAGGGCCCTGATGTTATTTAAGTTTAAATACTGTTTTCAGTTTTAGGCCCGAAACTTTCGTATACTTCTATATATTCGCGCATCCTTCATTGGATTATCATTCATCATATTATATGAATGTACTCGACTCTAAAAATTTATGATTTAATCCTTTGGGCCCATCTATTTTCGTGTTTATTCCATACACCTACAGCTAACACAGTCGCTTGCACAGAGCTTGGAAATACACGGACATGTATAAATATTATAGAACAATTACAATGTTCCTCAATTTCTACTTGATTTTCTTCTTTTAAATTGTTGACAAATTACAATATTGGCGGCCCCACGGAAAGACTGGAACTTAACTTTGAACCGTCAAAATTAAATATATATTATTTTTAAATTTTCAGGAACTATGGCATTTAAACCCCATTTATTAGAGACATTATGTAGTGGTCCATTTTCTTTTAGCTTAGGGCTCATAAAAACTTTAAATTCAGCACTCTGTTGTCGTCTAATGCCAGCGCATATATCTTTTCGATCAATGCATTTGAATATCGTTTAACATCCGTGTCGCATTTTTAGTATGTTTGGAGACGCATATGCGAACCCCAAAATATGCCTGTTGCTTATTTAGCAGCAAGTGCCTCTGATTTCTGTATACATAATCACATTGCTAAGCCCAGTTGAGTATGCCAACTGATTTTACTGGAAATCAGTATCAATAAATCAGCAGGCAAAGCGATTCTTGTCCTCTAAGATGGTTTCTTGCGAAATTTTTCATGGCGGCCATCGTTGCAGTTCCTGGACATGGCTGACATGGTTCCGCAACTCTCGTGTATTGAATCTGGTCCAGGGAAAGTGTTTTCGACAAACAGACGGGTAACAAGCATGATGGAGAACAAGAGAAGACACGCCTCGTTTCACGCCCTCGAGGATAAAAAAGAAGTTGCCCAAGATCCTTGCCATCTTCGAAACATCCATCTTCTAAGGTTGGAATAGCGGTCTTGTCGAGGGTGAACAGGAAACGCTGTTTTTTCTATCCCTACTCGTTACAAAGGTCCAGCGTAAATTAAGAAAACTGTACCATGCGAACATCCTCAACTGGGCGTGAACAAAGATAACCGATTTGGGGAATTTTTTTCAGAGGAAAGGGAAACAAGCGCGGAAAAACGGTTGAGATGTTTCCAAATTTATGACGGTGTTGCCAATTTATGAGCAGGGATGGCGACACCACGATGCTTGACCTTTGCTTTTGGTCAATTTGTGGGTCTTTGACCCGTATAACCAATTTTCCAACGAATTCTTGAATTCAGACAGAATCCCAGAATAACTTATCCGTAACCAATGTATGTAAATGTTTATCTTCACTTTTAGTAAATTGAAAATGATTGTTTTAAATTGAAAGTGACTCTTTCAAGGTTCAAGTATGATTCGCCGAAATTGAAAATGATTCCATTAAGTGACATGTAAACCAAATGATACAGTTGAATTTAGAATTTGAAGGTTTACTTGCATTTTTACGGCGCAGGGGCACCGGGATCTACGGTTACCCGAGGAATCCGAACCTCTTAGGGCCTAATGAACCAACCCCGAACTACAGTGAACAGTTACTGTTCGTTCACGAAAAGAAGTCCGATAGAACAGTTATAAATAACGGACGGTGACGTTAGAAACGGGCTAGTTTATTGCAGCAGAGGAGAACTCCAATTTCAGAACTTGATTGGCGCCGACAAACATTCATCAAACACCAGTTCTGAAATTTGATTAATTTCCATAAGAGGTATGGCAAAGCCCGTATTTCAATTGGGTATAAAATATTTCTGAGACATTAATAATTTAATAGGCTAAAAAATCTTGCCGCATTGCATCGCCTTCGTAAAATTTTTACAGTTGACATTTTGCCGTAATGAGCTTTAGCCTATTGGTAAATCTTCCACGGCATGTGCGTAAATATAAACAATAATTTTTTATTTTGTCTTAACGATCAAAATAAAGTCTCTTAACAAGTGGTTTAACTCGGGGGGAGGGGGGTAGCCCAATTCGAAAAATGAAAACTACAAATTAATGGTATGTGTGTAGAGCATTCGGGATAGGGGCTATGGCCTCAGTGCCGGATTTACGCATAGGTCAATTATGCCCTGGCCCTACAGCTTTGGGGTCCCGCAAAAACTTTGAAGAGGCCTTGTATTATTTAAGCTTAAGTGTTATTTTAATATTGTGTGCTTACAAGAGTCCGAGAAATTTACATTGGGAGAGGGTTCGAGTATTATGTAAGCACCTTTGAGGAGGTTGCCATTGTGAATATTTGTTTTCCTATGTCAGCCAATGTTGATTTTTGCTTACCGGGGATGGGGGTTGAATGGCCAAAATATTTCTTATGTAATATTTGAACTCTTCCTTGTTGATAAATCTGGATAATGAAGATAATGAACTTCAAAAAAAAAAAAATTTGTTGATTAAATATAGCGGAGACCACATTCTTTGGGGCCCATTATATTCTTTTAGCCCAGTACCCACAAAACCTTAATCCGGCACTGCGTAGCCCCCACCCCACCCCTTAAGACTATCTACGTCAATGACTATAACATTTGGCTTCAAAACTATGAAGAACTGATCGTTATCTTTATCCAATGACTTCCTGCCAAAATTATCATTGAACTTTTACGTGTTTTAATCGATAATTTTATAAACCTGTCTATATAGTTGATTTTAGATAGTTTTGTGAATTCATTTATAAGCTATAAGTTTAGTTTTTTGGTAAACCTACAAGCGTTTTATAAAATGGAACTTTGTTTACAATGCTGCTTTGTTTACAATGTTCATCCCCCACCCCCACAATTTTTTTACAACAATTTCTTCCACCGGGAATCCAATGTCATTTCGAAGAAATGATAAAGCCAAATAAAGTAAATGTAGGAAACATTGGACTGTACAATGAAACGCAAAATGCAAAGCGTGGAAATAAAAGTCGCGTTTTTGTGCTCGACGATGCACGAACACGCAATGGGTTAACATAACAGCGCGAGTACAGGCAAGCACGCAATCACTTCCTGAAATCATTATAAGCCTCACACTTTTTAGAGGGTTGTTAAAGACAATGGTGGATGAAAAATAATCAAAAACTCCGAGAATGGTTATTTACCAACGCGAACTAACAAACCATTCTTCGGGAGCTCATTCCGTACGAAGAGCGACCGGAATTACCTATTTAACTATAATTAAAATTTCGTTGCCATCTCTTTATCTTTAAATATCGTTCTTAACTGATTGCGAGATAAAGTGGAGTTATTTTCTTCGTTATATCTTTGAAATTAACCGTAATTTAATTTAAGTACCGCGTGAATTCACTTAGAATGAATTGTAATTGTACGTTTCTTTGCAATGTCAGTTAAAATGGATGAGCTAGAAATGTAGAAGAATACCCCATAATTATATTTTTTAATAATAATAGTCAAGAACCATTTTAATTTGTTCTTTTTTTCCGCATTGCTTTCGGAGCAGTGGCTACGAAACGATAGTTTTTTTGGTGGCCTAACTATAGAGCAGGGGTTGACAGACGATATTTTTCTGTGGCTTTACTAAAGCAGTGGCTAACAGACGATATTTTTATGTGGCCTTATTGGAGAAATGGCTGTCAAGTCATATTTTTTCTGTAGCCTTACTAAAGCAGGCGTTGACAGACGATATTTTTCTGTGGCCTTATAAAAAAACAGTGGCTGACAGACGATATTTTTCTGTGGCCTCACAAAGAGCAGTGGCTAACAGATGACATTTTTATGTGGCCTTACTGGAGAAATGGCTGTCAAATCATATTTTTTTTTCTGTGGCTTTACTAAAGCAGGCGTTGACGAACCATTTCTGTGGTCTTAGAAGAGCAGTGGCTGACAGACGATATTTTTCTGTGGCCTTACAAAGAGCAGTGGATCATAGACGATGTTTTCTATAGCCTTCCCACGAGCAACGGTTTCTCCGTAGCCTTACCAAGCGCAACACATGTCAAACGATATTTTTATATGGCTCTACCTTGAACAATGACTGTCAGGCGATATTATTCTGTAGCTCAATCTACAGTGTTTGCCTGTTTTTTTCTATACAGTAGCTAGGCCCTGGATCAAACTTGATGATGATGAAATTGTTTGTTTCCCCCCCCCCGTGCGCAAGGGCTTACCCATGAAGGGCGCCCCCCTGCGCACCCTTTCCGAGAGAAACAAAATTTATATTTATAATATTTCAATGGTTTTCAAGGCTCCTACACGAAAATGTTTTCAACATCCGCCTTTTCACATGTGCTTGATTTTGAATAACTATTTTTAAAAAATCACTAAAAACCTCATTAAAATTGCTCATTACTAAATGATCTTTATATACCAGAATAATTCATCATGAATTGAAATCGCCTACTGGAATGCTGGTGGTAATTGTTCGGAGTTTTTATTTTATAGGTCTTTATAACTTGTTGGCGATTTGAAAGTATGTTTTGATTTGTTTTAAAACTATCGTTGTTATTTAGTTTCCTGGAAGAGTTTATTGAATGTGGGGGAATAGAATGTCTTTTGGATGTGCTACGCTTGAGCCAGTCTCAACAAAACCAACCTACCACGCCCATGAAACCAAAACAGCAGCAAACAGCTCTGAGGAAAGCATTGGTAAGTTAAAAAAATCATTGCTATAATTATTAATGATTGACTAAACAATTTAGTAATTAATAAAATATTGTTATTAATAATGTAAGAGTGAGTCATGCAATCGGGTTTCTAATAGTTTTTGTTAGAAACAAAAATTACTTTCCATCTGGTGAAATCCTTGTAATACAGCACCAAATCCTGCAGCCACCCTTCGTATGGACTTTTTCTTAACCGACAACAGGATCTGGCGAGATCGAAAAAAGGTTTATGAGAATTATATTGGAATTCTGTTTGAAAAATGAATCAACCATTTTCAAAAATGCTTTCGGTTTATAAATTTATTATTAAATTATGTTAAAATATTCTTTTAAACGAATACGAGTACAGCTTAATGTCAGTAATTAAGGCCAGACGATTAGAAAGGGCTTTATATAAAGACCTACGTGCCAGTTTAATATAACGCTAAAAATAGAATTACAATAACTTTGCCTTACTTCAGGCCTTCACAGCTTTTCTTTATGGAGCAAATAACTCCTTTTAGTTTCAAAACGATACACTCTAATTAACTGCCGCTTTTTCTCTCTCTTCATGAAAACTGAATTCTTTCCTGGAGTTAATTTGGTTATTTTCATTACGGAAACTATTCTGCCATTCATGCTCCAGATGCCTTCATGAATCATAGCGGTAGAAACATAAAATATAACATATCGTCTGCTTTCATTGTTTAACGAACCGTGGACATATTATAACAGACAGTTAGCAAACTAAGCAGAATAACAAATGAAAAGAACCGGGAAATATTTAAATTCTTGGTTATTTTTCTAAGCCGGAAATTCAATTACGCGCAGTTTGATTACCTTAGCCAGTTTTTCAAACGGTTATTTGAAAATTTAATGCAAAGTTATTTACTTCCCCTGCTGGGAATATATTCTGGGTAATAATCTCCGAAATTAGAATGGCATCGGGCTTGTGGGCATGCCTACCTCAAAAAGTTGCTGCTTGCTTTCAATAAGGTGACTTCAACAATAGCTATCCGACTCTTGTCTGCTAAATTTAGAAATTTTCAATGCTACATTCCAAGAAGCACGGAATTTGATTTCTAGTTAGTAAATTTAATACACGCCATAAATATGCGAACCCGAAATTCACAGAGGTGGAAATGGAGTTCACATTTTTTTTTTAATAATGTTTTGTAATTTTGGTAAAGTTCGATAAAAGTTCCGAAAACCATTCAAAAATAAAATTTACAATAAAACCCTAATGTAATGTCTGGAAAGGTGTTTCAACATTACACATTAATAGAAATAAGCATGTTAAGAAAAGAAATTGCGAGGAACACATATTACTTAAAAGTACTGGCGTAACCAGTCTCCAATCCTGGGGGGGGGTTAGGCCCCCCCCCATCTAGTGACGTCAAAAAGAGTTAAATACACTCTTTCAAGGGACATTCGCAAGTGATTGAACTTTTTTGTTTTTTAGATATAATCATTTTTACAATGCCGAATATTTATAAATATTGTTTAATTTATTATTTTAATTATTTTTATTATTATGCCAATTTATAAATTAAATAATAATATTTGGAGAGATGCAGTTGATAAATTCCATCATAATGTGAAAATCATTCGTGGGATAGTTTTAACGGTACATATAGTTCCAATTTTTACCCGAGATTCCTCCTTTAATAATTACTTTTATATATTAATTGGAATTTAGTCATTAATTAATTACTTTAATTAGTGGCTCAATTTTTAGAGCTGGCTTCATTTGACTTTTCATTGGCTTTGAAACATTCGCAGTTTCTAGGTCGCAAAACCTGCCCCCCCCCAACCCCGGACTAAAGCATATTTACCTCTATTATCATATTTCCACAGAATTATTAAAACAAATATGATTTTCCTTTTAATTAGGATATTTCTATTTTTATTCTACTTTTTCTTTACTTATTCTTAAATTACATATGTTTCAGCCATCTTGCAACTATGTTTTGAAATGACGACATAAATGGCCAGAAATAATTTTGCATTCGGCTCAAAAAAATGCTTGTGATAATATCCTCAGGAACAAATATCCTCATGAGTTGTAGAAAACATCCTTAAAAGTTGTAGAAAACATCCTTAAAAGTTGTAGAAAATATTTTCGTGGACAGTGGGGTTTATTCTCGACAGTTGGGATATTATTAAGAGTTGAAAATATTCTTAAGAGTTGTGTAAATATTCTCAAAACTTGTAGAACACTTTCTGCAAAGTGTTGTAGAAAATATTCACCTAAAAGTTGTAGTCAATATTTTTAAATGTTATGTATAATATTCTTAAGAGTTATAGATAAGATTCTGAAGAGTTATTGATAATATTACTATGTTATAACTAAGAAGCCTATGCTATGGATAATATTCTTAAGAAAGTTATAGATAATATTATTAAGAGTTATAGATAATGTTATTAAGAGTTATAGATACTATTATAAAAAGTTATAGATAGTATTATTAGGAGTTATAGA
>QLNU02015003.1:120474168-120484935 GCA_006491805.2 Dysdera silvatica | reverse complement strand
ACAAGTTTTTAGATAACTTTAGTATTCACAAGTTTTTAGATAACTTTAATATTGACAAGTGTTTATATAACTTTGGTATTGACAAATGTTTAGTTAACTTTAGCGTTGACAAGTTTTTAGGTAATTTTAGTATTGAAAAGTTTTAGATAACTTTAGAATTGACATTATTTAGATAAGGTTAGTGTTTGTTCATATACTTATATGAAACATTGTCATTTTGTAAACAAAGCCAATATTTTCGTGGCCGTTAATTGCCGTTTCAATTTTGAAATGTAGCTGAAAGAAAAATGTGAAGATTTGAATGAAGAAGTAACCACACTGAAGACGGAGATCAAACAGACAAAAGTAAGTAATGAACGATTACTAATTTTCATGGAGTTATTAACATTATTAAATACAAAAACCTTCCATTTAATGGCTTTCAAGGACAGATAAAAACCGTTGTTAAAAAGAATGTATATATAATCCTATGAAGCATTTGCTGACACCACAAAATATCGTCGTTAATCAAAGAGTACTGTGTTGTAAAGTTACCGAAGCCACCTACAATTATTGAATACTGTATACAGAGACATTATTCAATGTTATATGATCGAAACCACCTACAATTATTGAATACTGCATGCAGAGATGTTATTCAATGACGGCTAGTAATATATTTGTTATTCAATGACGTATTAAGTAATATATTTGTTATTCAACACGTATTAATAATATATTTGTTATTCAATGACGTATTAAGTAATATATTTGTTATTCAATGACGTATTAAGTAATATATTTATATTCAATGACGTATTAAGTAATATATTTGTTATTCAATGACGTATTAAGTAATATATTTGTTATTCAATGACGTATTGGGTGCACATATTTGTTATTCAATGACGTATTAAGTAATATGTTTTATGTCTTTCTGCTATAGATGAAATGTCCTCGTCTTCAATTAAAAAAAAAATAATGTTGATTAAACTTGACCGATATTGATATTAAGAAAGCACAATTATTGAAATTTAACCTCTATGGAAATATACGTGTGTATATAATATATACATAATATATATACATAAGTGAAGTAGAGTAATAAAAAAATCGATGTCAATGTGTGATAAACTTCGATTTGACGTTAAAATTTAAGTACACGGGTTAAGCATTTACAGATATGTTATGGACATTTTGAAATAATATAGCAATCGCAGTATAAACAATGTTAGCATTTATAAGCAGAAATTAACTTCATAAGCATAAAGTAAAGTTTTTTTAAACTTTACTTTGCTTTACGCTTTATAAGGTTTACTTCTATTTATAAACCTAATCTGCGTTGTGCTACGTCAAGCTACCTTTCAATGTCTAACACATTCTTTCTTTTTCGTGAATGCCCGTTTTATGTATCATAGGACCCGTGTATAACGAATAGTTTGGGTCTAACGAAAATGATCGTTAAATCAAGACGCTCATTAAATCCGTTTTAGAATTTAAAATTTCCAACTTTGAAAATAAAATCTGTATGGGTTATATATGTGCTTGCAACAGGCTTACAATAATATTCAGCTTTGAATTCGCTTAAAATTTAATGGGCAATTAATTGCATTACTATTTGAATTACAAAGTGCAGTAAGATAAAAAAAAATCCACGATATAAAGTAAATTACATTATTGATCATTTCCAAAGTAAGCGTTATTTTGAGGTATTCAAATAATGGATCGTGCTTGCTTACAAAATATAGAGAATTTTAAATAGCAATAAAAAATTGCTATTTAAAATTCTCTATATTTTGTTTTAAAAATATTGCTATCTTTTCTCGTTAAACATAGAGACGGCAAAAGGTCTTGTTTGCTAAAAATTATTAAGTTTTATTGCACGTAATCTTTACACCAAACAAAATCCATATTTTCCTCGCTAAACTCGCTAAATGTAAGGCCCCTTATAACCAAGTTCAACTCTATATGTCTCATTTTTCATTTCTATAATTTTGTTCACTTGTTGTTCACATTTAGTGTTTGGTTAGAGCCAAGATAGTTCAAGTCCATTTTTTTGCGTTTTGAAATAAAACAGAAAAGAGTTTTTCCTATTACATTATATAATACATGCTTACGTAAAAGTAAACAAAGCGTTGTATTATTTCTGAAGCCGGAACTTGAGTTAGCAATTGCACAAGTTTTTAATCTTGTGTATATATCTATATAGATTGTATTTCTGAATTAAACACAGTTTTCTTTTAAAGTAATTTGCACCATTTGGTGTTAATAACGTTATACGGTTCTTGGATTAAGGTCTGATGACACTTCAGTGCTTTTTATGGGATATCTCGAAGCCTTCCATTGGTTGCTTACTTTCCATACCTTTTCACATATCAAACACAAAAAAAGTAAATCTATTTATAAAGAAATTTTCCTTTTCCTCTCTGTGTTCCTCATAAATTTCGGAAGAAGCTTTACATTAAGAAAAGGCAAATTACCAGGTTAACGAAAATCTCAATATGGCGAACATCACCAAAAACAAATGTCTGCTTATATATAAAAAATGTAGGTATTAATATCTTAATGTAGGTATTTTAAATATCTATGTATAAACGTTTTGTTTTATGCCATCTCGTTTATACGCATTTTACAGATGTAAATAGCTCCAAAATTATCCCAACGTTCAAGTGAACAGTCTTTGGTGTAGTGTGTCTTCAAGGGTGAGCCATCTTTAATTGTTCACCACGCCCCCTTAAATATAAAAGTCACATTTCATATGTATATCATGGTGATGATGATATACGTTTGGATTGTGACTTTTGTATTTGAGAGGTGGAGGGGGTGCATTGTGGACGATTAGAAACGACAGACTCTTGAAGTCACGCTATTCCATTGCCTTTAGTATAGTTTCTTGGAGTGGATGTATTGCAGTTTGTGTTAATTTTTTACCATCATTTTAATTGCATTCGTTTTTAAACGAGTTTTTTTATTTCCTTGCAGCCCTCTGAACGAGTTACCGGTGGATGTACCATAACTGTTAAGGATGGGCCAAATCTCCGACATTTTGGTGATGAAGATGGCATCTTTCTATTGTCTGGTGATAGTTCTGGACAGCTAGAAACCGAAGAAATCTTCATAGATGTCCCTACAATCAGACCTCCTCTTGAATTCCGAACAGATTCAGCTACTAATTCTCTTAAGCGAAATAAGTCTTTTACAAATGAAGACTTAGCACCGAAGATTAGCGAGAAGACGCTGATACTAAATCTCCAAAATTCTCTTGGTGAAACGTCGTCTACAGGTGTGAGTTCTAAACCAACCACTGTGACTAACAGCGGCTCTGACAAGGAGTCTGCCGATTCTGCGCTCAGCGAATCGGAATCGGATTCTGGAATCAACTGGAACTATCCAGACATTCCAGAAGCTTCTGTGAGTTTTGAATCCCGAAACAGTCGTTCCAGGCATTCGCGATGCATTGACGACTCTCTAGGAAACATCGTTAAATCCAACTCAGGAAATAAACGTAATCCGATGTACCAAAGAAGCCAATCGGAAGATCGTAGGGAGACAGCTGACTATTCGAAATCCAGGAGGTATAACATTGAAGGTGGTGAGACGAAGGTGGTAGGATCTTCGGGCGGATTCTTCATGAAGAGACGCCCTGAAACAGATGTGGTTACCAGACAGACATCACTTCCTGTAAAAGAGGTATCAACTAAACATTTAGTGAATGTCACTCCCTCCTATCAACTCCCAATTGCTTACAGAAGTAACTTTTTAAGCAGAGGACATAGTAACTGCGACCTCTATTCCGGCATCGCAGACATGGGCCAAAAACTGGAGCAGCTTCCTCCAATTCCTCCCCCTGACTATGGTCGGGGTATATCAGTAGCTAATTCAGGAGGTACAATCAGTGCTCTTGTCCATCGGGAAATCACAAAGGCGGTGAGGCAAATTAGTGGATGGATATGAGAGGATTGCTAACAAAGAATGGACACTTCCTTTGCTAAGAACTTTGCCTTCTACATAACAACACTGACTATTCAAGCATGGCTGATGCTGTTCTTTTTTATCTGTTATGTTGTTCTAAGTTTTGATATGTATTTTTCTAGATTTAAATGTAGTTATCTCAATTTTTACTGAACCATCTGCTGTAAGGGGTGTGTGATGTCGTTCACAGATCAGACTGTGAACGATTGCGTCCGTCTATTATAGAAGGGCGTATCCGTTCATTTGATGCAGTTAATGAACGAATTTGCACGTCTAATCCACATTCACCGTTTATGATGCATCCATTTTCGGCTCTGTAAAACCTGCTTTTCGTATAAAACCGTATTCAATAAAACAATTTTCTAGCTGACCACGGGAATTATTATTTGACACATGTTCATGTGCATTACGTGATATTTTATTCTCTCTAAAATATAATCTATAATTTTCTTTTCTTTTTTATCTTGTGGTAAAATGGAGCGCAAAACTACAGAATTTAAGATTGGCTGGTGATGTAACACTACGCAGTATAAATGAAATTAAGAACAACAACGTTTTAGACGTAGCAGAAAATTTCAAACACACTAATCGACGTACGTTTCGGACAGACGTTGGCCGTCCCTCGTAAGAAATTCGAGTGATCCAAAACTAAACAGCACTGAAGTGTTGCCGTATCAGCACTGAAATGTTGCCGTATCAGAACTGAAGTGTTGCCGTATCGAAACTGAAGTGTTGCCGTGTTTACAAGTCTATTTGCGCGATACTAGTCCCATCTGTTGGTGATAAAAAGATACTAGAAGAAGTTGAAGAGAAATTAGATATTTGGAGAACAGAAATTAAGTTTTTCCAGACCTAGATGAAACTCCAAGTCGTCTTGTGATCGTTAGCGATATTTGCAGAGTTAAGATTTATGAAGACGATTTCCAAAAAATCTAATTCGGCTGGCCATCTCAGTTGACGAATGATTGAATAGTCTTGGAAGTTGAATTGGTGGTTTTTACTCCAGCAGTGAACTGCGATGGGGGGATTTGTTAAATTTATCCTTTGAAACTTAACGTTGATGCTCTTTATTTCTGTGCAGTAGAGCTCGTTTAGTCTGGTCAGTGTAGGATAGGTTACATTGGCAAAATATTAGGTATACTCCCCAGCTTTGTAAGGTAGGAAGTTAATCTATTGAAAGGAGAGAAAATTACCTTACAGTTCTCATGTTTAAGAATTCTGGCAATATAGCAGCTAATTTTTGGGAAAAACTAGACTAGGAAAAAACTTTCTCTCTCCACAAACCACGCTTTCTAACCACGTTGACCACTCCGGTACTGTCGTACTCCCGTGTGTCTACTCTGTAGTGTGGTGGTAAAAAGAAGAAAGTGTGCTAAGGTCCAATGGATAGCTTGAGCCTTCTGAGCCTTCCCTTTAATACGATACTGCACTGTTTGTATACTTGCTGTTAAAATCAATAAATTTGGAAACTCTCAATGAAGATAAGGATTGCTACACGTCAAAACGTAACGCAACCCGTATTTATATGGCCAAAAATATATGCCGACTTTGGTTTATGTTCTTAAATATTGAAATCTGATTTTGAATCTTTCTTTCGCAGTTTAATTTCCAAGGGAACCAATCTTGTTTTCATTTTCAATATTTTTCTATAATTTAGTCATGAAAATTACCAAATCCTTCAATGATGCCCTTTATTGTCAATAAATGTCTTACTCACTTGCTTTACAACTTAAATTTCCATTGCATCCGATGTAATTCGTCTTTCACAACTCGCCATGTATTTCAATTGAACATTGTCTGTATCATTATTACCATCATCACTATCATTTCAGCTATCGTTATATTACTGAAGAATGAAAGCCTCGTTTAGCAATATACTTCCAGCAACACCAACCATTGGCATTTCGTTGTTAATGCTTACATACATACACACAACAAGTAAGGAATTTTTAAAATTTTATTAATATTCGCTGAATAGCAAAAATTTTAACAACCTGTTCGCTGAATCATCAAACTTCTAACAACTATTTCGCTAAATTGCAAAAAGCTTATCAGGATCTTGATTGTTCTATTCAGCACGTAGAAAAAAATGTTAACAACAAGTTCGTGGATGCAGCATACAGTTCACCACTGTATCCCACCCTTCTACCAACAATTGTTTGGGTTTCAACATGCTGTTGCTTTCATACAACAAATTTCTTTAAATTTCACTCAGAGAAATTCATTAAAAATGAAGATTTATGGATAGTTACTGAAGATCTCTATGACGCAATTTGTTTTCAAGCAAAGGAGCGGTTTAAATTCATTGGGCATCTTCTGGTTGCAAAATTGTCGTGAATCCAAAGGTTTTTCTTCCTTAGATGAAATAGTTTCACTATCCTCTGCTGAAAA
Organism: Dysdera silvatica; assembly: GCA_006491805.2. Classification (NCBI taxonomy): domain Eukaryota; kingdom Metazoa; phylum Arthropoda; class Arachnida; order Araneae; family Dysderidae; genus Dysdera; species Dysdera silvatica. The sequence goes on along the minus strand of QLNU02015003.1, from coordinate 120,478,593 downwards.
ATGAAAAACTTTGAAAGGAGTTTCTATCATTAATAAAGGCGAATAGTTTTCAACTCTTTGTGGAGATTTTAACCTTCTCTAAATTACTGCAAGTAGCTGACTTCCAAATTCTTTTGGTACGATGAGCTTCTTACTGAAAATCAGATACATGCTGATGACCTCAGAGCCAGGCGATGTTCTTCTATGCTGAAGAGAATAAATACTTAGAAGAGTAATAATACCTTACATCCTTACATATGGAGAAAGAGAGTCTTGTGTCTAAGTTTGTCCCCGTTCGCCTAGCTGTCAAGACACTCAAGGCAAAATGAAGGGACCTTGGTTCGAATCCATGATGGGGACAACGTTTCTTTTTCTCCTATACCAAATAAAGCTCTAGTGTGAGCTTTAAACGTGGGTGTCAAATTTATTAATGAGAATGAATACGTTTCTAAGAAGCATCACAAGATCGTTTATTAGAACTGGCCATGCCGAGTGAAGAAAAAGGCGAGTGTAACACGTACACGGGCTGCAATCGAACCAGCAATCTCTAGGTCATTACTTTGACCATTAGGCCACTGGATACAGCCATACATAGCTGTTTCTCTTATGTGTATGCTGACTAAAGGAGAAATTCCTTCAGAATTAAAGTAGGACCTTAAAGGAATTATCCAGTACCATTAACTTTTCGATACTCCACTTTTTTTTTTTTTATAAAATTCATGCCAGAATCTTTATTTTAGATAGAGAAAAGTAAATCAACTCAAAGTGGAGATGACCTAGAAGTTGCCATTTTAACTCTACCCAGAGTGCACAGCACATTTGCTTTTCTCTGCCTAAAGCGCGAATTTTAATATGAACCATATATAAAAAGTGCTGTTGAGAATTTAATCGCACTGTATACCAGGGGCTTACCCAGGATTCATAAACGAGGGGTGTTCAAGACTTTTAGTGGGTGTGGACTAGATTTCATTAATTTATTTTCATTAAACACATTATGTGTTCTAGATTTTTAGGGGGTGTATCAAAAAATCTTCAGGGGTGTTGGGGTGTGTGTATAAATCCCTGCTGCATACCCTCAACACCCTCCCTTAACCCTCAAGGAATTCCCCTGTTGGTTACTGTTTGCAAACATTTCGAATAATCATTGATGTCCTAGGCCGGGATTCAGCAACCTGTTGGAGTACTGTACCGAAGTAACACTACATATCCTCGTGCCATCAGAATCACTCATCAAATTGCGCTGCGTGCCACTCATCTAATTAAGAGAGTTTATGTTACTCTCCACTTATTAATATACTTTAAGTAGATCTTTTGACGTGATCTTAATTTATGAAAAGAATAGTTTTTCTTGAAAATGCTTAGATTTTTTGGCACAAGTTCACCAAGGAGCATTTTGCGCCAAACAAGGCGTTTTCTTCAAAATGCTCTTGTACATTTGACGTACGATTTACAATAGTTCAACAATACAAAGTGCGATCCTTTTGTTACATGAAACCATAATTTCTAGGTTGGTTGATTTGGTTTTTATGGAGCAAGAACGTCAAGGATCATTTTGCTCCAAACAAGACGTTTTCTTTAAAATGCTATTGTACATTTGACGCACGATTTACAATAGTTCAACAATTCAAAGTGCGATCCTTTTGTTATATGAAACCATAATTTCTAGGTTGGTTGATTTGGTTTTTATGGAGCAAGAACGTCAAGGATGATTTTGCTCCAAACAAGACGTTTTCTTTAAAATGCTATTGTACATTTGACGCACGATTTACAGTAGTTCAACAATTCAAAGTGCGATCCTTTTGTTACATGAAACCATAATTTCTAGGTTGGTTGATTTGGTTTTTATGGCGCAAGAACATCAAGGATCATTTGGCGCAAAACAAGGCGTTTTCTTTAAAATGCTCTTGTACATTTGACGTACGATTTACAATAGTTCAACAATGCAAAACGTAACCAGTGCGATCCTTTTGTTACGTGAAACTATATTTTCTAGGTTGGATGGTTTAGTTTTTATGGCGCAAGGATAATTCTGCGCCAAAGCAAAGTGAGGCCGCACGTGCATTTTAACAATATTTTCTAAATTAAGGGTCTTGAAAGCAACTCATGCCGATGTTTTTATTTTTTTAATAGCAGACGTTTTAACGATTTTAATTACTCATAACACTGATCTTATGATGATTGTTTGTTTGTTTGGCTTTTTTATGGCGCAAGAGCATCTGGGCTATACTGCGCCAAGTTCTTATGATGAACAAACACGATTAATAATGGAGAGATTGAGACAGGGGAGAAATAAAGTTTTGGATGGAAATAGAGTTTAATCCAAGATTTAAGAAGTCAGCCAGTCTAATAACAAATTTACGGCTTTGTGCATCGTTTCCACAAGTATCTAACAACATTTCCTTTTAAAGGATATCAAAACAGAAATGGATTTTAATCTGAAAACAAACAAAAGACTCTTTTTTTTTTAATTTTGACAATTATACCGGTTTTTTTTTCTTTTAATCATTCTACGTTCCACCAAAAATTCGCTAACGTGCCGTAGGTTGGCAGCCCCTGTTCTAGGCATTTGCCTAATTTTCCTTACTTTGGCGCAGAATGACCCTTGCTGCCCTTGCACCAAAAAATACAACCAACTAATTTTCCTTTCCCTGAAGCAAATTCTCCTATAAATTCCAAAAAGCTTTATTTGAAGCAACAGCTTACTAAGTTCGATGCCACCTTGTTCTATTGTTGTGTACCGGTAACGCATTTGATCACCACGTGAAGGATGCTGGTTCGATCCCAATTGCTATCCATCTCCTGGCGATCCGTAGTCTTGAGTTTGATTCTCGAAGCGAAATATGTCCTTGCACCACAAAACACAAACAAATGTTACTACCTCTTTTATCGGATAAACTTGAGAATTTCTAGGTTTAGTAGAAAATTCAAAACAACGATTTGTTTTAACTATTCATATTGCTCTGAATCAATTGATCACAATCGAATTTTCGAGTAGCTAACTACCTAATTAAGTAGGAGCTAACTATTTTCTAAACAAAACAACCCAGAGTTTTCAGACAAAGAGGAAAGAAGGATTTCTGAGTGATAGTATACTAATATAGTTAACTAAATTGCAACGAAGTTTATTCATGTGTTCATGTAAATAAAATATATGTTCATAAAATATTAGCCGGCTTTGAAAAGTGGACTTACAATTAAACCACTGGCGTACGCAGGGGGGTGTTGATGGGGGTTGTAACCCCCCATTGCAATGAAATTTTGTATAACATAGGAAAATGTGAGTTGTAGCTCTGTAATCCTCCTATTGAGCATATAACCCCTTCCCTTACGAACTTTCTGCATACGCCTATGAATTACACGTGGATTTCGAACCATTCCAAATTATGTTGTAAGGGCTGAAATCGTTTGGTCCTTAATTACAGTAAAACCTCCTTAACGACCACTTCTACTCAGCGACCACTTCCCTTAAGAACCATTTTTCTGGAAACGGATTTACTCTCTTCCTCCCCTCCCTATAAACCCAATGATAAATTTAGCTCCATTCAGAAACCACCTCTCTGAGCGACTGCTTTTCCACAGAACCGAAAGTGGTCGCCTTAGAGAGGTTTTAATTATTTTTAAATCTGGAGGAATCAAAATCCCTTCAACGATTTCTTGGAAATTCCATACTGTCACTAAAGTGAGACTTGACAGGAAAATAAAAAACTTTAAAAAGTAGTAAAAAAAATAAAGGATATTTACCACTTCTGAACAAGCAACCGGTCGTGATGTTAGCAATTACATTTGCGAAAAATTATCTTACGGCTGAAACTGTTTATTTCAAAGCGGATTAAAGATTTTTACTGCTAAAAATAAAAGAAAGTTTCATTATAATAAATAAAAACGATTGCATGTAAGAAAATCAATCCTAATAAGTTATCCATTCCATGCGCTGTCCTCTTTTTGCAATATATTTATAAAGTTTTGAATTTCGAAATAACTGCAGATTATGCAGAAACAAATTCCGTAAAAAGCATAAAAAAGTTAGTTATATTATATATATATATATATATATCATCATATTCAACCATTATCTATCCACTGCTGGATGAAGGTCTCTCCAAATGCTTTCCACACAAGTCTATCCTGAGCAATTCGCTTCCACGTCACCCCAACCTGTTTTCTTATTTCATCCACCCATCTAGTTTGAGGACGTTTTCTAGGTCTTCGGTGGTCTCTTGGAATCCAGTTCAGAATTTCTGTTGTCCATCGTTGATCAGTTCTTCTTGCAATATGCCCAGCCCATCGCCATTTCAGCCCTTTTACTTTAACAATGATGTCCTCTACTCTAGTTTGCTCTCTCACCCAAGTGTTTCTTTTTCGATCTCTCCTAGTTATTCCAAGCATGCACCTCTCCATGCTCCTTTGCGTTGTCTGTAACTTTCGTATTGCTCCAACAGTTAGACT
>QLNU02015003.1:120453346-120474068 GCA_006491805.2 Dysdera silvatica | reverse complement strand
ATCGATTTTTTAGTCCTTGCCGCCATAAGACCAATTATATGCGCCATATAGCGTATAATTAGTCTTATTACCAGACATCATCATCATCATATTCAACCATTATCTATCCACTGCTGGATGAAGGTCTCTCCAAATGCTTTCCACACAAGTCTATCCTGGGCCATTCGTTTCCACGTCACCCCAACCTCTTTTCTTATTTCATCCACCCATCTAGTTTGAGGACGTTTTCTAGGTCTTCGGTGGTCTCTTGGAATCCAGTTCAGAATTTCTGTTGTCCATCGTTGATCAGTTCTTCTTGCAATATGCCCAGCCCATCGCCATTTCAGTCCTTTTACTTTAACAATGATGTCCTCTACTCTAGTTTGCTCTCTCACCCAAGTGTTTCTTTTTCGATCTCTCCTAGTTATTCCAAGCATGCACCTCTCCATGCTCCTTTGCGTTGTCTGTAACTTTCGTATTGCTCCAACTGTTAGACTCCATGTCTCTGATCCATAAGAGAGGACTGGCAATACACACTGGTTGAAGACCTTTCTTTTTAGACACAAAGGCAATTTCCCCTTCAGGATAAAACTGTTTCTTCCAAATGCACTCCAGCCAAGTTTAATACGTCTGTTGAGTTCTTTCATAATGTTGCCATCCATTGAAATCAGCTGGCCAAGGTAAATATATGAATCAGCAATTTCTAGCTCAATGTTGTCAACTTGTATTTTTGTTTCCTCTACAAAATTATTGAACATGATCTTAGTTTTTTGTAGGTTCATCTTGAGTCCAACTTCTTTACTTCTAGTTGAGAGCTCCTGTACCATGTCTTGGAGTTCTAATGGGTTCGTTGAAAAAATAACAATGTCATCAGCAAACCGCAAATGATTTAAATATTCACCATTTATTTTTATTCCCTTGTTATTCCAATTTATCTGCTGAAAAATCATCTGTAAAGCTGAAGTAAAAAGTTTTGGAGAAATGGTATCTCCCTGCCTCACACCTTTACCAATTTTGATAGTTTTGGTATCTTTATGTAACCGAAATTTTGCACTTGCATTTTTATACACACGTTTCACCATGTCAATGTACACATCCTCAATGTCTGTTGATCTTAAAGAGTTGATGACTGCTGATGTTTTAATAGAGTCAAAGGCCTTCTCATAGTCAATAAATGCCACACACAATGGAAGTTCATATTCATGTGTTCTTTCAATTAATTCTCTTAATACTTGAATATGGTCCACTGTACTGAATCCACTTCGAAATCCAGCTTGTTCTCTTGGTTGAGCTGCATCTAATTTTTTCTGCAGGCGATGTGTTAGCACTTTTGTGAAGATTTTATAAATAGCAGGTAACAAGCTAATTGGTCGGTAATTTTTCAAATCCTCTTTATCACCTTTTTTATGCAAAAGAATTACTGTTGCAGAATCCCATTGGTTTGGTATGTTACCGCTGTTAAGACATTTGGTAAAGAATTTTGCAAGTATGTCTTCTACATATTCTCCAGCTTCTTTTAGGATATCTAATGTAATACCATCATCACCAGGGGCTCTTCCTTTCTTCATACTTTTTATTGCAAATGAAACTTCTTCTTTTAAGATTTTAGGAGCTGTTCCTTCGACTATTTCAATGTCTTCGTTTAATCCACTGTTACTTTCGTATAGATTTTTGTAGAATTCTTCAACTCTTCTAAGTATTTCTTCCCTATTTCTTGTTACGGTGCCATCCTCTCCTTTTAATGCAATGATGTGTTTCTTCCCAACAGATAAACTTCCTTTAACAACCCTAAGGCTCTTGTTATTTTCAATGGCTTTCCTTACTAGCTCACAGTTGAATTTTCTTATGTCTTCTTTCATGCTTTTGCGCAGAGTTTTACAAAGTTCTATGTACTCAATCCTGGAACTGGTATTTTGATTGTCCACCTTCATATCTCTTCGCCTTTTCATGAGCTGTTTCGTCTTCTCAGATAATTTGCTATTGTGCTTTTTACAGGTTACACCACCAATTTCCCCAGCAGTTTCAACTATTGTCTTAACAATGTTTTCATTTGCTTCTGAGATATCACTTTCATCAATAAGTCCTTCCAGTGCAGAAAAGCGATTTTTTAATTCCAACTTGAATGCCTCGGTATTTTCTTTTAATTTCTTTAAATCCACCCTCTTACTTACTTGTTTCCTAATGAGCTTCTGTCGTTCTAATTTAGTATTTAAGTGCACTTTACATCTCACCATTCGATGATCACTTCCAGTATTAAATCTGTTCAGTACACTGCAATCTTCAATAATTGATTTCTTGTTTGCCAGGATATAGTCAATTTCACTAGTTCCCCCATTTGGGTGTTTCCATGTCCATTTTCTTTGCGGTTTCTTCTTAAAAAATGAATTCATGATGCTAAGATTTTCAGCTTCTGCAAATTCGATGAGTTGATCGCCACGTTCATTCCTTTCCCCATATCCGTATTTACCAACCGATGTCTCTCCTTGTTCCTGTTGTCCAATTCTTGCATTAAAATCTCCCATGATGAGCTTGATGTGTTGTTTCCCCTTGGTATGTAGCTGTTTGATTTCTTCATAGAATTCCTCAACCTCCTCGTCGGTATGGCTTGATGTTGGTGCACATATGTATGTTCTACAACCTTCGGGAAAGTACTAGACATAAAAAAATTGCTAAACTAAATTTCTTTATGGGGGATTCCGTGGTGCCCATATGTGTACTTCTAGGAGGAGAGGGCTGAGAAAAATTATTACCTCCTTCTCAAGGCTGTCAAATATTTTAGTAAATGTACACGATACTAAAATTAATTGATATTGCTTGACAATTAGTAATGAGCTAAAAAGTACCTTATTTTAAAATGTGACTGTAAAACTTTTGAAAATAAATGCACAGAAAAATCGAATTTTTGAATGGGCAGGGGGGGTTCAAGCCCCCTACCCCCCATATGGGCAAATGTTGCTGATGCCATCAATCTTGATCATGCACATTATTTAAAAGTGTTTCTCAATTTAAATAAATAAATAAGACGTAAAAATAAATTATGTGAAAATTAAATTGGGAATAGAAAAAACTCGAAATCGTACTTACATTTGGGAAAAAGAAGGATAATATAAAAAAAAAGGAGAACATCAGGATTAAGGTAGGAAAAAAATGTAGGTAAGGAAACACTCGCCAAAGCATTAAAGTGAAATGGTTAATGTATTGTAAAAGAGTATCGAACGTTTTTCCATACCAAAAATAAATGGCTTTTCAAAATGGTGGAACTGTAGCACAGTTGCTTTACTTGACAGAATGGTGGAGGAGTTGCACAAAAGTTGGTGGACTTACCATATTCTGTGCTAATCCCGAAACTTCTACTTGTCCATACTTACAATGTAGTTGGTTGCTCCAGATGAGCTGGTTATTTACTTGTCTGGTCTAAATAATGATCAAATTTAATGTTGCTTTAATCTCCATTTTGAGTTATCTTAAAAATTATGCACTTTTTTTTCTAACAGCTATGCCTCATTATTGCTGTGTGCCAAACTGCACATCAAACCGGCCAGGCTATCCTTACGTTTCTACGTTTCGCTTCCCAAAAAATGCAGAAGGTATGGATTTGTGGAGCAGAAAAATTCTTAGGGACTTCGAAATTAAGAAGAACAATGCTTTGTGTATCAAACACTTCCCATAAAATTCCATTATTTGATCTGACTGTATCATCAATAAGGATAGAAGTGTTACAAATATCCCACGGACCTATCCAAAATGAATTGATGGTGCATATCCGTGCATTTTTCTCAACTGCCCCAAATAATTTCCTGAGAACAACTCTGCTCCGCGAATACCAACTATAAAGCGACAGGAATGAATGCAACATTTAGAGGATGAAGCCATGGAAAATGTATTATCAATGATAAAATTGAATCATTTAACATGCTAAAAGAAAAGTTATCTCTGGTAGAAAATTCCATATGTATTTTCTTAAAAAGCAGCAATATAGTACTTCACATGTGTTGCAATTGTATATCGTTTTTATTCATTAATTGTAATGATTCTCCATCCCTTATCAAATGTGCTAAAATAACCGAAAGTGTAAGTATTAATTTCTATGTGGGGGCGAATTCAAATGTAACTGCAGACTATAATTATTCAAATGCTGTTATGAATTGGTCAGCATGTGTTGACGATATGACAGATGATTGTGATTATAAATAGGTAGAGTTAGCACACTTCATTTTAGAACAAATGAAATTATTACAAAAATCAAATCGAAATGTGAAGTATAGTAGCAGTTTGATTATTTTTTCATTTTGCATTTAGTTGAAATCCCCTGCATGTTATTCATATTTGTATAAATCTAAGGCATTTCGACTTCCTTGTTTAAGGCATTAAAAAAGGCCTTCGGGTGCCTTACAAATAACAGCAGGAACAGTAACTGATGAAAATGAGGCTTATTTACTAGATAAATGTAACGAACTAACAACACATGAGAAAGTTGTAATTGCTCAAATAGATGGAATATATATTAAACCTTCTTTAGCATGAGCTTCAAGTGAGCTTCAAATTTATTTTCCAAGCATCTAATACAGCGAAAATCGGTTATAACGACCTTCAAGGGACCGCGAAAATTTGGTCGTTATAACCGATAGTCGTTATAAACGATATTTTTTTTAAAATCATAATAGCCTACAGTATAATACACTCTAGAGTTTTATAAATTATTTTGATAGTAAAATTTATTAAACTTTTTGGTTTCAAAATTAAATAAAAATATAATTATAATGAATTTAATTTCCGTTTATATTAAATTATATTTATAGCCACATCTAAATATCATAGCACTTGTTTTATTTTTTTAAATTGAAAAATTCTAAAAGCACTTAGTATATAATGTAGAAAACAAATCTAATGAATAATATTTATTATATTATGAATTATTATTATTTAAAATTAATATTTATTAATTATTGAATATACTAATGGCTTCAGAACAGTGCCGGTTTAAGAGTTTTGTGGGCTCTACGCTGAAAAAATAGAATGGGCCCTTTAAGAATATGACCCTCGTGATATTCAATTAATAAATCACTTTTTAAGTTCACTATCTTTAATATTCAGGTTTAGCAGTAATAAAAATTTCTCGGACATTTGTAAATAAACAAGATTAGAATAACACTTAAATTTTGATAACTAACCCACATTGTTCCGATTTATGACTTTCAAGTCGCGTCGTTATATCCGATACGAATTTCCCTGCTTAGAATCTACGTAGACTACAAAATCGCCGTCGTTATAGCAGGTTTCGTCGTTATATACGATGTCGTTATAACCGATATATTTAGTATGGAGTAGAATAGCAAACCAAACTTCTTGTAAAAATTCATCATTATATGCGGTTGGTCGTTATAACCTGTGTTGTTGTAAACGATTTTCACTGTATATACAGAATATGGAAAAGTATAATAAATTCATTAGCAATAACCGAAGACAATATATAAGATACATAAATTAGAGATATTAGCAAGAGTAAACCTTAAAATAATGACAGTTAAAAGTACAAATATAGATGGCAGGAATGGGGATGGGAGAAAAAGAAAAGGCAACTAAAGACCTGACAATATAGATAGTATCAGTGGCGTAGGCAGAAAGTTCATAAGGTGGTGTTATAGGCTAAATGAGAAGGGTTACAGAGCTACAACTCATATATTCCTATATTAAATATACAAAATTTCATTGCGGGGCGAGTTACAACCCTTAAAACCACCCCCTTGCTACGCCTATGGATAATATCAGTATTTAAATATATTTCATTTTATTTTTTTATAACTGTTCCACCTACCTCCCCCGTAATCAAAAACATTTGTAAAACTTTCAAAGACAGGGCTTACGAAATGCACCTTGCCTTGGGCCTCCCAAACTTTTACGCTGCCTTTGGATATTGCCTGGTGACAGACTTATCGACGAAGAAGAGGTTAGGAATATCAGTGGCGTGGCAAATCAAACGTTATTGGACCTCAGGTAGCATTAAAGGAGATCATGTGCTGCGGCATTAAAGAAAATAATTTTTGATATCCAATGGAGTTTGAGCCCCCTAGGCGTAGCCAGGGGGCGGTTTTGGAGGTTGTAGCCCCTCGTTGCAATGAAATTTTGTATATTTAACATAGGAATATGTGAGTTGTAGCTCTGTAACCCCTCCCTTATGAACTTACTTTCTGCCTACGCCACTGAGCCCTCCCCCCCCGTTTCCTACATCACTGGAGAAGATCACGAAATTCAAGGATTTGCAAATTGAGGTGAAGAGATTCTGGAGGAGGATGACTATAGTTGTTCCGGTTGTAGTGGGTGCGTTAATGCTATTCTCAAAAATCTGGGACACGATCTCAACACACTGAAAATAAATGATGAATCAAATACTGCCACTAAATTCAAAAACCTGAACTTTTAGGCAGAGGCGGCTTTAGGGTAAGCCGTCAGGCGACCGCCTTATGAACTTTCTGAGCACGCCTATGAATAGACGTGAAAAGCAATCAAGCAACATGAAATATTTGCAAAAAATTTTAGGTGTAAATAAGATTTATCGAAGAAAATATCGTAATTTGAGCAATAATTTAGGTATAAAATTATTAGATTAATTAATAAAGCCCAAGTAAGTTTGCAAAAGGTTAGTCACAGTATTAAAATTAAATATCAGTAGCTATATTCTCTAACAGACACGATCAGATTGAATATGATCAATATTTAAAAATATATATTTCATTTTCTTTCATAAATTCCGTTCTTCCCCACCCCCGTCGTACTCCCCTCTCTCTCAAACACATTTGGAAAAGAGTTCAAACACAGATGGATCCACTTATAACGAGCAGTCATATAGCGAGGGAAATGTGATTTTTGTTTGGCATAATGATTAATAAGTGCAACATAGATCATAGTCATACGCAGAAATTTCAAAAGGAGGGGGCTATTGGCCCAATGGGGAGGGGAGGTTACAGAGCTACAATTAGAGTTGTAAAAAACCCGGGAATTTTGGACACATTGGAAACTTTGATGGGAAGAAACCAAGATAGCTAGAATAAAAAAGGTAGTCCCGTCCTCATCTTTCTTCCGATTGGTCGATTGTGTCGAATCGACCAATAGGAAGAAAGGCGCGGACGGGACTACCTCCTTTATTCTAGCTATTTTCGTTTCTATATTCAAAGTTTCCAATGTGCCCAAAATTCCCGGGTTTTTTACAACTCCAGCTGCAATTCATATACAAATCTATGTTAAATATACAAAATTTTGTTCCAATAGGGGGTTACGACTCCTTTCAAGACCCATTGTGTAAGCCAGTGATATAGATATATATAGAATTCAATCGTTTTTAATGAACAAGAACTTTGCGGGTCGGGTATAGTTGGAATTGTAAAAAACCCGGGAATTTTGGACACATTGGAAACTTTGATGGGAAGAAACCAAGATAGCTAGAATAAAGGAGGTTCGTTCGTTCGTTCTTTCGCAAGAAGGGTAATGGGAAAGGTGGCCGCCGAATGGGGCAGCGCTGTATTCCCAGACAGGCTTTTGTCACATAAAATGACGACCAGTGGACCGAGAAGGGACACTGGGGGGGAGGGGGCATTGCAGGGGATTGTCGATCGAAACAGGCGTACAGAGACGCACAGCTCACATGATTGTCGTCATTCAACGTCGACCGGAGACCACCCACGATCAGTCCGCCCCGAAGAGCGGCCGAAATAGATGGATGGCGCGGAAGAACACCCCGGGCCGGCCGGTACTCCTACAGGAGACCACCGGACACCGTTGAGTGGGTGTGGTGCCGCGAGCGGCAGCGAACAGGCGTAAAACATTCCCCGCAACCAGGGCGCACGAGACCAGAACAATCCGGACAGGCATTACATACCAAATTATCATCCACTGTTTGCGAAAGCTGGCCCCCAAGCGATCGCAGCGGACGAAGACAATGGCGAACGCCCGTCATGGACAGAAGGCCAAGCACGACCCCAGCGACGAAGTCCGAATTACGAGGGAGGGCGGAGTCCGGTCCCAGAATAGCAGAAGCAGGCATCCATCCACCGCCGCCCGGCGGCCAAAGTGAATATCCCAATCACTCCGTCTTAAGCGAGCCGGAACCAACACCCGCCAGCCCGGACAGCAGAGAACAGACATCCGCACGCCACCGTCCCTCCGTTTGTGTGTGTGTGTTGTTATGCAAATGTTTATTGGGACTGGTGGCCGCCGAAGGTGGCGGCGCTGTAATCCCAGACAGGACGCTTGAACAGCGTAATCAGCCGCCGAGGCGGCTGAGGGGGAGATGGATTGCCAATCAACACGGCATTCATAGATGCACGTTCACGTAAAGTCGTCATTCAACGCACACCGAAACCAGCCGCCACGGGGAACGGCCACGGCCCAGGCAGCAGGACCGGAGACACCCCCATGGGCCAGCCGAGTAACCTACAGGAACCGGCCAAGCCCGGAGAGGAAGGTGTTTAGCACAGCCACGGAGGCAGCGCGAAGGCGGGGGGATCCGGTGGGATCCAGGAGGTCGGACAGACCTGGTGGCGAGGCGAGGCCTAAACGGCGGCGGGCGAGAAGGAGCTCCTCCCTGAGGTAGCCGTAGGCCGGGCACCACAAAAGAATGTGTTCCAGTGTTTCGTCAGCACCTTCCTGACACTGGAGACACACAGGCGACGGGAGTTGCCTAATGCGGTGGAGGTACTTGTTGGTGAATGCACAGCCAATTCTGAAACGATGCAGCCTGGTCTGTGCCCCCACCTGGGAGACCATCGGGGAAAAAGTACGACTTTCGCACCTCGAACTTTGATCGGAAGTGCCCCGTAATGTCTCTTATCAAGAGGTTCACCATGTCACTTCGATAGGTGTCCTTCAGACTCCTGATACGGCAGGAAAGGGAGGGGTTGTGCGGGGAGGGTCTGTTACTGCAGGAACCGTTTACGTCCTCTAGGGCTCGACGCGCCCAAGTGTCCGCAATTTCGTTACCACGATTACCGGTGTGGCCAGGAAACCAACAGTATATCACAGACCTCCCCTCATCCGCACATCTAGCCGCCGCGACCACAATGTCCTGGACAATGGGGCAGACCGGCCAAACAGCAGGATCGGCCTGGAGGCCAAGCAAAGCAGCCTGAGAGTCATAGAAGACGGTAGCATCGGAGCTACCGTGGTGAAGGACCCAGTTGGTGGCTTCCCACAGACCGACTAATAAACCGACGAATAAGAGGTTGATTGCCGATACAACCTAATCAACCAATAGTAAGATAGGTGCGACCAGGGAGGAGCTCCTCCTCTCCCGCCGCCGTTTAGGCCGTGGCCGTTCCCCGTGACGGCTCCCCCGGCGGCTGATTACGCTGTTCAAGCGTCCTGTCTGGGATTACAGCGCCGCCTCCGGCGGCCACCCTTCCCAATGAAACCCTTGCAAAAAAAAGAAGAAGAAGAAAAGTGCGGACGGAACTACCTTCCTTATTCTAGTTACCTTGGTTTCTATGTTCAAAATTTCCAATGTGCCCAAAATTCCAGAGTTTTTTACAACTTTAGATATAGCAAGCATTTCCTTTGGACCCAGGTTCGTCGTTACATACCAGTCGTTTTGTACAGGGCTTCGCGCAATACAACCTACCTTTGGCCTCGCAAACTCTAGGGCCGCTTCTTTTTTTGGGAATGATCAACATTATACGCAGAAACCTTTATCTGTCCGAAGTCCTTGGAAAGAACTTGATAACTAAATGGATGAACTCAGCCAAATACAACCACTGACGTACACAGGGTGTGTTGATGAGGAGTTGTAACCCCCCATTGCAATGAAATTTTGTATATTTAACATAGGAATATATGTGTTGTAGCTCTGCAACCTCCCCACTGAATCTATAACCCCACTTATGAACTGTCTGCGTACGCCAATGAATACAACATAGATTATGAATTTGTATAATAATAATAATCATAATAATAATAATATATCGTACACTAAGGTAGTTTTACGTCAATAATCAAAGTTTTGAAATTAACTTTTCATTGAGATGCAATGTTTTGTTTAAATTTAATTTTCCTTGCTTTGGATTCCATCTAAAAGTGTAAGTCCCATTCCTCGAGGATTCCTAAATTGGTTTCACAAGGTTTGGGAAATAAAGTCTGTTCATTCAAAGAAACCTCTGGAAGACGAAGTTAACGAAAGAAGACATATTTATCCATGTGGGCCTATTCCCCCACGTATTTTCTTGGAAAGAAATTGGTAAGTTTACACTAATTAATTTAAATAAATTTTAAGAATTAAAATAAATGGAAGTATTTCTTCCATAATATTTTACTTATTTGTTTTATTAACTGAAATTGATAATAAACAAATAATCATTGCGTATTCCAGAAATGTCGTATCCTACTTGTTGCGAAATTATCCATTAATTTAAATCAAGACTAAATTTTTGGGAATAACTTTGAAAAATATTTTTGGAAGACGTAAAGGATTAACTTAAAAGGTAAGAAAAAACTTTTCCATCTTCTAAAAATGCCACATTTCACATGATGCAAAGTAATCAAAAATAATGAATAATTATTAGATAGATAATAATTACCAACATTGTTACCATAATAGTTATTCTTATTTATCTGAATCTTTAGGTTTGCCGATTATGTAAATCCATTAAACACTCCGATTATACTTACCGATTATATAAGTCCATTATTAATATTATGTAAATCCGTGTAAACAAACAGCTTCAGGTCTGTTCAAGTATTACGTAAACGTCTTTGGGAAGGGGGAGTTTAAAATTTGCTTATTTTTGCTGACAAAGTGTGTGTGTGTGTGTGGGGGGGGAGTCTGGACCATACCTATGTAATACGCAGAAAATAATAAAACCAGCACACAGAAAGTAATAGCCACCCTGACAGAACTGCAATGGGATGTACGACATAATTACCTAGTGTAGCGTCAACCATGGCAACAATGGACTTACGCTGCTGTTGGTACTAACCTTTATTGCTCTTCTTCGTTGGATGTATGTGGTTTTTGTGTTTAAAAATGCCAGAAACAAATTTTCTGCCCTATTTGTGTGCCGGCGCTGCCATATTAGGAGTCGAACGGTTTCTCATTCTTGACTATGATTTTCCCTTCCTTCACTCCTCCCTCCTCTTCCTTCCCTCTTCTCCGCCTCTACATCCCTTTCTATCTCCTTTCCTTCTGTCCTCCCTCCCTTCTCTATCTCTCCATCCCTTCCACGTCGTGGTCTCTTTTCTCCTCCCCTGTCATGCACATTCTCACTTTATGATAACAGCACTGAAAAGCGTCATTCAAATGAGGCCTAGCCCATGATTTCATCTCACACTCATATCCAGACGAAGCACTTAATCCTTCTTTCATAACCTACTCCGGCACATTTCTTTTCTCTTTCAACCATAATTTTACAAAAAAATACGTCAATCGTTCAGACATAATACAATTCACTGCAATGAACGAAACATAGTCAAGAGAACGGCAAATCATGTGAAAATGTCCTTACCACCTCAGACGATAATGTACATGTGATGTCACAAGCTGATGTACAACTATTTTTGACTCTTTCCAAGAGGAAAAAAGCACTGGGGGGATGGAATTTGTACTGCCACCGAGCCTCTGTTCCATACACAGACCATTTTTTGGTGACACTGCATAGTCTGTAAAGACGCTAAAGTTTGCCAGGATTGCCTCAAAGGAGCAAAACTGCCCATGATGACCGAAATACTACGAATGTGCGTGGACTTAAGAAAATTCCTATAAGTGTTTCCATTTACTTGGCTAGAAAAACAGGAGAAAATAGCTACTCCTGCCGCATTTATACGCAATAGTTTCTCCTGTCGCATTATGTGCATGCGTGTTTATTTCACATATGTTTGTTGACAAAAAGGATGTGGTGTGGAATTAGATTTTGTGTGTGTTTACATAACAATAAGGAGTGTATAAATCCCTGGGCAAGGGGATAAAATTATAATTTATACTTATAAACATATATTGATTCAACAGTTACTGATTCAGACAGCGCACATCGAATGTGATCGAAACGGCACGAGTCGCGAAGCGACGAGCGGAGGAAGTCTGGGGGGTCTCCTCCCCAGTTCGGTCTCTGTGATTCAGGTAAGTACTGATTTATTTAAAACAAATGCTAATTCATAATCAAAATACTATATTAGCGGGGATATCAATAGGGAGCTACACCATCGCTTGTATATCTAGCCAGATGACAGCACATTTAGCTATTTTATAGCGTGTTTCGGCATTACTAGTACCTAACAGCATTTACAGGAGTCCACGCACATGCGCAGTATTTCGGTCATCGTGGGCAGTTTCTGGCCTGTGAGGCAATCCTTCCAAACTTTAGCGTCTTGTCATAGTCTGTCCCCTATTAAATTTTTTGAAGTGTTTCCAAACCATATGGCAACAAAGCAACTGACCTGCTGTCATGTTGTTTACTGTGTTTTTTTAGGCCATATTAATTTTCCTGAATCAGTGGAGGGGTTGTGGGGGCAGATCCCCATGCCTCCCCACCCCCCGTTTTGCCTTTACTGTCAATTTCGATCACATTCGAGTTATGCCTGAATCTTTAAAATGTTGAATGTTAGCAAAAAAGCATCAGAACAACCTGATATCCGTAAGTCTTGATTCGCCGAAGTTAAAAACGGAAAGTACTAACTTTGATTGCTCTTGGTCAAACGTGTGCGGGAATATTTTTTAAATTCACACCATCTTTCTTACACTGCTAGTGAAAAGCGTCATCCACATCAGGCCTAGCCCTCAATCTTGTCAGTTTTCTACATACTGGGCACTCAATATCCCAATGCAATTGAACCTTCATTCACAGCCCAATCCAATCCCAGTAATTCCAAAAAATGGAAAAAAAAAAATAATAATAAAGTTAACTGTTCAGACATAATACAATTCACTGCAACAAACCAACCATGGCAAAAGAACGACAGAAGAGAGGCATAAGAATGATGTCAGAGAGAGTATGAAGTCATAAGCCGATGTATGAAATTCTCAACCAATTTTAGGAGAGAAAATTAGGGGACAGACAATGCAGTAGCACCATTTTTTTTTCCGATGAGCAATTACTCACCAAAGTAAAAGCCCATATTATCTGGCCTTACAGTAGTGCATTGTTAATGCACTTGCCTAACAGCACATTAGGCTAGTGCATAACGACACATTAGGCAAGTGCATCATCACTTGACTAATGTGCCATTCACTTGGGTTTGACTTCCCGTGGTGTCGGAAAAATGAACACTTACTAGTTAGTCACTGCTGTCTGTGGTGTTGGTGACCTTTTCAGTCGTTTTGCTATTAAAACGAATGAAGGCGTGTATTGTTGTCCATCTCTCATAAGATGAGATGGATCTAGGTGGGAAAGGGATAGAACTCAAGTTTCTTTCCAGGACTGTAGGATTAAAACCCGTGTTTTGGTTATACTCTGGTGTGTATATGTGTACATTTGATAAAGCCGAAACAAGTATGTTGTTAGTACATGAATAGCAATACAGTCAGTACAATGGTAACAATACATTCAACACATACATAATGATAAGACCTACCCATATAATAGTTTGTCATATGTTGACAATTCAAAGATTTCTGAGAGACATACAGTGACATAAAGGTAATTCATTCATCTGTTGTCATTAAACTGGATTTGATTTTAATGGTTATAGAACACTGGTTTAGATGGTTATACAGCCTTGATCAAAAGTATCAGGCGCCCTAATTTTTCTACTTGAACTGCAGATGTGGTACTATAAAATCATCTCATTTGTTTATGACTGCATACGTAGCAAAAAGTTGAAACTACTTGTGACTACATACCACTGGCATATGCAGGGAGGTGTTGATGGGGGTTGTAACTCCCATTGCAATGAAATTTTGTATATTTAACATAGGAATATGTGAGTTGTAGCTCTGTAACCCCTCCCATTGAACTATTAACCCCCACTTATGAACTTTCTGCATACGCAGAAGTTGAAATTACATTACGTACATTTAGTTACATTAATAGTTTAAAATAAAGGGATTTCAGTAGGGTGCCTAATACTTTTGATCAAGGCTGTAGATACGTTTATTTTTTTGAGCCTACTATAATCCAAAATTTGGTTCCCTAGGCCAGACTAAAGCTGTAGGGGGCTGACCCCCCACCCACACACTCCCTAAATTTTGTCAAATTAAAGTATTATAGAATTTTATTTTAAATTTTTTGTTTTGTACGAAATTGTACATGACAATGGAAATTGTTCTTTAACGTTAAAAATGTATTCAAAATAGCTCTCTACTGTAGATCTTGTGTATGTAATTTTTTTTACATAGGTTTGAGTCTTCATATACTTTATAATAAGGATTGGGGAAATTATAGAGAGGTATACTAAAATTTGTAAGTTTTCAATGCAAAAATTACATTAAAACAAGTAATATTAAATATATTAGTCCACTTATATATTTAATATTCAAACAACAATATTAATCAACGTTTATTGGCGTAGTGATACCAACGCCGATGTTATGGCGTGATTAGATGGTGAAACGTTCGAAAGAAAATAAATATTTCTGCCTTCGGTGGGACCTGAACCCACGACCTTCCACTTGCCGGGCGGAGGCTCTACCCACTGAGCTACGAAGGACAATATATAATCTCTTTACGAACGTATATATATTGTTGCCAGTTATTTCGCAGAATGGTGTAGTACATGGACTACTATTTAAACCAAATTGCAAAGAGACTGGTATTAAATTGATCGAAATGCACGTTGCAGCATATGTATGTATTTATATAAATCAAACACTACGCAGATTAAATCAAACAATCAACCTCTGCCCGGCAAGTGGAAGGTCGTGGGTTCAGGTCCCACCGAACGGAGAAATATTTATTTTCTTTCGAACGTTTCACCATCTAATCACGCCATAACATCGGCGCTGGTATCACTACGCCAATAAACGTTGATTTATATTGTTGTTTAATTTAATCTGCGTAGTGTTCGATTTATATAAAATAAATACATATGCTGCAACGGGCTTTTCGATCAATTTAATACCAGTCTCTTTGCAATTTGGTTTAAATAGTAGTCTATGTACTACACCATTCTGCGAAATAACTGGCAACAATATATATACGTTCGTAAAGAGATTATATATTGTCCTTCGTAGCTCAGTGGGTAGAGCCTCCGCCCGGCAAGTGGAAGGTCGTGGGTTCAGGTCCCACCGAAGGCAGAAATATTTATTTTCTTTCGAACGTTTCACCATCTAATCACGCCATACCATCGGCGTTGGTATCACTACGCCAATAAACGTTGATTGATTGACATTGTTGTTTGATTTAATCTGCGTAGTGTTCGATTTATATAAATACATATTTAGTATTGCTAAATACACTGAAGTGCCAGAAAAACTGGTACAGGCGTGCGTATGCAAATAACGGAGCTTTGCAACCAATCAGCGTAACGCGATGCTGTCGGCAGCGCCTATATAAGACAAGAGATGTCTGGCAAAGCTGTTAGATCGGTTCTTGCCGCTACAATGGCAGGTTATCAAGATTTAAGTGATTTTGAACGTGGCGTTATAGTCGGCACAAGAGAGATGGGACATAGCATCTCCGAGATAGCGACAAAATTTGGATTTTCGCGTACGACCATTTCACGGGTATACCGTGAATATCAGGAATCCGGTAAAACATCAAATCTCCGACAGCGGTGCGGCCGGAAAAAGACCTTGAAAGAACGGGACCTTCGACGACTGACGAGATAGACGTGCAACACTTCCTCAAATTGCCGCGGATTTCAATGCTGGGGCATCAACAAGTGTCAGCGTGCGAACTGTTCAACGAACCATCATTGATATGGGCTTTCGGAGCCGAAGGCCCACTTGTTTACCATTGTTGACTGCACGGCACAAAGCTTTACGCCTCGTCTGGGCCCGCCAACACCGCCATTGGACTGTTGATGACTGGAAACACGTTGCCTGGTCTGACGAGTCTCGTTTCCAATTGCATCAGGCGGATGGACGTGTACGGGTATGGAGACAACCTCATGAATCCATGGACCCTACATGTCAACAGGGGACTGTTCAAGCTGGTGGAGCTTCTGTGATGGTATGGGGCGTGTGCAGTTGGCGTGATATGGGACCCCTGATACGTCTAGAGACAACTCTGACAGGTGACAAATACGTAAGCATCATGTCCGATCACCTACACCCATTCATGTCCTTATACAATTGTCCATTTATATCCATATTATGTCCATATACCTTAAAGCTTAGAAAATATTTTCTATGGGGTTAGCCCTCCATAGTTACGGCAATGGATGGGGCACCAAAACTCGTTGTGCCCAGGGCTCTTCGCACCCTAAATCTGTCCCTGGGTCATGGCAAGCCATCAATCCCGCTGCACATGGCATGTTGTGCCGTTTTAGAAAAATTAATGTTAAGTCATAAATTATATTGTTGAGTATTTGCACCTTGAAATAAGTTACTTCGTTTAAGCATAACAGGGAAGAGTATATGATTTATGTTTCTGCCGTATGCTAACTTACAGGGTGTCTGTCTACTGATCTGGAAAACCTAGGAATTCAGGGAAGTTTTTTCTGACTGGAAAAGTCAGGGAAATTTGAAATTCATTGTTATAATAAATAACTTATTAAAATAATTTTCCTGAACTGTGATTTTTGTACTGCATTGCATACTGAAAATTTAAAAAAAAAATAACACACTTTTTACTAAACATTGTCCAAAAATTAATGAGATTTATATAAATTATGAAGTCCATATTTATTTCAGGAGGGAATGTATTTGCCAAATATGTAACTAAAACTTGGAAAAAAAAAAAGGTGCTTTTGGCTAAATTATTTAATCTGTAAGGGATTTTGATCATATCAGTCTCCTTTCTCTTATATAGTCATACACAGTTTTTAAATGGAATAAAAAAAGGGGGGGAGTATTTTTCCTTATTTAAAACCAGTAGTGTTTCAGACACTCTCCCTTTTTATCTCTCCCACTGACCATGACTAATACAAGGGATGCCAAAAAGGTAGCTAATCTGACAGTGCGCTAAGTTGAAAGGGAGCAACATAATTAAACCTTCTAATTTCAGTATTATACTTATATCTTGCATTTTTAATTTTTATGTATATTGCGATTGACAATGTATGGTCCTTGAAAAACATTATTTTGTCCTTGAAAAGTCAAATTTCATTAGAGAAAAAAAAAAAAAATTTCCAATAGAGTGGGAACCACGTACTAATCATTTATATTTTATCTTTCTGTACTTGATTGCACATGCATGTTCTTCCATTTAGCATCCCTCCACTGACTAATATTTTTTCTTATTTTTAAAGCTCTTATGAGCACTAGTGAAGTTCAAAAGATTTAACCATCTGTTGGTTAAATTGTGTGCAGTATGGTTACCACTTCAACTTTTATCTGTATTCCACACCATTTATTGAAGTCAAATAATCCCCACCATAGCTGATGATGTGATAGTATTGGATGAAAAATTACTCGCCAATGATGTGATAGTATTGGATGAAAAATTACTCGCCAATGATGTGATAGTATTGGATGAAAAATTACTCACCGAAAATGTAGTGGTATTGGATGAAAAATTACTCGCCGATGATGTGGTAGTATTTGATGAAAAATTACTTGCCAGTGATGTGGTGGTATTGGATGAAAAATTACTTGCGAAGGAAAGAATGATTTATCAACACCTGGGAGAACGTAAATCAGGATTGGCAACGTTTTTCCCCCACCCTCGGTAAATACCATGGTAAAAAATCGAATTTACCATCCTGGGAAATATTCAATTTTTTCCCTGTGGGGGAAAAACTAATTAATGAAGCTGTTATAATTATTAAATATTATTAAAAAAGGGCTTAATTAAAATTATTACAACTTTTAATCAAATGTGCTCTTTAATTCTTAATGTTATTTATTTATTTTATTACGATATCATATATACAGAACTTAAAAAATTTAGTTGCTAGTGTAGACTACATTTACATGGGGACAATTCCAGCGTTACGGACGCTTTTAATATATTAAAAGCTTTAATTTTTTTACTTTTAATATATTGCACACTTTTAATCTACATATGTAGACTCAGGATAATTCAAGGAAGCTAGATTTTGTTTTAAGAAATAGACTGTGGTCTTATTTATGTTATCCCCATTTTATGTAAAGTTTCGTCTATTACGGAAACTGGTAATAAAAAAAGTAACCTGTTATAAATGTAACTCAGAAAACTGTGTAAATTTCACATCTTAGTAGTCGATATAATTCTGGGAATTATGCATGATTTTTTAAAATTTACTTTTCTATGTCTGCTCAAAAGACTTTGAGCTTTTAGAAATAGTAAGGCTTTAGTAGATATGATTTGTAATAATCAACATAAAGACAAATTAATTTGTTACGGATGTAACAATTTGATGCTTTAGACGTAACGTTCTCTGCTGTCAAATACAGAATGGACCAGTTTAAGTTGATAATGTAAAATACCTAAAGAAATAAGTATTTTACAAACAAATGTTGTAAACAAAAGTTGCTTGTCTTGTAGGGAGGTATTCTTCATTGTCATTATTTTACTTGGGGCATTTTCAATGTCGTTTGAAGGTCAAACTTTTTTTTTTTTCAAAGGGAAACCTATATTTTTTATTTTTTATTTCTCGTAAAAAAATAAACAACTTTTGTAGAAAGAATTTTTTCAATTTAGCACGTAGTTTCACAGATATATAAAAAATAAGCTTGAATAAAGATGTTCATGGTATATCATTTATGTTGCATTTTCCAGAGATTCCATAAAAATAAGGAGGATTTCGACTTTTTCTTTTATAGACAGATACTTCATTTTTAACACATAATAAACTAAAAATCGATAAACTAATTTAACTGAACACTTAAGCACAGACTTTTAAATGACTTACATTAAATGGACGGCTGTATGGCGGAAGTAGAGGAAAGGTTGAATGTTGGTTCATAAATCATTCTTTTCTTTGCAAGTAATTTTTCTCCCGATTCCGCACCATTGTTGGGTAATTGTGCATAATAGAGGTCGGTATATATATATAGATCACCCACTTCACTTCCCCGGTTATAATGACAGAGGCTTTTAAGAAATCTGAAGGAAACTTTTCAGAATCAGATTGTTTAAATATGAAATATAATTTAGATGGAACCATGTTTCAAGAGTACACAAGCAATATTTGCTCTTATCCTACTTCCATACCCAAAACCTTCAAAGGATTTTGTTTAATAAGTTGTAAGTGTTAATCTATAGAAGAACTAAACCATCATGGGGGAAATTTTATATTAGCAAAGTGATAAAAACATTGATTTTTGTCACATTGCTTTTTATTATAGAACCCATACACTTAGAAAATAGTATATATTGGTGTAAAGCTAAACTCTTAAAAAAGCAGGACAGGACAAATGCTTAGTTGAAAATTAAAAAAAAAAAAAAAGAGCAATTACATGACCGCAAAAGTGGTGATAATTATTTAATTATTATGTGATCGTTAACTAATGTAAACAAAATGTAAAGCTTCCTTGGAAACTGTAGACCTCAGGACAGCATGACTATTGCTCTTCTTGCACTATAAAATTACAAATGAAACAGAATGTATCTTTAGTCTATCTACTAGTTGCAGCTTCTATGGTAGGTCATGTGGTCTTGGTATGTAAAGCTAAAGCAAGTTTGTTTCTAAAGTCCCACATTGTAATGTTCGTAAGCCATCCCAGTTATAGTGCTATTGATTTTAAATCCAGTTCGTTCTAATTTTGGAGTTCTTGCTTGTATTAATTTTACATTTAGTTGTATAGTGATATA
Source organism: Dysdera silvatica (assembly GCA_006491805.2). Classification (NCBI taxonomy): domain Eukaryota; kingdom Metazoa; phylum Arthropoda; class Arachnida; order Araneae; family Dysderidae; genus Dysdera; species Dysdera silvatica. The sequence continues at coordinate 120,454,278 of QLNU02015003.1, read as the reverse complement.
GAAGTAATGCATTCATCCATTGTGTCATTAACTTAGATTCGATTTCGATGGTACCATCGAATGTGTGCCTTTTTTTTTCCTGCTTATCGTAGTCTGGCATTTGGTTTCTTGGACAACGGTGGTTTGGATTTCTCGGATAACTGTCGGTCCTTATACAGCAGGACTATAACTGTCCTTGTACTGCAAAATAATAATAATCTTCCATTTTGTATGTGGCTTCTCTTTCCATATTTCCCATACATTACAAACTATAACAATCACTATTACAAACCATAAATTACAAACTATTGGGTGATTGCAAAAGTCTGTGCCTGATGTAAAAATAAAATTCAATACGTTAAATTTTAAAGCATACGGTTTTATTAATTGACTATATAGTCAATATTGTTCTCTACAATTATTTTCCAATGATCAATAAGCTTGTCGATTCCATTTTTGAAGAAAGAACTTGGTTTTCCTTGGAAGAAGTTCGTGAGGTAGTTTTCAACGGCTTCTTCAGAATTAAGATTTTTGCCATTAAAACGTTTCTGCAAAGATCAGAACAGATAAGAATCTGAAGGAGAAATATCTAGAGAATATGGTAGGTACTGCAGAATTTCCTATTACAACTCCTACATTTTTAGCAGAATCTGTTTGGCGATGTGTGGCCTAGTATTGTCATGGTGGAAGATGATGCCTTTGCAATTGGCCAAAACTAGACATGTTTTCCAAATAGCTGCACCGAGTCTAGTAAGTTGCTCACAGTACGTGTCTGTTGTGATTGTTTCGCTGCATCGGAGTAGCTCGGAATGAAAAATTCCCTTGCAAACACACAACACCTTCATTGGATGCAGGCCAGCTTTTGCGACAGGTTCTGCACCTTTCCATGCTTTTCTCCAGGTCCTTTTCTACTGTACATTGTTGTACAGAATTTTACATTGTCTGTTATCATT
>QLNU02015003.1:120438271-120453246 GCA_006491805.2 Dysdera silvatica | reverse complement strand
TCTCCAAATACTGCATACTTAATCCCTTTCATTTTCGAAATATCTCCGAAACTAATCACTAAATCCAAAAAAATGCTTTCTACGAAAGTTATTTTTTTTACAAGGAATAAGAATAAAAAATATAGGTTTCCGTTTTGAAAAAAAGAGTTTGACTTTCAAATGACCTTGAAAATGAACCCAAGTAAAATATAAATAATAAAAAACATCCCCCTCCCTTCAAGACAAGTAACTTTTGTTTCAAACATCTTTTTGTGAAACGCTTATTTTTTAAATGCTTTACAGTATCAACTTAGCTGGTAAATCCGATATACTGAAAGAGAGAGAGCTACTTAGAGAGTTACAAAGCTGCCATTAAAAAAACATCTTGAAATCTAAAATATTAAAGAGACAAAAGCTTCGGGGCGTAATCTGAAAATTATTGACACAGATTTTTGGTACATATAGAGGAAAACTTTCTAGAGGAAGGTGACTTTTAAAAATCTAAGTTAAAAGTGTGGACTACAGTTTTATCGTACTGCATATAATCTGAAATTAAAGCATATGAATATGTTTTCGCGGATATATATATGCAATTCCTATATATATAGAGAAATTTGGTCATTTCATCTTTCTGCGTAACAGTGAAGTTCTCGTTAAAGTCAACTTGAAGTATGCATTTTCTCTGACACTTCATTTTTACAATCTTAAATATAAAGGCTTTGTCTATGCTTTATGAAACAATGCTCTAAAAATGTAGAACCTTTTCTTCTAGCTTAAGACATCATCGAGAGTACTTTCCTTCATGGCCTTCACCATTATTGCCTCTTAATTAATATCCCAAACGTATCAGGACCTTAATTCAAATCTATTTTGAATGCTACTTTTTCAAGTTTTCATACTGACCTTCACATGTTAACACATTTTTCCCAACACAGTCTTCATTTTCTTTTTCACATATCAACTTCTCTACAATTCCTTTGATCTACCGGGAAAGGTAGGGAACATTTTGTTTAGGCTACAAACAAGGAACTCGAAATTGGCTTTGTATATACATACACACAGATTAGGTGGTGTTTCAGGTGACAGAGGAAGTTGTGATCTAAGCACAGCAAAATGTGAGAATCCACTCTCAATGTTTTGATTTTCACTTTTGAGAAGTTGAAATATCTCAGTCAAAACCATGTCTTTTTTGGCATTTGATTTTCTTTCCACGTATTCGAGTGACGATCGTATCTTTCTTTCTTGGATTGATTATGAGTAATTATATTGTCAAATTGAAGAAATAAATAATATTTTCAAATACTGTTGCCAATTATTTTTGTGTAATTATTGCGTCCAGAATTAAGAAATTTGGTGCACTATTTATAAGAAGAAGAAAAAAAAACCAAAAAACACCTACTTAGAAGCACAGATATATTTGAATATATTTAATATAAAATATTATTTTTATTAAATTAAGTTACTTTGTTTTGATTCATGTAAAGAATTTTAAACAGCAAAATATTAAATTATGATTTCTCTTAGCATTACATAGTAGTTATAGTTATTTCTACATTTGTTTGCTTAAATTAAGTTCTATAGGTATGTGTTACAGATGTAACATTAGTCAAGATGTTACGCCTGTAGCATCATTTTTTTTTTAAAACGAAGAATCTTGTAGCAATTTATGGCAAATCATTTGCTTCTAAAAAAGCTAAAAACACCAGAAAGGATTTTAATATTCATTGACTTTTTCAGAGATTGTGGTAACTTTTGTTTTACTTTTGTTATGGACGTAACGTAAAGATTCTAGTAATATAAATTTTAAAACTATTGAAATTTCTTTTTGTCAAAAAATATAATTTTTTCATGTAACTAAGATTATATGAGCTGTACAAAGTTTAGAATCAGTTAATTTCTGCTCATTTTTCTATTAAAAATGGGCAGGAGAAAAATTAGTTTTGTAAAAACAAATTTTTGAATGTTTCATACAGTCATACTTTTGAGTGCACAATTTTCTTCACTTGTCACATATTAAAAAATGGATAGTATATATAGAAACTGGAGATTTCAAGCTTTAAAACAATATATGATATAGCTGTGTTGATACTGTTTGAAATTTTGACCTCTTGGTTTCACTTTTGGTGGAACTGCACATGAGTAAAAAATGTGGCTTATTTATAAGTTTCTCATCACATGTGGGCTATCTAGCAACTACTGTTTACAATGTGTACTACAATACAATGATGAAATTTCTAAACATTTACCAATCTAATGTTCAGTTTCTGATTTAGACTTTAACATCATATAACAAAACACTAATTTGGAAGCAGTTTGTAATCCTGATGTGTTTCGAATTTTGTTGTGAATGACTGCAAAATTTGAAAAAATATGTTAAATTACTCGTAAAGAAAAGAATGATTTTCCGGCGCCTGGTGGGACCCGAACCCACGACCTCCTGATTGCCGGTCAGGTGCTCTACCTACTAAGCTATAGACATAACCATTCTCTCCCTTACGAGTATATATATATATGGTTTTCCATGGACAAATTTGCTATTGGTGTGGCAGTGCTGTGACTACCGTTACCAAAACGATAAGTCAAAGAAGCAAGAATGTTTGATATGACGAACTAGATTTTAATATTATTAAAGCAACAGTTTTTTCACATTAGCTGATGATGTGGCAACAATAGATGTTAAATTACTCGTAAAGAAAAGAATGATTTTCCGGCACCTGGTGGGACCCGAACTCACGACCTCCTGATTGCCGGTCAGGTGCTCTACCTACTAAGCTACAGGCGCAACCACTCTCTCCCTTACGAGTATATATATATAACTTTGCATGGACAAGTTCGCTATTGGTGTGGCAGTACTGTGACTACCGTTGCCAAAGCGACAAGTTAAAGAAGCAAGAATGTCTTATACAACGAACTAGATTTTAATATTATTAAAGCAACAACTTTTTTTGAATATGAAATTATTGTTTTTAATATATGTGAAAAAAAATCCTTGCTTTAATAATATTAAAATCTAGTTTGTCATATCGGACATTCTTGCTTCTTCGACTTGTCGCTTTGGTGATGTTAGTCACAGCACTGCCAATCAATAGCGAACTTGTCCATGGAAAGCCATATATACAGGGTGTCTCAGCACCAGGGTTGCAAACATCTAGGAGGGGTAGGGTACACCTAGACGAACAATATTTGTCATAGAACCTAGGGTCGCAAACCACTCACAGCGTCAGTTCTAAAACCGTCCAGCATGCACAAATAGTGACAACCAGTGCATGAGAAGCGCAAAATGCGATGTCCTAATCATCTATGCACTTGGACAGCTGACCTGAGTTTTATCTGGTAAAATTAAATCGAATAGAACGTATCTCTAAACTTTTCATGCACTGGTTGTAAACATGGGTACCTGTATGAGTACATGTAGTGGGGGGAGCTGAGAAAAATTATTACCTCCTTCTCAAAGCTGTCGATTTTAATGAATATACAAGATACCAAAAGGCTACAAAAATAATTGATACTGCTTGACAATTAGTAGTAAGTTAAAAAGTACCTTTTTTTTAAAATGTGACTAAATTTTTTTAAAGTAAATACGTAGCAGAATTGGGGAAATCAAATTTTTGAACAGTTAGGGGGGCTTGAGCCCCTTTCTGCCCCCCTATATGGGCACCCATGGTTGTAAATATTTGTGCATGCTGGACGGTTTTAGAACTAGCGCTGTGAGTGGTTTGCGACCCTAGGTTCTATGACAAATATTGTTCGTCTAGGTGTACCCTACCCCTCCTAGATGTTTATAACCCTGGTGCTGAGACACCCTATATACTTTTAAGAGAGAATGGTTGTACCTGTAGCTTAGTAGGTAGAGCACCTGACCCGCAATAAGGAGATCGTGGGTTCGGGTCCCACCAGGCACCGGAAAATCATTCTTTTCTTTACGAGTAATTTAACATCTACTGTTGCCACATCATCCGCTAATATGAAAAAAAAAATGTTGCTTTAATAACATTGAAAAGGTGTGTTCTAAAGGTGAAGATGACACAGAACACCGGCGCATGACCATTGTAGTCTTTGAGCCGTAAAACCACAAAACAAACGAAACGACACAGAACATCCCTGTAAATGTTCCATTAATTCCAAGAAGTTTGAATCTTTGCCACCTTTTTTAAGGTCATTTCACCAAAGAGGTGGTGATACACTGTTGATAATCTCAAGTGAAAAAATATCTTTGGGAAAGGCTTGTCTTCTGACTGAAATTGAATTTTTACCATTGCAATGTATGGAATTGGCTAGTATCGGCTCGTTGTGAATATTGCTCCATCCATCTTGCATGAGAGTGACATTTTTTTTCGGCAACTCCTTGAAGCTCTTCTGTTACCTTGCTAAGTAGATCTCCTGCAAGATTTTTTCCCAAAGTTGGTTTATAGTCAGACCTCAACGTAGATATCATACCAATGAAGATTTTGTTCGCTACAGTTCGAAATGGTATATTACAAGCATAGAAGAAATGTGCTACTTTGATATTCAGCTCTTGTTTTTGAGATACCGATATTGTGCACTACAAAGTCATTGATGGAGAGCTGATACATTTTAATTGAATGCTGTATAGTTGTACTGATTTTAGCACTTAAAGATTCGTTAAAAATTGTAGATTGTAGATCATCAACATTATACTCATTACAATTTGCATACTCATTACAATTTACAATAGAACTTACCTGATAGTTAGAAGAAGAATGACTACTGGCATGAATATTTTATCTTCAATTTTGGACAAGTTTGTGAAGCATGCTTTCCCATTCTGTCAACTTTGCCACTATTTGATTACATGATTTGCATTTAACTATTAACTTGCCATTTGCATTTTCACTGTGAATAAAATGGCTCCGGACTGAATTAAGTGACCTTCCTCCTTTGCTTTCTGTTTTTGACAGTTTTGAGTTTATTTTATACAAGTACAACCACTTTTCAACTAAGTAATCTCACAATAACTACCGTCAGCATGCATAGTAATTTCAGTTCTTTATAGACTGGAAAAACAAAATGGTTATATATTTATGAATGCTCATTATAAAATAGGCTCTTATGTGCAGAAAATATGCATTTATTTAATAGGTTATACTGTTGTAGTGAAAATATTATGTAGATTTACCGAATTATTTAAAAACTAACAAAAATTATCCTTATAATTTTATATGTTATAGAAATTAATATTTTTAGCCAGAACTTTTGTTTCTCACTCACCATCATTTCTCCCACACATGGTTGTTGCTACAACCTATTAAATTTGTAATTATATCCGCATTTGTTAGTGGAAATCAGCGATCATCTTAAACTATGATGTTCATTCTAGTATTTACTACTTTCTCGGTGCTTACCAGTTTACTAGAGTATATAAAGCATTACTATGAACAAGTTTGCAATTAATGGGGTAGTGCTAGGACTACTTTTTTAAACTAAAGAAATCGAAAGATTGTGTGTTTATATCCCACCAGGGGTCGATAAATCATTCATTTCTTTGCAAGTAATTTTTCTCCCGATTCCGCACCATTGTTGGGTAATTGTGCATAATAGAGGTCGGTATATATATATAGATCACCCACTTCACTTCCCCGGTTATAATGACAGAGGCTTTTAAGAAATCTGAAGGAAACTTTTCAGAATCAGATTGTTTAAATATGAAATATAATTTAGATGGAACCATGTTTCAAGAGTACACAAGCAATATTTGCTCTTATCCTACTTCCATACCCAAAACCTTCAAAGGATTTTGTTTAATAAGTTGTAAGTGTTAATCTATAGAAGAACTAAACATCATGGGGGAAATTTTATATTGCAAAGTGATAAAAACATTGATTTTTGTCACATTGCTTTTTATTATAGAACCCATACACTTAGAAAATAGTATATATATTGGTGTAAAGCTAAACTCTTAAAAAAGCAAAACAAATGCTTAGTTGAAAAAAAAAAAAAAAAAAGAGCAATTACATGACCACAAAAGTGGTGATAATTATTTAATTATTATGTGATTGTTAACTAATGTAAACAAAATGTAAAGCTTCCTTGGAAAACTGTAGACCTCAGGACAGCATGACTATTGCTCTTCTTGCACTATAAAATTGCAAATGAAACAGAATGTATCTTTAGTCTATCTACTAGTTGCAGCTTCTATGGTAGATCATGTGGTCCTGGTATGTAAAGCTAAAGCAAGTTTGTTTCTAAAGTCCCACATTGTAATGTTCGTAAGCCATCCCAGTTATAGTGCTATTGATTTTAAATCCAGTTCGTTATAATTTTGGAGTTCTCGCTTGTATTAATTTTACATTTAGTTATATAGTGATATAGACGTAATGCATTCTACCATTATGTCATTAACTTAGATTCGATTTCGATGGTACCATCGAATGTGTAACTTTTTTTTTTTCCTAATTATCGTAGTCTGGCATTTGGTTTCTTGGACAACGGTGGTTTGGATTTCTCGGATAACTGTCGGTCCTTATACAGCAGGACTATAACTGTCCTTGTACTGCAAAATAATAATAATCTTCCATTTTGTATGTGGCTTCTCTTTCCATATTTCCCATACATTACAAACTATTGGGTGATTGCAAAAGTCTGTGCCTGATGTAAAAATAAAATTCAATACGTTAAATTTTAAAGCATACGGTTTTATTAATTGACTATATAGTCAATATTGTTCTCTACAATTATTTTCCAATGATCAATAAGCTTGTCGATTCCATTTTTGAAGAAAGAACTTGGTTTTCCTTGGAAGAAGTTCGTGAGGTAGTTTTCAACGGCTTCTTCAGAATTAAGATTTTTGCCATTAAAACGTTTCTGCAAAGATCAGAACAGATAAGAATCTGAAGGAGAAATATCTAGAGAATATGGTAGGTACTGCAGAATTTCCTATTACAACTCCTACATTTTTAGCAGAATCTGTTTGGCGATGTGTGGCCTAGTATTGTCATGGTGGAAGATGATGCCTTTGCAATTGGCCAAAACTAGACATGTTTTCCAAATAGCTGCACCGAGTCTAGTAAGTTGCTCACAGTACGTGTCTGTTGTGATTGTTTCGCTGCATCGGAGTAGCTCGGAATGAAAAATTCCCTTGCAAACACACAACACCTTCATTGGATGCAGGCCAGCTTTTGCGACAGGTTCTGCACCTTTCCATGCTTTTCTCCAGGTCCTTTTCTACTGTACATTGTTGTACAGAATTTTACATTGTCTGTTATCATTCGATCCAAAAAAAAAAGGCTTTTTTCATTATGGTCAAGGCGAGAAATGGCCACATTCATTCTGTTCAGCTTATTCCTTTCATTCAGTAAATACTGCATGCATGCTTAGTTGCAATCCTTAGTTTTTTTCTACTAAAGCACACACAATGCTGGGAGGCCGTTCACAGCGGGCTTTACCTTCCAAATTGAAACTACCATTTCAAAATCTGCCAAACCACTTTTTTTTAACTGTCTGCAAAGTAGAAGCATGGTCTAAGTAAACATTCTGAATGTTTTTTTATACAGTCCTAGCATTCACACTTTTCCAAAACTTGTATAGCATTACATGCCTTAAATGTACATTTTCGTTTTCCATTTTGAAAAATGTCTCTCACGCACAAATCGACTCGTCTAAATGATGTCTGATGTTAAACTGACACATAGCACTATCATCTACTCAGTGCAAAAAGCATAGCCAATCAATAATGCCATAGCTACGCCTTGCAGTACAGTTTGCGCCATCTATGGAAATCGGGCACGAACTTTTGCAATCACCCAATAAAAGAACTTTTTTTTTAAAAGTGACAAAAATTCATTCTAAATTAAAACTTCCCCGGAGTGGTTATAAGCACAGTAAATGTTCAATCGCTTAATTGGAACACTGATTCATGGGATCCGAGAGGGTGCCATGTAAAGATAATGGTTACCTAGGTAGCAAGAGTTTCCTTTGCCCCTATGCATGACCTAGGCTTATAATAGTTCTAGGTTGGAAAAAAGAAAATGAATATCTTGTACAAGCTTTTCCACCCTATACAGTTGCATGTGTCTTAATCCAGCAGGGAATGATACTATATAGCAGGGATGTAACAATAATATTTTTTATATAAATATAAACTGTGTGTAGCAAACATTAAACAAATATTCTGTAATATATTTTTTAATTGTTTAGTTATTTTATTTTTATTTTGTAATGTAAAACAACCATTTTCTTATTTTAAATATGACAGATAGTGGACAGATGGAATCAGATACATTTTGGACAACTAATTTGAAGAAGGCACACTATGTTTTGGCCCCAATGGTGGACCAGAGTGAGTTGCCATGGCGGATGCTGAGTCGGCGATACGGTGCAGAATTATGCTATACCCCTATGCTGCATGCCTCAGTTTTCATAAAAGATACTCGCTACAGAAAAGAAAACTTAACCTCATGCCCAGAAGATCGACCACTTATTGTTCAGTTTTGTGCCAATGATGCAGAGACATTATTGGAAGCGGCACGTCTTGCTGAAGACCATTGCGAGGCTGTTGATTTGAACTTGGGTTGCCCTCAAGCCATCGCAAAGCGAGGTAATTATGGAGCCTTCTTGGAAAACAACTGGGACTTGCTGTACACAATGGTGAATCGAGTCCACAAGGAACTGAAAGTTCCTATAACTTGCAAGATCAGGATATTTGAAGATATCCATAAAACTATTCGGTATGCTAAGATGCTGGAATCTGCTGGTTGTAAACTATTGGCGGTTCATGGGAGGACCAAAGAACAGAAGGGGTCTCTCACTGGATTAGCCAGCTGGGCCCACATCAAAGCCGTGAAGGATAACGTGAAAATACCAGTGTTTGCCAATGGCAATGTACAGTGTCTGCAAGACGTGGAAAAGTGCATCAAGCAAACAGGTGTCGATGGCGTCATGATAGCAGAAGGCAACTTGCACAACCCTGCTCTTTTTCATGGCATTAGTCCTCCAGTGTGGCAAGTGGCAACAGAATACTTGAAGTTAGTGGAAGTATATCCATGTTCAATGTCTTGCGTAAGAGGACACATGTTCAAGCTTTGCCATCATTGTTTAGTGATGGAAGAAAATAAAGATTTACGACAAACATTCGCTTGTGCCAAAACCATTAAAGAGTTTTTTGAAGCCATTGAAAATCTGAAACAGCGGTGTCAAGAAGGGAAGTTCGCCAATTGGAGGACATCAACAGCTAAAGAACTGCCATATCCACCATGGATATGTCAGGCATATGTTAGGCCGCCTTTCAAACCTCAAGAGAATAGTAATGTAATGCAGCAACATAAGAGATCTCCATCAGACTCTACAGAAATTCTGATCTCCAAGAAAAAATTGAAGAAAATGAAGAAGAATCCTAATAAAATAATGAAAGTCAAAGAAAAGAAAGTATTTCAGAAATGTGTTGTATGTCATAATCCACGAGGATCTAAGTGTACCTTTGACATGTGTAAAGTGTGCTGTAAAATGAAGACATCAAAAGATATTTTAAACTGTTGTGGGCACAAATTTTTATATTTAACAAAACATAACTCTCTATTGACACCACAAAATTCACTACAGACTAAAAAGCAAGAAATGTGATAGACCGATAAATAAAAAGTTTCTTTCATGAATTTGGTGTTTTTTATTTTTCCACAGAATTCTTTTCTTATTGCATATATTGAAATGCTGTGTTACTTCATTAAGATACCATGGCGTTTCATGGTATAAGAACGAACATACAGGTGATTACTGCAGATGAGAACCCAAGAAAACAGAAATTGATGAGGTACCCGGTATCATCGATTTTTTTGGGAAATAAAGGAATTTCCACTTCTGGAATCATCTGGATCTTTGGTTGTTCTCTATACTGCTAATTGAATTTTTTAAAATAATGGCAATATGCAGAGACTGGTTTGCATTTTTCTATTTGATATATATTACGGTTTATATTATCGTCAGCATATATACAAAAATGAACGAAGAGAAACATCAAGGAATTAAAAATTAGGAGTTGGTAAATACATTGGTGTTGAAAATCACAATAATTTAAGTTAGTATGCATAAAATGAATGTAGCCCAATGTAAAGTAAATGTTACTATGAACTTTATAAAGTATATTGTATGTATTATACATTCTTATACTGCATTAAAAACTGTGCTTTCTGTCATAGGCATTGGTGAAATGTTCATAAGTGTGTATGGGGGGGTTACAGAACTACAACTCATATATTCCTATGTTAAATATACAAAATTTCATTGTGATTGGGGGTTACAACCCCCAAAACCGCCCCCTGGCTATACCTCTGCTCTATATTGTTGGTACTAGTATTTTGTGTAGTGCTACGCCGATTTTACACCTGCTGACTTTCACTAATATGATTTTCAACACCTCATATGTATAATATATATATATATATTAAAAACGTTTTAAGTTAAAATATGGAGAACAATGAAAACATTGAAAATACACAAAATAATTTTACTTACATGCTGGACGATATATGATAATCCAAAGCGTGTTCTTGCACGTTTTTGAAAACCAACGGATTAAATTATTAAAAGCAAATAGGATACAAAATGAAAACCAAGCCCAAACAAAGAACTGAGTAAGGACCAATGGAATGAAGTGTTTGAAACACCCTATAGGCTCTTTTTCAAGGGGAATCGCCCATAGGATATTTCCATATATGGCATGTTTCTGAAGGAAGTATTCTTGACAGCAAATACCTCCTGATCCCCCGACATGCCATGTTATAAATTATACGATATGGATATAATAAACGGAATAGAAATTGGATTGAAGAGATATAAATATACACTGACACACGACAACAGGTAAAAGAAAACCTTCGCTCATCACATACTACTCAAACTTCTTGTCTCACCACCCCCGCCTCATTTTACAGGAATAAGTTTTTAAACTACTACCTGTTGTTTAGCGCGCCCTCCAGTAACAGATTCAGATACTATATTCCAAATTATTGTAACGTCGATTATACCCGAATACCCCTCTCAATATATAGGAAAAAAAGATAGAAAAGTACGACCTTATTGAATCCAACAATGTTTCTTCTGCTTTGAAGGCCTGCTTCCAGACCTAATATCGGCCTTGAAAAAGACCTAAATATCGGCCTTGAAACTTGTTCCCGTAAAGTGGGAGGGGGGGGGGGGGAGACAATGAAGTTTGAGTAGTCTGTGCTGAGCGAAGGTGGTGACGGATTTAGGTCATGTGGTGCATGATGTCGGCTCAAAATTTGACGCTCCTCCCCACCTCGGATAAAGATTATTTATTTTCTATTATCGATTTAATTTATTGAAACATTTAAGGATAAGCGCGTAGATGATCAAATTGGATTTGGCCTAATCATTAAGCAGGGTCCCTTTTTTCTTAATTTCAGAATAGTTTTCCTTTCGTTTCAATTTCTATTTAAATATTCACGTGGTGTATAAGAAAATGCTTTATTTTTTAACAGATGATCGAGCCCCCCAATTTGTATAACGAGGATCGTGGGACTAACGAAAATGTGTGCTCTGTCCCATCGCCCTCTAAATCCGTTATGTAATTTAAATTGTAAAAGTCGGTACAAGTACACATTTACATACAACGAACAAAAAAAAACAAAAAACTCTAAAATTCATTGAAATTGTCAGGGAAATTCCCCTGCAATAAAATTACTGCTCTAGTGATAAAGTCTGGTTGCTATCGACTTTGAAGTAGCAATGAACCTTTACCGCGTTGCGGGCCTCCTTCAAAAAAGCGGGACCTAGACATTTGACTTGTTTGTCCATGCGATAAATCGGCCCTGACTACGATAGAATTTTGTAAACGTGCATTTCAATACATGGAGTTATGCCTCTGCAACCCCTCCTCTTATGAAATTTCCGTGGACTCCAGTGTTTTTTATATACTACGTTATTATATACTTTGGCACAGGGGCGGACTGGGCCGGTGCGCCCTCATGGGCTATAGGACTCGCGCCCTTTGGAAGAACCCAGTCCGCCCCTGGTTTAGCATATAGTTATACGTTAGTATATAGTACGTTCGTAAGTAATATATATTTCTCGTATTTGAAAAACTAGGAAATTTTGTAACAATACAAGTTCGAATAACAATGAATTATCATCCAACAATGAAAAACTTCTTAACAGAATAACCTTAAATTTATTGTTGGTATGAAGCAAGCTGTAATAGTATATAATAATTAAAAATCTATTATAATTCGATGAATTATGGATATCGTTAAATACAAAATCATGCTTTCGCAAATAAGCGAATTGGAAAATGAATTATTGGACTTACGGCCCTTTACGGCATATACAAATCCTTGCTGAATAATCACACAGTGAGTATTGTCTATTTTTCATGTCAAAAGTATATTTTAACATTCATCAGTGATTTAAACTAAGGGATAGTTATAAATATACAGTAGTGGACAAAATTGTGGAAACCTTTTGAAAAAAGTTTATTTTAGAGGTTTGATGGCTAATAACACCACTTTTTTTTGTACCAATACTATAAAATTATATATCATTAGAAAGGTAATTTAATAAAGATTGTAATGCAATAACATTTGTTCAATTATCTGTATTCTATCAAAAGTTATAGCCAAATAACCAGAAAAAAGAAGCACAGCTTGCTTACATTTATATGAAGTAGCTTTCCTTCATTTGAATGTGGCCAATGAGCATGAGTGTTTACAGAGCCAATCAGGTGTCATCTTGTTTTGGCAATGAGCCAATCATGTTTTCTCTTGTTTTGGCAATGAGCCAACAGGTTACAGGACATTTATCAGTGTGTTCTGTAATTGCTATCAAGTTGGTTGTTTTTTTTTTGTGCTCTTTGATTTAGTGTGCTTGTAAAACGTAATAAAATTAAAGAAATGGCGCAAAGAGTTGACTGGTCACCTAGGAAGCGATGTAAAATAGTAATATTAAGTGAACAAGGCTACAGTTATGAAGAAATTAGAAGAAATATTGGGGGAAACTTAACTAAAGGTGGCATTTCTAAATTTTTGAAGAAGTATAAGGAGACTCAGTCATTACAAAACCAGACTGGTAAAGGCAGAAAAAGGTGCACAACAGCAAGTGATGATAGAAGAATTAAAAGACAGTGCCTAGGTGACAGGAAAAAATCATCTCTGTGTATACAAGGTGAAATGGCGCAATGCAATGTGAAGTTAAGTGCAAGGACTGTTCGGCGCAGACTGCATGAATGTGGTCTAAATGCAAGAATTCCACGAAAAAAGCCATTTTTGTCTGTCAAACAGAGGTTGAAAAGATTAAACTGGGCTAAAACCCATGTTAACTGGACAACGGAACAATGGGACAGTGTAATTTGGAGTGATGAGACCAAAATCTCACTGTTTGGTAGTGATGGCGTAAAATACGTATGGAGAAGAATTGGAGAAGATTTCCATCCTGAGTGCATTACACCTACCGTGAAACACCCAGTTAGTGTTATGATTTGGGGTTGTATAACATCAAGAGGTGTGGGCAGAATTTGCGTGATCAATGGGAATATAAATGCCCAAAGATACATAAATGAAATACTTGAGCCCAAGCTGCAGCCTTCTGCATGTGATCTTTTCCAAGATAATGAAGCATTTATATTTCAACAGGATTCAGCTCCATGTCATGTTGCTCGTGTGTGCAAAAAATGGTTTCAAGATCATCATATTCAACTGCTGGAATGGCCTGGAAATAGCCCAGACCTTAACCCCATCGAAAATCTATGGAGCCGGCTAAAGAAGCTTGTTAGTCGGAAGCAACCCAGCAATAAAACACAATTAACAGAAGCAATAATTCAATCTTGGTTTCATATTATAACAGCTGCAGAACTAAAGAACTTGGTTCACTCCATGGGAAAGCGTTGTAAGGCCGTAATTAAGGCTAAAGGTTACCCAACTAAGTATTAACTGGTATGGTGAACATTTTTGTATATCTCATTTTTTCTATGTATATCACCTTTCTTCTTTATGAATGCTGTTCTATTAAAATACGATTCATAAATGTTATTGCATTACAATCTTGATTAAATTACCTTTCCAATGATATATAATTTTATAGTATTGGTACAAAAAAAAGTGGTGTTATTAGCCATCAAACCTCTAAAATAATCTTTTTTCAAAGGGTTTCCACAATTTTGTCCACTACTGTGATATTGTATTTCAAACATGCCAATTAAAAAAACGTCGTTTATTTTCATTGTTAAACCCTTATAGATTCCAATATTTTATTTTAAGTGTACTTTGCCATTTTTATATAAAATAAATAATTCAAAGCGTCTTCTGTTTTTATATAAAATATATAATTCTCAAGTTCGGTTGCATTATCCACCTATCACCTTTAACAAATATACATTGATCTATTAAGTCAGGGGTCTTCAACCTTTTTCAGTCCAAGGGCCAATTTTGCTTATTCTTGGTAGCTCGCGGGCCGCATTACTGTATCAGCAATATTAGGACTGAAAAAAGGCGACTCGAGGGGCGCCCCCCACTGGATCAGCCTTAATTGATATTTTTTCTTAGGTCTCTATATTAGTTTCGCATGTTCACCCACAAATAGTTTCTAGATCCGCCTCTGGGACTAAATATATACAGGGTCCCTAGGGAAGTCCAGATGCGGCTTAATAATAAATAATTAATAACTTTTGAACCAAGACAGATATTGCAACCAAAGTTAGGTATTGGGAAGTAAAATGACCATGCACTATCGGATGAGAGGAACGTGAATGCCCCTGGTGGCGAATTGAGGAAGTTGAAAATTTTATTTTGAAAAATAATAAAGATAGCGAAATATTTTCAATTGGAAAGTTTTAAAGCATTCCCCATTTAGTAAGAAACGATATAAAACTCAGATGCAGTATTTACACGTACTGCCACAAAGTGAGGTGTTCCGGATGTTTCAATGCATAGCTTTCAGTTAATGCTTTCTAGAGCTTTAGAGGTTGGGTTGAAATTCTTATAGGAAGGAAACCATGGTCTCTCTCCTATAAGAACTTCAACTCGACTTTTAAAACA
>QLNU02015003.1:120394002-120438171 GCA_006491805.2 Dysdera silvatica | reverse complement strand
ATATTAAAAACACTTTAAGTTGAAACATGGAGAACAATGAAAAACATTGAAAAATACACAAAATAATTTTACTTACATGCTGGACGATATATGAAAATCCAAAGCGTGTTCTTGCACGTTCTTGAAAACCAGCGGGTTAAATTATTAAAGTAAAGCAAATAGGATACAAAATGAAAACCAAGCCACCCAAACAAAAAACTGAGTAAGGACCAATGGAATGAAGTATTTGAAGCACCCTATAGGCTCTTTTTTCAGGGGAATCGCCCATAGGATGTTTTCATATAAGGCATGTTTCTGAAGGAAGTATGCTTGTCAGCAGATACCTCCTGATCCCCCGACATGCCATAGTATAAATTATACGATATGGATATAATAAACGGAATAGAAATTGGATTGAAGAGATATAAGTACACACTGACACACGACAACAGGTAAAAGAAAACCTTCGCTCAGCACAGGCTACTCAAGCTTCTTTGGCTCCCCAACCCCCGCCTTAATTTACGGGAACAAGTTTTTCCACTACAGCGTGTTGCTTAGCGCGCCCTACAGTAACAGATTCAGATACTATATTCCACATTATTGTAACGTCGATTATACTCGAATACCCTTCTCAATATGTAGGAAAAAAAGATGGAAAGGTACGACCTTATTGAATCCAACAATATTTTTTCTGCTTTGACTGCCTGCTTCCAAAGACCTAAATATCGACCTTGAAACTTGTTCCCGTAAAGTGGGAGGGGGGGGGGGGGAGACAATGAAGTTTGAGTAGTCTGTGCTGAGCGAAGGTGGTGACGGATTTAGGTCATGTGGTGCATGATGTCGGCTCAAAATTTGACGCTCCTCCCCACCTCGGATAAAGATTATTTATTTTCTATTATCGATTTAATTTATTGAAACATTTAAGGATAAGCGCGTAGATGATCAAATTGGATTTGGCCTAATCATTAAGCAGGGTCCCTTTTTTCTTAATTTCAGAATAGTTTTCCTTTCGTTTCAATTTCTATTTAAATATTCACGTGGTGTATAAGAAAATGCTTTATTTTTTAACAGATGATCGAGCCCCCCAATTTGTATAACGAGGATCGTGGGACTAACGAAAATGTGTGCTCTGTCCCATCGCCCTCTAAATCCGTTATGTAATTTAAATTGTAAAAGTCGGTACAAGTACACATTTACATACAACGAACAAAAAAAAACAAAAAACTCTAAAATTCATTGAAATTGTCAGGGAAATTCCCCTGCAATAAAATTACTGCTCTAGTGATAAAGTCTGGTTGCTATCGACTTTGAAGTAGCAATGAACCTTTACCGCGTTGCGGGCCTCCTTCAAAAAAGCGGGACCTAGACATTTGACTTGTTTGTCCATGCGATAAATCGGCCCTGACTACGATAGAATTTTGTAAACGTGCATTTCAATACATGGAGTTATGCCTCTGCAACCCCTCCTCTTATGAAATTTCCGTGGACTCCAGTGTTTTTTATATACTACGTTATTATATACTTTGGCACAGGGGCGGACTGGGCCGGTGCGCCCTCATGGGCTATAGGACTCTCGCCCTTTGGAAGAACCCAGTCCGCCCCTGGTTTAGCATATAGTTATACGTTAGTATATAGTACGTTCGTAAGTAATATATATTTCTCGTATTTGAAAAACTAGGAAATTTTGTAACAATACAAGTTCGAATAACAATGAATTATCATCCAACAATGAAAAACTTCTTAACAGAATAACCTTAAATTTATTGTTGGTATGAAGCAAGCTGTAATAGTATATAATAATTAAAAATCTATTATAATTCGATGAATTATGGATATCGTTAAATACAAAATCATGCTTTCGCAAATAAGCGAATTGGAAAATGAATTATTGGACTTACGGCCCTTTACGGCATATACAAATCCTTGCTGAATAATCACACAGTGAGTATTGTCTATTTTTCATGTCAAAAGTATATTTTAACATTCATCAGTGATTTAAACTAAGGGATAGTTATAAATATAGATATTGTATTTCAAACATGCCAATTAAAAAAACGTCGTTTATTTTCATTGTTAAACCCTTATAGATTCCAATATTTTATTTTAAGTGTACTTTGCCATTTTTATATAAAATAAATAATTCAAAGCGTCTTCTGTTTTTATATAAAATATATAATTCTCAAGTTCGGTTGCATTATCCACCTATCACCTTTAACAAATATACATTGATCTATTAAGGCAGGGGTCTTCAACCTTTTTCAGTCCAAGGGCCAATTTTGCTTATTCTTGCAGGCCCGCGGGCCGCACTACTGTATCAGCAATATTAGGACTGAACAAAAGCGGCTCGAGAGGCGTCCTCCACCTCACTGAATCAGCCTTTATTGATATTTTTCCTTAGGTCTATATTAGCATGTGCACCCACAAATATTTGCTAGATCCGCCTCTGGGACTAAATATATACAGGGTCCCTAGGGAAGTCCAAATGCGGCTTAATAATAAATAATTAATAACTTTTGAACCAAGACAGATATTGCAACAAAAGTTAGGTATTGGCATAGTAAAACGACTATGCACTATTGGATGAGAGGAACGTGAATGCCCCTGGTGACGAATTGAGGAAGTTAAAAATTTTATTTTAAAAAATAATGAAGACAAGGAAATATTTTCAATTACAAAGTTGTAGAGTGTCCTTCAGTTAGTAAGAAAAGATATACAGCTTACATGCATTATGTACACGTACATCCACAAAGTGAGGTGTTCCAGAAGTTTCAAGGCAATACTTTCAGTTAATGCTTTAGAGGTTGAGTTGAGGTTCTTATAGGAAGGAAACCATGGTCTCTCTCCTTAAGAACTTCAACTCGACTTTTAAAACATCAGAAAGCATCAACTGAAAGTGATGCATTGAAACTTCCGGAACACACTTTATGGCAGTACCTTTACATATTGTATGTAATCCATTACTAACTGAAGGATGCTCTACAACTTCCTAATTGAAAATATTTCCTCATCTTCATTATTTTTCGAGAAAAAAAATTTTAACTTCCTCAATTCGCCACCAGGGGCGCTGCTGTTCATCTCGTCTGATAGTACATAGTCATTTTACTATACCAATACCTAACTTTCTTTGCAATATCTGTCTTGGTTCAAAAGTTATTGGCCGCATCCGGTCTTTCCTAGGAACCCTGTATAATTACAATGTAAAATATGTATGGAAGCAAAAAACATTTACAATACTTTTAGTTATTAATATGTAAAGCGAAATCAAACCTTTTAGCGAGATTTTTGGCACTGCTTATTTTTAACAGTCCAATCAATATCAGGTCTTATTTTTGATATTGCAATCCTAAGAATGCTTACAAGGTGGACGTCAGTTATTCTGGTCCTAACTTTTCATTTATCAACTTCGTTTTTGGAAACATCTTTTTACAAGATGCATTGGCAGCTTTTACAAAACACATTGGCATACGCAGGGGTACATGAACATGTGGATTTGTGGCTCTGTAATCCCCCAACCACGTTGTAAGCCTGTAACTCTCCTTACTACCTTACTGTAACTCCCCTCTCTACTTCAACCTATGCGCAGATGTGAGTACTCCACAACAGTAACCTTTTCAGAGCATGCAGTTAGACGGTTGCAGTGATGTAGGCAGAAAGTTCATAAGGGAGGGATTATAGGCTTAATGGGAGGGGTTACAGAGCTACGACTCATATATTCCTATGTTAAATATACAAAATTTCATTGCGATGGGGGTTACAACCCCCAAAACCGCCTCTGGTTGGGAAGGTGTTCTTATCAGTATATTTAGAATAGAATTTGAAGGTAAACAGAAAAAGCGCTGACGGAAAAAGTGTCAACGAAAGGTTGGATTCATGTGAAATTATAGTGCGAGCTTTAGGCCTTATAATGCGAGTGTTAGGTCTAACAAGAAGCCATATGCAAGCGAACGTTAGGCTTAGCAGAATAATGCGAACGTTAGACCCAAAAAGATATACGTCGTTTTGCTTATGCCCCGATTCATTCCTATATATTTTAATAGTAAAATATTTCTTTTATATGGCTCAACTTCATGGTCCGATATACATACGCATACGCAGAATGTGGCTAACGGCAGAGTGCCAATTGGAAAACTAACAGGCCGGAAATAATGTCTGCCCCCACACCCAGGTCTATTTCATTGTTTTTTTACACTTATAATAAGTTACTATGAGTTGAAAACGAGAAATAATACCACCAGCCAACACTATATATATTATGTATGGTGGGTGGTCCAGACTCTCCCAGTGAAATGACCGGAGCTTGTCGGCGGTTCTGATTGCATACAGTCCGGACCTCGCCCCTAGTGATTTCCACGTTTTCGGTCCGCTGAAGAAGTTCCTGGCAGGACAGCGATTCACGTGCAACGATGAAGCCAAGACAGCAGTCCGACGGTGGTTCCACAGTCAGCCGGACGAATTCTACCACAGGGGCATCTCAAATTTAGTGCTGCGATGGGACAAATGTCTGAACCGGTGTGGGGACTATGTGGAAAAATAGTGTAAGGTACGTAGAATAGTACGTATATTTGTAATTACCTGTATGTACCTTATTTTGGCTAATAAAAAATAGGAGCAAAGACTTTCTGATTCGCCCTCATATGATTAAGTTTTTGATAGTCCGCTTTTGTATGATTCACACTGGAATTTACGTTTTAAGTTCGTTTGCGGTTTTACGGCTCAAAGACTACAGTGGTCATGCTGCGCCGGGACCTACTGTTTTCCGAGGAATCCGAACCTCTTAAGGCCTAGGGAACCAAACCCCGGACTACAGTGAGCAGTGCGATCTTTATGAGATCTCTGAGTAAGCGTTCTTTGCACTGCTGGGAGTCGAACCCGTTACCACACTGCGCCACCGCAGGGACAATATGTTTTTAAGTAAAGAAAAAAATCTTTACCCTAAGATCATTGACCTATTCCAAGACATAAATAAGACTATAAATGAACCTTAATAATAGGTGGAGGAAAAAGAAGGGTTTTTAAAATCTTGACGTTCTTATAGCACAGGATTTTCTAACGTGCGGCCCGCAGACCACAATCCGGCCCGCTGAAAACCGTTGGAATAAAAAAAATTCCAGGATTTTAAAACAATTTTTTTTTTTCAGAAATAAGAAAAAACGGCAGGGGCGACCATAATAAATTACTGTAGAAAATTTTGATGTCTAATTATGTAGATCGCTACTTTTTTTACGTAACTCGCAGAAACTGCGAAAAGTTTTCTTATGCTCCACTGCCCAAAAAAGTTGAACAACCCTGTTATAGCAGACTGTCATTTAAACATGAGAGTAAAGAAAAATAGCCGTTAACGTATAAGAATACCGTTTAGGTGTGAAGAAGACCACTTTTGCAGAAGTTGATTTTGGACTGCAGTAATCCTGAATCTACTGGAGAAAATAGTTCACATAAATGTTCATCGTATACTCTTCAATAGAATTAATACCCCAATGAATTTGATTTTTTCCAATTGCATGGAATAGGTAATTTTCTTTCGTATTCTTGCGCAAAATGTCCCATAAAATGTTACATTTTTCTAAATAAATCTTACTCAGTGTTCGCACAGTATGTTTTTAACGGTTTATAAGAAGATTTTTACCTTTCTCAGAACAATTACAGTACGGCTATGGCCACATCAAATAAAAATAGCTTACCCATTCATAACAAGAAGCCAGTTACCGAAAAGGACAGTAACTGTATTCCTTCCTCACATTCCTTCAGCGTCAAAACTCCTTCAAATATAAAGGCTGAGACGAGAGAAAAACCAGTGAAAAATCCGAGCACAACAAGAAGAATATTGAGCAGGATATCACAGGGTTTGTTTTTGTCTCAGATGCATTCCTTACCACAGAACCAAGCACTATACATGCACCAAGCAATAGCCTTTTAATAGCCACACACTATTTTTACAGCCATCTATTACAGCTCAACTATTCCAAGACAACCCGCTAAAGGATTTCCATTTCTGGATTGTTCCTCCTCCTTTTCCGGCACGTGGCCACATGCCCTTTCCTTGTTTGCACCTTGATAACAACCAATAGATGTATTCCCATCCTTCACACTTCCACATTACAAGTACGGAGGCCTTTACTATGAGATGCTTAACAACCACGAGACTAATTTTCTGGAGAAGACATTGCGGCATGACACTTCGCAAAGTTTCAAGAGAGAAATGATCTGGAGGATAAATTAATTCGAAAAACAAAAGGCAACGAAGAGATCCTTGATCAAATGCGAAGTGTAGGATTTAGATGCCAAGCCCACTATTGTGACGTAAGGACCAGGACTTGGTCCCGAGTTCGTCAGATCTCAGTTCAGTGGGGAACCTATGGCGGTTTTTCCAGAAAGAGGTGCGAAAGCCCAGTTAAAGACAATTCTTCAAGAGGCGTTGGCCAATATTCCAAGAGACTTGTCGCGCCCAAGTCAAATGGATGCCTAAAGGAGTTGAGACATGTATGATGCAAAAGGACCTCAGTCGTGGTGATTGGACGCGAGAACTGATATACTAAAATACTTATTACAGCGTTTGTACATATTTTTCTTTTTTTGTAAATTTCACTCCAGTACTTTTGTCTGGTAAAGAGGGTTCCTCTTTTAAAAGTGCATGAATCTACTTTTGTCTTCACAGTTTATAACAACCGTACATAAGGTTCACGTAAATTTGTTGCTACGGGCAAGATGTAAATTTAAATTTCACTGTAAAATTACTCTGCTGCTGACCTTATGTGAAATAAATAAAACAAAATGAAGGTGGTAGGGTAAAAAGAAAGGATAGAAAATCTCACGATTCAAAAACAGAAGAGAAATAAAGAGAAAAAGAAAGATGCAGCGAAGACGACAAGGAAGAATAAAAACCGAAACTCAGGAGGGAAAAAGAAAAGGTAAAAAAAAGTGGGATAGAAAAGACAGTAGAAAAAACGAATATTAGCAAAAGGAGAGAGAGAAAAATAAAACACACAAATAAAGTACATTGGAAATGACGAATATGTTTAGCAGAATGCAGAATTTGATATTATTTTGATAAATTACTTTCACACGGGCAAATCATGCGTGACCTATTTCCTGTTAGTTTCAAGTTAAAAAAAATGTTAATTGCGAAAATGAAAATGACCCGTGTGAAAAAGTAATTCATTTTTCAACAAACACAGAAATTAATCATATGCAGTGGTGAGGAGGATGAAAGAGGTAATCTAGACATTCGACCAGACTTTTCAGCAACATCATCAATGTAATAAATACATCGACATATTTCCATGTAATGTGACGATGTTTTTCAATTGAAGAAGCTGCACGACTTCAGAATATTATATTTAGCGTTTACAATGCTATGTCCATTAACTGGATGAAAATTTTCCCGCCGATTTTAGTGTTTATGTAATCAGAACCAAATTGTAATTTTATCGACACAGCAAAAAAAAGCCTAAACTAAGTCTGGAGAAATTTCGAAAGCCCATAAAAGAGATTTGCGAATTACACGTTTTTCTTGCGATTATGAAAACTAAAATAACAAATTAACCTGCCATTGTAGCGGCAAGAACCATCTAACAGCTTTGCCAGACATCTCTGGTCTTATATACGCGCTGCCGACCGCATCGCGTTACGCTGATTGGTTGCAAAGCTCCGTTATTTGCATACGCACGTTTGTACCAGTTTTTCTGGCACTTCAGTGTAAATTTGGTCCAAAAAACTATCAACAATACAATACTAAGGAAAAAGTTCGCATATTGTACACGCATAGTGACAGTTGGAAAATACGAATTACCCCAACGGCCACTAGAGTGAAGTATAAAGAAGAGACCAAGAGGCAGAAGAAGATGGATGAGCTTCAGACTTGGATAGGACTAAGCATATAAGAAATTACAAATAAGAATATGGGGGAGGCAACCGCAGTCAGTGTTGCCTGTCAACACCCCAAATCCGCACAGGCATGTGTAGAAGTAGTACTTTTTAATACTTCTTTTAGTACTTTTTAATAAGATCTTGCTGTCAATTCTTAAGAATTTTTTAAGATGATCCGCGGGTACAGTTGAAGTGGAAAAGTGGTCCGCGGCTTAAATTGAGTTGGGAACCACTGACCTAAATAAATTTTGATTTGATCATCAATTTGATAAAATGTGATTATGTTGCCACTTTTACTAAAATTTGAATAAAATACGACTATGATACATATTTTTTTTTCTTTAGTTGATTATGATAGCAAACAGAATTAATTACTAGAGCAAGGAAAATAAAATTATAATTGTATTACTCTATATCTGTTATTTTATCAATGGAAAGAAAATGCAAAGGAGACCTGTTTTCTTGAACCATAATTTATTTAAGTAAAAAATATTTTATAAGTTTCTTCTGTGGTGGGCTATTCAAAAACAATATTTATTATTGTCTCAATAATCAACAGACACGAAACATTAACTACTTTACACAACTAGTATATCTTGAGGTTTGCAAAACATTGCACATATCCACACAAGAGACATAGATCGCGTCCAAGGACGCGCACATACACATAATATGTAATAAAAAAACACGACAGCACATCTATAAATATCTGATAAACAGACTTTAAGAACGATTTTCTAAGTATTCCAGCCTAAATTTAAAAATGCTACAATGTACATAAGTTTTTACAAAATTAACAAAAACAGAGTAATTCTCTTTATACCTGTACTTGACGTTTAAATAACTATATAGCCACATTTAAACTTCCAATGCAATAATATATATTTACTTATTTAGATATATAACGTTGCAACAGTTATACTTGGAAAGCGTCGACAATAGTGACTTATAAAACATCACAGCATTAACATGCGTTTATAAACCATTTGAATTTACACAAAAGTAACGTTACATATGATATAACATCCTTTGTATTCAAACAAAAATAATGTCATACATATGACATATGAAAACATAAGACCATGCCGTGTCTACAAGATTTTATACAAAAATAACGTAACAGCGATATTTCAAAGCCAGAATTTTTTTTTTTTGGTAATCCAATTTTCTTTATGCTCTGTACAAGAAACGTTAAATATTGATTTAGAAGTCAATTTCAAGATGAAGTATTTTCCAAACCTGGGCAGCTGGGGGATCTTAAAAGTTCTGAAAATATATATAGAAAAAGACATTGCTATAAATAATTGAAAATATTCCCGCACATATTAATCATTCTAAATAAATAATCTGGATATTTTTTTGGTTTTATTTTTAGCAACAATTAACGAAGTGCTGGAGTTAAATTACCATGCACTGTGTAGCAATATATTAATGACAAAAACTACAACAGTTTTGACGGGGTTTTCTTTATTTAACCACTAACAGCTGTTTTGGTGGCCATGTCTGCTACCATCTTCAGAATAACAACTACTCACGTTGTGGCGATGGTAGTACATGGCTGCCCAAACAGCTAACAGTTAAAAACACCTTTTTAATTACGCCTTGTTAATTCTGTGTAATACCATTAATCATTATCAACAACCATTTTTAATCCACTGCAGGGTGGAGGTCTCCCTGTTATCACACATATATGTAGTATGGTGAAAGAAATACAGAGGAAGTGGCCTTACTCTCACCACGTTGGCCAGACGGGTTGGTAGGCTGGACTTGCAGTTTAACGAAGAATCCGAACTTCGGTCACCACAGCCAAAGTTCTGTGTTAATGCCGGAGTGGTTTTGTCACCCCCTCTAGAAATTGACCGCTATGCAGCCTTCGCTCCGGTCAGTGATATCGGCATTCTTGAGTGAAAATTGGCTATGGAACGATGTGTGTGTGTGTTTCTGTGTAATATTAGTTGATAGTGGGCGGGTTTGTTTGTTTGGTTTTTATGGCGCAAAGGCATCTGGGCTGCTCTGCGCAAATAATTGAGTAGGCGAGTGGTTTAACCCCAAGAGAATTCTTCTTTATGACCTTCCCTACAAAACTACTGCATTGAGGCTTTGTGTGGTAAACCACTCATGATCAATTGCAAACCACCTTCGTGGTCATGCCCTGAACCTGCAAAGAGCAATTATAGTCGATTTCGCATAATGTATATAGATCAAAAGCAGTGGCGGTTTTAGCACATGAGTGCCCCCTCTAATTTTTTTCTTTGCCGCCCCTTCCTGTCCTAAACTATCTTATAGCCATAGGCTTAATTGGGGGGGAGGGCTAAGGGGGCATATATCCCCGCACTAGAATAATATTGCCTCCCAAGAAAATTTCTGACTCAATGAAATATCTACAAGGACATCTACTCACATTCTGTTTCAAACTTCCTTGACTTTTCCAGACCAAGTCTTAATCGATTTCCAGTCGCTAATTACAGTAAACAACACACAATGTACTAAAATTCGTATAACAAAAACAAGTTTCAAGACCATAAAATCCACTAACACAAACCCCAAAGCCATTTATAACTCAATTACAGTGAATTTACAAATACAAAAAACTGTATTAAAAAATGCATTTCTTTACACTAAAAACTTGCATTAATTAAATATTTACAACAACATTTCCATTTGGCCCTTTTTGTATTTATTATAAAAGAGTTTAACTATATAATCGCAAAGCTGATGCTTCATCTTCCATTCCATTTAAAGTGTGTATGAATATAGACTATTTAAAGGAAAAGAGATTTGTATGATCAAAATCTCTTACAGATTAGATAACTCAGCTAAAACCACCCTTTTTTTCAAGTTTTAGTTATATATTTGGCAAACATTTTCTCCTGAAAAATATATAGGCTTAATAATTTTATATAAATTATATTAGTTTTGGTGCAAAATGGTAACTTTTGGAAGAAGTTTAGTCAAAAGTATAAGTTTTTCAAATTTTTCAGTAGGTAATGTGGTATGAAAAGCACAGTTCAGGAAAATTATTTTAATAAGTTATTTATTACATATCAAATTGTAGGAAACCCAACGAATGTTGTGTGCAATTGGAAGACTTTCTCCCTGTTCCCAGGGTGAAAGAAGGGGTAACACATGGCCAAGTGGAAATTAACTGCAACTTCCTTTCGTTCAGTTTCCAACATTTGTCCATATTTGAAATTAACAGAAACGTTTGTGCCAAGACATCATGACACATCACATATCTTAGAAGCCATAACCCCCCTAAAATTTATAAATACTTCAACGAAAATTACGAATACAGAGTAAGCCCACATTTTATTTTAAATATATTTGTTTACAGTAAGCAATCGTAAAACATATTTAGTAACACATAAAAATTTAAAACGACATAGTTTTTTTTATATATATGTTTTATTTTTTGTGGCCCTTAAGGTTTTGAGGCCCCTGAAATTCTAAGGTGTGTGCCTTGTACGGAAATCCACCACTGGTCAAAGGGGTTCAAGCTTGAGCCAAAGAACATGGGTGCTAAAATTCAATTTCCTTAAGATCATCCAATTTTAAAACGACAATTTGTTAGTTTTACAATTCAAAAAAATTTCATTAATATCCAGGAGATGGGAGGAAATTACTTTAATAAACGTTAAACACTCTGTTAGAAAGGCGTGGAGGATTTCTCATAAAATCCGCTTCATAAGGGCGGTATAAAAGATACGTACCTTTATAAATTATATAATATTAAAAATATTAAATTATATAATAATAAAATATTAAATTATATAATATTAAAAATATTAAATTATATAATATTAAAATATTAAATTATATAATATTAAAAATATTAAATTATATATTAAAAATATTAAATTATATAATATTATTAAAAATATTAAATTATATAATATTAAAAATATTAAATTATATAATATTAAAATATTAAATTATATAATATTAAAAATATTAAATTATATAATATTAAAAATATTAAAATTATATAATAATAAAATATTAAATTATATAATATTAAAAATATTAGGTATATATAATATTAAAAATATTAAATTATATAATATAAAATTAAATTATATAAAATATTAAATTACATAATATTAATAAGTATAATACGTACCTTTCGTACGGGTGAAGGAAAGCATTTTACGAGAAGTACTGTTCAGCATGTGATTGTGGAGGTTGAGGCTTGGACTTCTGTGCAAGAAGCTTCTTGTGTTCGGCAATTTTGTTCCTCGGTTGTAACTACAATCAGGTGATTGGAGGCTTTCTTCATTACCTGAATTTTAAAAAAAACGTACGTTCCGTTTATTCGTTACGCAAAATAGAGATTCAAGGTTTAATCAAATTAAAATACCAATAGATGTTAAAAATGTTCGTTAAATTTTGTAGGGAAATCTGGTACAAAAACGTGACGAAAAACGTGATGAATTTGACAGGAACAAACTCGTTAAAAACGTATGCGAAGCCCACCTCTCCGACGTTTTATACTATTTATTAAAGTTGAAAAATATAAATGCCATAGTTCGCTTATAGTTAACCTGTTAACTGGGTATGACGACATTTTTCGTCATGCCCGGAAGACTACCAAAATGCGAATGACGACATTTTTCGTCATTGAAATTAAATATATTTAATATCACTGAAATTAATTAAATATAATAAATAAATAAAAATAAACAATAATAAAATTTAAAAAAAAGTCCCCAGTGTGAAACGAGTTTCACAAAATTTTATTCCCCGGTTAACAGGTTAACAGAGGGGTGTACATCAAAGAAAACGATTACGAAAATTACATGAAAAAAAATACATGCATTGAAGAATTGATGCTATTCACAAGAACCTGGTGAATCTTAATAATTAGAAAAAAAATCTCCAACTTGAGCAGTATTATCAGCTGTACAATAGAATTTCCTTTTGTTTCCATAAAAAGTAATCTTTTTTGAAGTCTTGTACAAAGTAATTAATAAAGTGAAAGTTGGGGATCAAAACAAACCAGCCACTTCCTGAGCTCTAGAAAGATTGAGGAAATTGTCCGATTTTTTTTTAATGTCTATAAATTATAAATATAGGCACAGTCGGCCCTGCCTTATGGTACAAGCAAATATCTGATTATTCGGAAAAACAAACTGACAATTGCACTTAAATGTGTTAGTACTCTAATGTCGACTGCACATATAATTTACATGAATGAATATTGAAAAACAAAAATACTGCTATGTATGAAAAAAATGTATCTATGCATATTTCAATGGAAGAAAAGGTGCAGCCTAGCATTCACTTGCTTTTCCGCGCACATTTTTCTGCACGAAAAACCAGTTATGAAATGACGCCCTTCCCTCTACTGCAATGAACCAACCCGTTTGTGACGTCAGCTCCCGTGAATTCTAATGGTACCACTGGTCAATTTTCCGCGAACGGACTATACACCTATCGAATATTTGGGGAAAAAAAAGTTTTTCTTTATTTCCATGTATCACTGATTATATTACGTGTAGTAGTTTTGAAAATTTAAATTTTTAAAATCACGTCATTCACTTATGCTGACTCTATTACTAACAGTGAAATTTTAAAAATAGTAAAGAGATCCATGAAACATACCAACAACAGAGGAGGAGGAGGAAGTGATTATGGCCTCAAGTCTGGATCTGAGACTGCTAACCTCATCCTCTCGGAATCTACGCTCGGCCTTAAGGCTTTGATTTAATTGCTCGCACTGGACATCAAGCAAGCTGACATGCTGCACATACATAGCAAAAACGCACAAAGCCTTAGTATTATTAATGGCAACACATTGGTAGTTAAAATGATTATTTATTAGTCTTTGATGAAGCAATAACAAGCATTGGTTTAAGTTACTTTCAGTAATAAGATTGCATGTGCTTTTAAAAAACATGCGGTTTTACACATTCATGCACATGTTGTATTTCGCATTTAAAAAAATCATGCCCTTTGTACCGAACAATACATTGCGACGAGAACACCTACCATTTGAGCAAGATGAAGGTCTTGTTTAAGTTGAGCGTTTTCTTCTTGCTGCTCAACTATTTCGCTTCCTTTTAACTTCAGTAGCATCTACAAACAACAACAAATGAAAAATATTATTTGAAGAGATTCCGCTCATCATTAGCATAGTCGTCATCATGATGAAAATGAGCTAAAGTAGTGTCAAAAATTCAAATCTCCACAGCAGTTACGTGACAAAAATGCATATATAAAAAGTAAAGTAATTTTTATAAAGAAATTGGCGGGATTCAAGGCCGTAGTTAGCTTTTCATAGGGGGAGGATTCCATGGGCACCTATACGAGTACTTCAAGGGAGGGGGGGGAACTGAGAAACATAAGAGTACTTCTAAGGGGTGGGCTAAGAAAAATTAAAATTACTACCTCCTTCTCAAAGCTGTCAAGAATTTTAGTGAATGTACAAGATACTAAAATGCTACAAAAATAATTGATACTGCTTGACAATTAGTAATGAGCTAAAAAGTACCTTATTTTAAAATGTGACTGTACAGATTTTTAAAGTAAATGCATAGCAGAACCGGGCAAATCAAAAATTTGAACGGCTAAGGGGGGCTGGAGCCCTTCTGCCTCCCATGTGGGTGCCCATGGAGGGCTCTGAGAGTAATAGGGGGAATTAGAAACTGTTAATGTTCTAACTCATTTTATTAACACAGTGTCCACTGCTTTTAAGTATCAGTGGTTATAAGAATCAAAATGACCGAAACAAACATAAACTCGGATTTAACATTCCAAAATAATTGTTTTAAAGAATCATTATTTCCGCTTTTAAAAATCCATCTTTTTACTTAAAATTTTCTGATTTTGTATCTAAGCGGGGAAAGTAAACTAACTTCATTTAAGGTCATTTGAAAGGCTAATTTTGTCATTCCTTTTGGAACACATGACTGGGATAGTAGTTGCTATAGGATAAAGAGGGCTTTTATGAATGAGTGAATTTTTTGAAAGGGACTGGAACACTGATGAGTCGAAGGGGGGGTTATGGAGGTGATCGCCCTTCCCAGGGCCTGATCATCGCAAAGGAGTCCAAATCCGGGCCCCGCAATTTTAGTGGTCCCCCCCACAAAAAGCCAAAATATTATTTCATTTTTATATATAAATTTTTTACTTTTACCAAATCTTTCCCTAAAAAATAATAAAAAAAAATTGCAACGCAGTAGCATTGTGCATTTGTTATTATAATGTTACCTTCCAATAAGGGATACCCAGACATTTTGTCCTTTAAATAGAGGTGCCCCTTCTTCGGAGGTACATGTGCTGATATATATATATATATATATACTACGGATCAGAGTAATCATCCCTTATTTGGAGGAATCCCTTACAATAGGTAACACTGTATTTACCTATCCAACTTATGATGGGACCAATTCTGCAATATCCCTCTAAACTGAGAACATTTCCAAATTTTCGTAGGACAAGGGCCCCAAATATGTGCCTGACCTAGGGCTTCGCCTAGGCATGATCGGGCCTTTATTCTTATTTAAGAAATTACAACTTAAAAATATCATAGCTGGTATGTAAAATTTAGTTTGTAAAATAAGAAACATTTTACTACTGCAAAAGCAGATTTACAAATTTGAAAATACAGTACTTGACTTGCATACGTATAATTTGAATCCTTTAAACTTATAGGTAATAAGAATTATGCATAATACAATAGTTAGTGTTTACTATAGTATAGTATTTGAAAAAATTCCGGATTTAAGAACCAACTGATTATAAGAATCAAAACGAGCGAAATGAACCTGCTTCTTATAAGCGGAACCTACTGTATCTAATTATACTAGTTACGCAAACTGGACAGCGGTGTAACCAGCATTGGGGTTCAGGGGGATTACCACTCTTCCCAATTCCCCCCCCCTCTAGTACTATTATTAGGGGGGACTAACTCTTTTTTAAGGAGGACTAAGCTTCTAGCATCCCCCTTATGCCTATAAAATATTATAATGAAATTAATTCTTGGTGCTGCACTCTTTAACATAATCGGGCATAAAATAATAGACGTGTAATATAGAATTAATGTTCAAAATGGTTTACGCGAACACTTGTAGCAACAAACCAGACTAATATTTAACATGGTTGCTTGCTTGCTTTTGGTTTTACGGCTCAAAGACTACAGTGGTCATGCTGCGCCGGGACCTACTGTTTTCCGAGGAATCCGAACCTCTTAAGGCCTAGGGAACCAAACCCCGGACTACAGTGAGCAGTGCGATCTTTATGAGATCTCTGAGTAAGCGTTCTTTTTGCACTGCTGGGAGTCGAACCCGGATTAGCCGCGCAATAGGAGAACGCGTTACCACACTGCGCCACCGCAGGGCTAACATGGTTGCACCAGCAGCGTCTCTGATACCAATCCTGCTCAGAAATATGTAAACAGTTTAGGGGACTTGAGCTTTTTTTTTTTTAAAAAAAATATTTTTAATGTTATCCTAAAA
The DNA here is from genome assembly GCA_006491805.2 of Dysdera silvatica. Taxonomy (NCBI): domain Eukaryota; kingdom Metazoa; phylum Arthropoda; class Arachnida; order Araneae; family Dysderidae; genus Dysdera; species Dysdera silvatica. Next base: position 120,421,867 of record QLNU02015003.1, on the reverse strand, counting down.
ATTTTGTACACTGTGTACAGAAGTCCAAACCTTTACATCTAATGATAAAAATGGAACGGTCATGAGTACATAAATAAATGAAAATTTCTAACAAGGGAATCTTTTTGCATGTTGGTCACATCCGAAACTGAGACATGGTACGTTCAGTAGTCCTTTAGACCTTAATTAATAGTGTGTAATCTAACTTTTGTGAAGCTCATTGATTTTTAATTGAATTTTCAAAATTGGGTTGGCGAAATGTTTGGCGGTGGACTGGCGGATTTTTGCTTGCAATAAAAGGAAGTAAGTCTTTACTGATCCCAATATACATACATGGTAACCTTCCCAAAAATTGTTCCAGATTGAAAATTCCACCAAAAACCACATCACTAATTCAACTATTCGATGTCTGTTGTTTTCGTGAACTGACAAGATTCATAAACAGAATTACAAATAGAATAGGCACCGATAAATTGTCAATTGACATCCAAAATAGAAACGAAATTATTCAATTGAAATCTTTGGTGTACAGCAGATTGTAGTTCTAGAAATATATATAAACCAATGTTCGAATATGCCTGGTTTAAATTTAAATGCAACTACACTGCTTTTAACCCTGGAAAATTTAAAAATGTAGAATGTTTCCTTCAAAATAGAACATGAAATGTGCAAAACCGAAAATTGCCAGGAATATTTCTTTCTCATTTGTACTCATTGCAATGAAACTTTGTGTTTTAAGCATTTTTATATTCAATATCACTTTCATGAAACTCCAAATTCGTAGTTCAATAACCAGCTTTTATTTTTTAAACTTTCATTTATTATTATTTGCAGAGAGTCGGTCGGACTGGTTTAGCGAACAGTGGAAATTTACTCGATTAGGCTCATTGGCGACTTCACTACGTTGGCGTGTCCTAAAACACCACATAAAAGCAACCGCATTTGGCGAAAAGCCAATTTTGAAAATTCGATTAAAAAATAATGAGATTTACAGCAATTTGATTACACACTATTAATTAGTGTCTAAGGGACTACTGAATGCACCATGTCTCGGTTTTGGATGCGACTAACCTTTAAAAAGGCTCCTAGATTTAGCTAAGTGCGAGAACGCACCAAATGATGAATGTTAGATGAGATATGCATACCTTAAGGCCTTCTACCGATTCTGGCTCTTGTTTAATATCCATCACCTCCTTCTTTTCCGCTATATCCATAGCGAGATGCACTTTCAACTGTTTGTTTCTAGCGATGAGATCAATAAGCTGAGTGAGACAAATCAGAAACAAGATTATGATTCAAATTCAAATGTTGCTATATGTGAAATTAATCAATTGCTGAAAATTTATCGATTAAATATAAATTGCTGAAGATTTGCTAATTAAATAAAAAATTCAAGGTATTAAATATAAATTGCAGAAAAATTATTAATTAAATATAAATTGCAGAAAAATTAATTAAATATAAATTGCAGAAAATTATTAATTAAATATAAATTGCAGAAAAATTATTAAGAAATATAAATTGCAGAAAAATTATTGAGTAAAATATAAATTGCAGAAAAATTATTAATTAAATATAAATTGCAGAAAAATTATTAATTAAATATAAATTGCTGAATTTGCCAATTAAATATAAATTGTTGAATTTTTAATTAAATATAAATTGTTGAAAATTTATTTATTAAATATAAATTGTTGAAAATTTATTTATTAAATATAAATTGTTGAAAATTTATTTATTAAATATAAATTGCTGAAAATTTTTATTAAATATGCGAAAAACCAGTTTCGGCAAGACGCCCTTCCCTAAACTGCAATGGACTAACCCGTCTGCTAACGGTATCACACGCCAACTGAGTGCAAACGCACAGTACACAAACTTTTTATATAAAACATCCAAATCTGATGTGGTTACCAAAGAACATGAAAATTTCTTCAAGATCTTCTGCACTGAAGTTATCGAGAAAAAAAAGAGTAATCGAAGGAAAGGAAATTTTTCGAATGAACAAGTTAAAAGACACGTTTTTTCGCACTGTGGAAGCAGTAGAAAATGTAAAAGTAGATGATTACCAAAATGGAAATCTTAAACACAAGCTGTTAAAATTTTATCCTAATTTAAGTTTTGTGAAACAGCCACAACGGAATAAATGCGAGATCGTTTATTTATGAGCAATAAGTACGTCAAATGCTATCTTGAGAATATTCCTCACCAGAAAGTGAAACAGATGTCGATGAAATCCATCATACCACTTTATATGATGCCTATGTTCTCCCGACATTGTATCCTTCAGCCATTTATCTAAAAACTTCATTAAGAAGTGCACCAGACCTGCAATGCTCTTGTCTGCAACTGCAAATGACTTGAATTCACGGAATGCCGAGAAAATGGTTCCTATTTTAGTTTTTAATTTTCTGGCTTGGTTGACTGGGGTTTCAGATGAATTAAAAATTGAAGAATACGTGCAAGTATCAACTGATATAAAACGAAAAATTCTATCAATAGCTCAAGACATAATTTATTTGTCTGTTAATAGAAGGAGGCAAACTCCTCAAAACCCAGCGTTCTGGTAAAATACATTCACTGCTCTTGTAAAAAAAAACATGTGTGCTAACTGGCGGTGTTCATGTAACTCAGCTGAAATCCCATGCACAGAATTACGTGACTGTGTTTGAATGTAAAAATCCACACAAACCAGTTTGTATTCCCTGATCTTTATATCTACGTTAATAGATATGTTGGGTCTAGAGTTCCTAAGTGGATGTTGATATGTCAATATTCCTATATAATAAATATAACTATATATTATACTACAATAGTTCCTAGTTGGATGTTGATATGATATGTGACTGTGCCGAATGTAAAAATCCACACAAACCCGTTTGTACTGATCTTTATATCTATATTGATAGATATGTTAGGCCTAGAGTTCTTAAGTGGATGTTGATAGATATGTTGGATCTAGAGAAGTTTCTAGGTCTGGCCCTGGTATCTTAATTAAAGTGATATCAATGTTATTACAGCAGAAATATTACAAATTTTTATTTTACTTTAAATTACATTTTATTTTATAAAGTAATATTACAACATACTTTTCTGTTCACGATTTTGTTTAGTTAGATTCTAGTAATATTGCCTTTTGTTTTACCAATATATATTTCCTTCTTTTTTTCTCCTCTTGGTATAATTACTAATAAGCATTTTCTCACAACTTGTTAAAAAATTAAATTATTACCAGTGCTTTCAAAACAATTACTGGGTGAAATTTTTATAACTTGTGTCTAAACTTTGTAACAATATTGTTTCAATAAACCTCACTCCTATATGCTTTTGTAAGAAAATTATTGTTGTATACATGATGGTTTAGCCTTTTAAGTCTGACAAAAAAAAAAGAAGCATAATTAAATTAAAATCATTTTCCCCGTTTGTATTTAAATAGGCCTACCCATAAATATCCTGGAACATGTTCTTAGATCAAATGCTACCCTGACCCCTCATTATGCATAGGCATATTTCTCCAATGACGGATTAACTTTCCCCTCCGTCTTGTGCATGGACACATTTCTCTAATGAGGAGTTAACCCCCCCCAAACCACCATTAAAGAAAAATGCAACAGTAGCCTTATGGGAGCCCCTTTACATGGCTTCCATAGGGCTGATGTTAATTTTTCTTACCCCCCTCCCCCAAATAGTGTGCACGGACCTGTCCTGGAACATTGTGATATTCAATAGAGTGTGATGTGGTCTTACCGTTAGGAATAGAAATAAAATATCTACTTGTGTGAAAAACGAAAACTCATTTCTAAGTGCTTTTTTCGACATGCCCAATGGTCTAAAAGTCCCACATCTGAACATTTTCATAGGAAAATCGCAGCTATTTCATACAGTAAAGTTCTAACTATGTTACACTGAACTTCTGGTTACTTTATAGTAAAATTCTAGCCATTTAATAGTAAAAATTTCACAATTAAATATAATGCAGGTCTATTTACAATGAAGTTATAGATATTTTATAGTAAAGTTCTGCTTCAATAAGGAAGTTATAGCTACTTTATAGCAAATGACTATCCATTTTAGAGAACAGAGTTCCAAACACTTGACAAAACAATTGCCAAATACATTAACTTCATGTTAAATTAGATATAATTTATAGCTAATTCGAAAATATAGCTAAATGTAAAATCTTAACTTCGTACCGACATACTTCGCTTTATTGCGTTTTGCAGATATTTCATTTTTCGAAGGTATCACTATATCAAAGAAGCTTTATATCCGCCGTTTTCCCAACAGCATGTTCTCACTTCATGCCTCTGCCTCACATTTGGACAATAAATAAAATAAATCGTTAACGTTATTGAAAACCATTTCATAGACTTCAATATAGAGAAAGCATGATTTTTATACACACTCTAGCAAAAAAAATTGTGTAACTCGTTTTATTGCGATGGTCTGTAATCGAACTCGCAATGCCTTCGAGGTATGTCAGCATTCCTTACTCAAAAGTTAGATTTGTGATTTAATCTTTCTTTCCAAAAAAAATTGCCATAATAGAGAATCACTCTCCATCTCTCTCTCTCTCTCTTTCTGCACATTTCTGGCGCAGTATAGCCCAGATGCTCTTGCGCCATAAAAAAGCCAAACAAACAATCTTTCTGCACATGAATATGGCAACAGGAAAACGAAAGACCTACTTGATCGTTAGCTTCCTGGAGTTGATGATAAAGAACTTCAACTCGTTCTTCCAAAGAAGCGCATTCCAAACATTTCACGGAATATTTCTCCGAAATGGAAAGAATTTCCCGTTTTATTTCTTCAAGCTCGTTCCTAAAAATAATTTAAATTATTGAACAAATGGGGAGTAGTTATAGTTTAAATATAAATATAACAGCAATTTCTAATTTTTCTTACAAATTCTCTTGGTAGCAAAAAGGCATACAATTAATTATATGGCTCTCGTTACTAAAATTCTGTTGACTTTTCACGATCCTGACTGCAATATGGGTGCCAAGCTTTACTTCCTGAATAAACACCTTGATAAATTCCATAAGAACCTTGGGAATGTTTCAGGGGCGAATTTAGGGGCAGGGGTGGCGATCGCTCCCCTTGAATGAAAATTTAACATTGAAAAGGTACAAGGTAAAGGTCCAATGAGGTATCATTTTCGAAAATCAAGTCATTAATCGCCCCCTTCCCCTTGAATGACCTCTAAATCCGCCCCTGAGAATGTTAGTAATGAGCATAGAGAGTGCTTCCTCAAGACCTCATAATGATGATGGGAGAGCACTATTAGGGGCGATGGGACAAAATTATGACGACAGATTGCTGCTGAACCATTAAATGAAATCGTTCGGAAACGTCCACAAATGCTAGAGTTACAAGCGCAGATTCGCACTGCAGTCCGGGTTTGGTTCCCTAGGCCTTAAGAGGTTCGGATTCTCGGAAAACAGTGTAGGTCCCGCGCAGCATGACCACTGTAGTCTCTTTGAACCGTAAACAAACAAAACAAACACAATAACAAGCGCAGATTCTTGCTAGAGTAAAGACTTCATTTGAATTATTATGCATTCGTCCTTACTAGTTGTTCAGAATTATCCCTTCTGTATTGATGTATACACGTATGTCAATTTAAAGTAAAAAGCGACATACATTTTTCTCCATATAAGCGATATTTTTTACCTTTTTAAAACTTCAATATTTGTTCTGATGCACCCACAACTTCTTTTGCAAATAAAGACTATATCTGTGCAAAGACGGTTTTAAGTTTGAATAACAATGGGAGATCTCAACTCAAGGGAGTCCATGTCATCATGCGACAGAAATCAAAATTAAACAACAATGTCAATCAATCAACGTTTATTGGCGTAGTGATACCAACGCCGATGTTATGGCGTGATTAGATGGTGAAACGTTCGAAAGAAAATGAATATTTTTGCGTTCGGTGGGACCTGAACCCACGACCTTCCACTTCAGGTCCCACCGAACGCAGAAATATTTATTTTCTTTCGAACGTTTCACCATCTAATCACGCCATAACATCGGCGCTGGTATCACTACGCCAATAAACGTTGATTTATATTGTTGTTTAATTTAATCTGCGTAGTGTTCGATTTATTTAAAAAAGAATTCAAAACGTTACGAAAAACTGAAATTGTTGAATTGTACAAAATATAGAAATTACAGAGAAAAACTAAAACACCAGACTAACTAAAAACACCAGATTTGGATTCAGGGTACTCAAATTAGGTAAGAATAAGTGCTGGTATCAATTCAACAAAAATGTTGTTCCCCAGCGTTATCAATATCCTACATGATTAAGGTCTCCCTCCCTTTCTCTCTCAGATCTTCGCCTCACGGTCGGGGGGTGGGTTTTCGACAAAATTCACGACTAATTTCTTCCTTTGACTCCGCTCTGTAGATTCAACCAGGGGCAGACTGGGACGCCGTGTCGGGGCGCCCTCATGGGCTACAGGACTTGCGCCCTCATGGGCTATAGGACTTGCGCCCTCATGGGCTATAGGACTCGCGCCCTCTGATAATCCAAGGTATTCGCCCTTTGAGAGGACTCAGTTCGCCCCTGAATTCAACTGAATTTTAGTTGTAGGAAAAATGTCTTCACGTTCGTGAGAGATTTAGCTAGCTGCTTGATACAAAAGTTAGAGAAATTTTGCCCTAACTTTTCCAAGTTTTCAACCAGAAAATTTCAGCTTTCTCTGACATTTCCCTGACTATTTTAGGGCCGTTTTCAAATTCCCTAACAATTCCGGGTTCCCCAGGGGCGCGGGAACCGTGGCCCCACCGGTTTAGACGGCCCTGTCAGTGTACACCACCAAGGTCAGTCAAACCGTTCAATGACCGGCACAATGAGTGAGTCTTCCCATCTATGATAGACGCAAAGAACCTTTTAATGAAAGCGTATGCTCGTTTTCCTTACATTACATAAGCTTGGTTACGAACCTTTCAAAAATACCTTTGTTTTTTAAACCTTGCAAATTATCTATGATTTTATGGAAGGTTTCGGAAAACCAAAATCATATTAAAAAACTTAGTATGAGTCAAAGGTGGGTAAAATAATTCATTTCGGTGAGCGTACACTTTCGTTCTCGTTCTTTTAAAAGAATACATTCTTTTGAGTCATTCACGGTCAAAAAGAACAACAGTGTTAAAATACGGTAGAACACGATATTGAAATGGAATGACAGAATTATACAATAATTTTTGCCACCCACGTATTAATTAGCTCAAACTAGAGCTTATTTGTTTTGGAGAAAAAGAGACGCTTTCCCCATCCTGGATTCGAACCAGGGTCCCTCCGTTTAGCCCGGAGTGTCTTGGACCGCTAGACGAATGAGGACAGGAAACAACGCTCTCTTTCTCCGCATATAACAGAATACTCCGGGAATAACATGATATTCAAATTGGGGAAGGGGTAAACATATCCTTGAAGTGAAATAGCCCGTGCGTAGAACGTAGCAGTAATGTTAAAATGGAGCAACAGTTTTAAAATGAAACAACAGCATGTTAAAAATAAAGCAAAACATGTTATAAAGTATGGAATATAGGATTTTTAGCTAAGTTTAGAAACATGGTAGCTATATTTAAAATTACAACGTATTACATTTGAAATAATAACAACAGTTTCCCGAATCTGTACAGTTCGTATGATTTTAAAGAGTCTTTACAAGGCTGTTTCAATAACATTGAGCTATCTTCATCAGAACGTATTATTTTTGGCCAACAATAGCAAGTATCCTAAAGCTGTAAACGCTTTAAAGAAATTTTAAAATTGCGTCAAAGCGGTTATATTATTTAAAAACGGTGTTAAAAAAAATCCGAAAAAGGCACTTACTCTTGTTGTTGGTGAAGAGGTCCAACTTGATGATTGGACTGCATTTTTTTGAGGAATTCTTCTTTGAATCGATTGATTTCTCGTTGAAGTTCTTCCGCATGGGCCTTCCTCATCACCTCTAGAGCTGAAAATAAAAGTTAAGCCAGTTTGTTTCGAATGAGGTACACCCACGGACAAAATTCAATATCTACTTGATAAAAGAATTTGATCAAGCGCAACTTGATAAAAGCGCTGCCCATTTTTCAAATAAAACCATTGTTTATCAACGATACTTAATAAGGCTGTTACCAGTAAGTGTAGCTTGCGTTTCTTCTTGAAGAACTTTTTCCTTCTCAGCTTCAAGCATATTTAACTCTTGCTTATGCCTCCTTTCCAATTCTGCAGTTATCCGACGGTAGGAGTTCTCCATTGCCATGAGGCCCTTCTCACACAAGCCCTGACAAACAAAAAACACAAAGCTAACAAATACGAAACCAACTGCACTACAAGAACAATATGAACTTGTGACAATTTATCAATAAAAACGACAATTTTTATACAAATGGCATATCTTAATATGCTGTTTCCTACTCGAGGTAAACGATATGGTATTCGATACATTTTCACTCCTTCCTATCTTGGGTGTCATCAGATGTCAAGCGAAAGTCATTTCTTCTTCTCGGAAGGCTTTTGAAATGTCGCAATCGTCTGCTAGCAATCTTCATGAAAATCTTATGCGAGTCAACCTCACCATGCACATTTCTGTTGAATGGACTCTCTTTTCCATCCCTTTACTATTCGAGTTGGTATTTTTTTTTTATCTAGACTTCTTGGAAGCTTGCATCTGTGCAAGTCTTCGAGGAGGTTAAAAAAAACCCTTAAGAATAACGGGAGAGAATGGAAAACTCATGGGACGAGTCCGGTATGGAGTAAGAGCAGAAAATGCAACGCAGACATAGGGAGAAATGAAAGCAAGGAGAGCGATAGAAAAATTAGAGAATAAACGTTCTTGGATGGTGGAGATATTTCATGAGATAATAGACCATTTTCCAATATGTGACTATTTAATCAACTGGCTTCTTAAAAATTTCTATTTCTTAAAAATAATAAATAGATACCTAAAAGTATTAAATCCGGTCAGCGATTTCTGAAGAAGGAATATGCGTTAAACGAGATAGTTGTGCTACTAAAAAATAGTTAATACAGGTATAATCAGTCCACAAGCGCGAGTTAAGCTGATCCACAAAGCGATTACGTAACTAGTCTACAAACAGATATCTAGTTAGTCCCACAAAAAGACAGCTGAACTAGTCTACAAAATGATAGCTGAACTAGCTCACAAAGAAGTAACTGAATAAATTCAACCACTGCTCAAGAAAGCGGTAAAGAACTAGTCACAGAGATATGCAAAGTTTTCAATACAACAGTAGTAATTCCCGAAGGTAACAGCCAATCGTCAAAACATAATTGGAAATTCCAAACTCAAATTATTTTAAAATTATAATCAGCAATGTAGAATTTTCAAAATTATTAGGGTGGGGCGCCTCAAGCAACATTTTATATACATTACAATATATGCAAAATTGCAATTTATTTTAAATTACAAAGGAAAAGAGTGTTCAGACCACACGGGTCTATGTAACTCTATGCCCATAACTACAATACACACCCATATATCCATGCACTTCTACTTACACTTTACATCAGCAACAGCGGCAAAAATGCAAATTCTCGCAGAAAATGGTGTACTTAGAAATATTTTTAGGTTTCACACTTAGCCAATCATTATGCCCGATTTGTGAGCGTTGCTTCCACATTTAGTTTCGGGTGTCCATTTTTAAACTTTTTTTTTTATTTATTTATTTAAAAAACAAAAATACATAATTAGGGCAAAACGAAAGGGCACTTTACCTTCAATTGTTCTATTTCAACTTGGTATCTTCTACGAACCGACTCTTCATTTATGGGATCTTGTTTCAGAGACATTTTCTGTTCATAAAGGTCTCTTAGGCTTTGAATTTGTTCGTTGTATTCGATCTGAAATGATTGACGAAACGTTAAGTTTGAGAAAGAAGCGTCATCCATCTACAAAACCCAATACACAAACCAAGCCGACGACAGAGGGAGGGAGGGCACAGGAGGCAATGGCCCAGGGGGCCGTGTCTCTAGGGGCAGGGGGAGGGCGATCCTAATGGACCCTTGTCAAGATTTTTTTTTTTAGCTACGTTGCCCCACAGAAAATTAAAACAAAACATCTGTGATTCACGCAAAAGCCCCTTCGATTCACGAGCTTGCATTCTTCCCCTAACAGAAACCAAAAGAACAGCAACTTAAACTAATCTATTAGTTTAACATTAAAAAAAAATTATTCAATTAAAATGGAGCTATAAACGTGTTTCTGCAAAACTGAAATTACAACTTAAAGACTGTAACTGCTTTAATTTTCAAACACCGAGAACGCAATATTTAATAAAGTATTAGCTTTAATTCTGTCAAGTAATTTTATGTTTAAGTTAAGAATGAATTTGAGAATTATAAATAACAACCTTAAAACAATTCTGATAAAACACTTGGAATGTTATGGAAGTTTGCTTGCAAAATCCCCTTCGTTCGATAGCCCATTTTGTGAAAACCGCATTACGAAAATCAAATAAGTAGTTTGTTTACGATGAATTTTACAAATTCAAACGGACTTTTAGTGCACACGGTATTTTAACTTTCCGCTATTTCGAAATCTTTCTGCGGAGAGCAAGAACCGTGGAAAGGCTTTTTGGGGGGGGGGCTCAAGTCTGCCCAGAGGCGCGAAAATCCTGTCGTCGAGCCTGCACAAACAAATCATACAAAATTAAAATATCTTCAACCTTTACCTCTAAGTGGTTTAGCCGCTTGTGAGCCACCCGTAATTCCTCCTCCAGTTTTTTAACTTCCATTAAGTGAATCTCGTCCTATTAATGAAGAGTTTAATTTGTGGTTAATCTGAACAACAAAGTTATGAAAAAATTGGAGATTAAAATTGTATAACAAGTTAAACATTTTGTTATACAATTCCAATGCCTTTGAATCATTAGACTGCTCTGTACAACTGCATATTTTTAAAAACAATGTGAACTCAGTAGCTCGAGTAAATATTGTACAAATATATTTTCGGTTTGACTCACCTTTTGAGCTAAAACTAGTTGTAAGTGCTTATGCAACTCTTCGATCTTTTCCTTGTGCTGTCTCTGCAATCCCAATAACTCCAATTCTTGTTGTTCTTTACCAGATTGAATCTTCATTTCCAGAGACTGGCAATGGTCACACTGCTTTCTTTCTTTGGATATGTCCTCGAACATGCTTTGTAAGTTCTGCAACTTGACTGTGTTCTCTTCGCACCTTTCGCAACCATCTTTTGGCTGGCATTTCTCAAGACGCAACGCTTCCAGCTCGTTCTGAAGAGTTTCCAGTTTTCTTTGGTGTAAATGGTTCACTGCTTCCATCTGTTCCGTCATCTTGATTTCCCGGATGCCGGAATCCAGGATGTGGCTTAGAAATGAAATTTCAAAGGCTACAGCCGGACACGTTGAGAATAGTTCATACTGACTTATTTTCAGGGCTTTGTTGTGTAGATTTTCGTGTAGTCGGTTGATCCATGCTTTATTATTGACATCGGTATTTACAAAGCCTTCATCTGAAATCAATATTAAAGTGCTATCCAATATAGTCTGCATCAGTGTTATCTGCATAAGTTCGACACATGCATAAAGAACTTTCTGGTACATCACGTCGCTGATACTAAAGGGAAAGACATCGCCTTCGTGGACTTGTTGGTACAACTTTCGAATCTCTTGGATAACAGATTGGGCTGCGTATTTCAAACTGTTGCTGACACCGACACAAAATTTGACCCAAGTTTCGTTTTCGCTTTGAGTGAGGCAGATATTTTGGACTTCAAGTTCATAAAATTGCTGAATGGTACCTTCAAAAAATTGGCTAACCAGAGCTTCAATATTGATTAAAACTGGGTCAGTTTCTCCTAGCTGCTTGTTAAGAGACTGTCTTTGCGTTTCTGCTTCTGCATCTTGCACAGGAACGTCAGCAAGCATATGATGTATAGCTAAAAACTGCCTGTGTTTTGCGTCCGTTAACAAATTTAAAAGTGTCGTACACTGCTCCTGAATAACCAAGATCCTATTTTGTGGAGGTTGAGTAAACTCTTCGAGAGATTCGTTCATCAAAGACTCGATGGACGAACTGCTTAACGTCACCAGTTTTTCCAGCAAATATGAATATTTTTCGAAGTCAATAATGCACTTGGTGTCCGACTTCTTCAGCTTTTTCAGATGTGACTGGATGTAGTTGAAAGAAAATTCACAGATGCTTAACTTCTCCGAAGCTGCGCTTGATTCGTAATTCATGATTTTTTGCAGTGTCCTCCCAACTTCATTTAAAAGTAAAATTTTATAGCATAGTCTGGCATTGTCCCCATTCATGCTGGATCCCCAAACACCCTCAACTTTGACATCGGGTAAATTTTCCAGAGTTTCTATTGCACTAGAAGCTAACAACACGGTATCTTTGCTTATTGCTGAACTGCTTTGAAAATTCTCGAATGTTGATATTTCTTGCTTCTGCATCAGGTGAAATGAATTCTTGGCCCATGAGAGAAGATTATCTAACCTTTGCTCCAGGCATTCGAAACATTCAGCCCAAGAACAAGGAAACTCTCCATCTAGGCCATCAATGGCTTGCAAATCTGTAAGACTCGTTGCATAAGATAGGGTACTCCAATCTTCACCAACCTCCTCTTGGGCATTGCTGCTCTCTTCATCGTTTCTGACTTGGAAGCAAATTTTGGGTTTATCGTAAATATCGCTTTCTTCACTGTTTTCTTGGTTTTGCGTTTCAAGAGTTTCGGTGGCAGATTTCACTCGTGAGCTCAGTGAGTGAAGTCTTGAGAGTATACCAGTATTTTCACTACCACTTGTACTGTCTTGTGATAACCTTTTACGGAGATGCCGTTCAGAGTCCATATTTATTTCATTTGCATCTAGTTGCGAATGGCAGACTGGCAGAGCCAAGTCTTCTTTGGTATTAGAATTTTTTTCCTCCTTCAAGTCATCCTCAATAGCAACAATCTTTCGCTCAAGTTCAAAAAGCTTGGCTTCACATTCCTTGGATAGAGATAGGGATTCTTTATTTTTTAAGGAGCTTCTACGTCTTTCTTGCTTTGATTCCAGTTTAGAAATCTTTTGTTTCAAGTGTCTTAGGTTTTTCTCAGAAAGCGTGAACTTAGACGTAAGATCATCAACCCTTGCTGTCATCAGAGCCAGTTGTGACTGGTGACTTTCTTCTTGAAGCTGCTTCTCTTGTTCCAGTTTAAAGCAGTAAATTTCCAAATTATCGAATTTGCTGTGCGACTCTTTCAAGTCTTTCTGGAGCCTTCGAATCTGATCGCGACCCACTTTGAGTTTGGAATTGAGTTGAAGACAAATAACGCAAGATTTAATGTCACAGTCTGGAACGTCAACACCTAAATTATCGGTTGGAAATTCGTCCTGAAACTTTTGAGGCACCACACTATGGAGACTTTCAGTTTTCAGGGACTGCAACTCTCGTTGAAGATCCTGAATCTTTTTGTCCTTCTCCTGAACTTCCACCTTTAGACTAGAATATTTCTTCTGTTCATCTTCGAGTTTTTGCTTCTTAATTTTATACAAGGCTTGTAGTTCCAGAATAGCTTTCTTCATCGTCTTCGTCTCGATGTCACGCTTCCCCCTTCTCTCTGAACCAGCAGACAGGTGATCAATCTCTTCACACAGCTGTTGAATCTCTTTCGATATGTCATCATTATCAACTTCTGCATCACTCAATTTAGAACTCATATGAATTAACAGCTGCTTCGTTTTCTGCAAAATTTTGACGTACAGGTCCATGCTGCTGTTGTCTCTTGGGCAGCCGCTCTTATCTTTCTTACTTTCCCATTCCATGCGATCTTGGACGTATTTCTTTTTCAGTAGCTCGTACTTCAAGCGGTAATTATCCTCGAACAAATTTTCAATGGGGGACATTTTCTCGTTAACTTTCTGGCCTTTTCGAATTAATTTATTTTGTTCCATTAATGTCTGATAGGCTGTTTTCAATTTTCGAAATGCATCGAGGTCCAGTGATTTTTCGTTCACCTCTCTTGTTTTGAGAGAAAGCTTTTCTTCGAGGTCTTTGCAGTAAGTTTGGAGAGCCATAAGCTTCGAACATTTATCTTCGTTGAAATCTTTTAAACGGCCTTCATTCGAAAGTGAAATTTTATGCAGTTGATCTTCCACAAGCGAACAAATATCCTTAAAAAAAAAGAAGAAGACATATTACAGTGCATGCAATTAACAAAACGTATGTGCTACTGTTAATTATGTGTAGTGTTTGAGAAATACATTGTAAAGATTACAAATATATTTACTTGTTTGCCACTGAAACATACCATCTAAAAATATTCTTAATTTTAGCATGCACCTACGATATTCCTGGTAACAGTGGCGGTTCTACGCTAGGTTCGGGGGGGGGGGCATGCCTCCCAAATATAACCGGATTTTATTATATTGCCTATGTGCACACAGGAAGGAATTTGTGTTCCCCAATTTTTTTTCTTCTCTTTTTTTTTTTTCCAGAACCACTACTGCCTGGTGCCATTTGTTTACCATACTTACCACCAGGCAGTAGTGGTTCTTTTTCTTGTCCAGAACCACTACTGCGTGATGGTAAGTATGGTAAACAAATGGCATACTTCATAGCCATTTTGCAATATAGGTTTGCAATCATGGTGCATAATAAATAACAGAGGAGTTTTCAACGCCATCAACCTAGTGCAATAATCTTCACTAAAAATAAAATTCGCAATACAGATTTGTTTACTTGGTTGCTATCTGTCTTCCCACCTCCTCCTCCGACTAGAATTACACCGGCTTCAAGGAACTTAAAGAATTTCAGCGTACCCGATGTTGCAAAAAGTATTATCTATTTTGGGATGAATTTAGTCCACCGCACTTCCAAAACATTTTTGAAATAGCGATCTGCTCACTGATAGGACTTATTTCACCAATAGGCGTTAACTAGTAACTGCTGGGTTGTTTATTTTTTCGAGATAAGGTTTTTATTGGTTTTATATGATCAGCAAAAAGCAAAACCAATTTGGCAACTCTGCAAGCTATCCTTACCGTGTTACGAACAACGAAAGTAAAATTTGCAGTTATCATACGCGAGAATGAAAAAGTTTGTTAGAAGTGGTAGCCTATCGTTTATTTCTTAAATCTCTCTCTAATTAATAAATAATAGAAGGCTCCAAACAACTTTAGAATATAATGCACTAGAAAATTCTTAGACACCGTCCTATTGGCCTATCCTGACGGCAGGGCTAGACCTCCATTGCCTAGGTTTTAACGTGCATTTTTTTAATGTTCAATATTCTGAATTGGGAGTTATAATAAACCACCCCCCCCCTACACACACACACCTTAAAATGAAAGTCTGCGTCCGCTCCTGCCTGTGATACAGATTCGTGAAAAACATAGCGATTTTCTAATGACTGGTATGAACATTAAAAATCCCATTTTGGTTGAAGCATGCTTCATCTGTCCATAAAATATGGCTTATGAAGCTAGGGTAACGTTGAAGTAACCACTCACAAAATATTACCCCATTTGCAGGATCAGTGACTACTAATGTTTGAACTTGCGTATAATGGATGATGGTACGGATGAAGCAATTCTCGGTGCAAAATGGACATCTCAACACTCTGACATACTCGAGCAAGCATACAGAAATGCGCAGAACCCCGCACACTCCTTAAAGGACGACGGAATTTAAAAGGATTATTTGCCCATCCCGTCTAAATTCATTCGCAAATATGATTCTATCTACAATATGAAGGTTTGTACGTTTCTCGCCGGTATGTGCATAAGCATTGTAAAAGAAAAGAAGAAAAAATGCGTCTACAAACCTGATATGACTTCCTTGATGCGACTGGGGAATCTTGGGTCCAAGAACTCGAATTATCACTACTGACACCATCACCATTTTGCTCTGGCTTAGTATCACAGGACTCTCTATTGCTAAGAAAATTACTTTGTCTCGTGGAAAGGGAATTCAAGCTGGAGCGGCTTCTAGCACGTTCTTTAACTAGGGACATTGGAGTCCGGTTGATAGGTGGCGACGGAGGAAGTGTCCTCGGTGAAGATGATCTCTCACCACCTTCCTCTTCGTCAATGATGGAGAAATATTCGGACTGGTCATCACTCGAGGATAGGTCTAACGCCTTCTCTGGCTCCGGAGTAGGACTTGATGAACTAGAAACTTTACTTGGTGTTCTGCCATTCAGTTTTGAATCTGTACTATGGAAGGAGTGTTCTGGCAAGACAATTTCATCTTTTGAAAAATCTTTTCTCAATTCCGAGTCCCACAAATTGGAGGCACGGTGAATGGCTTTTATCCAGCTACTCCTGACGGCTGTGGATACAGCTGCCAGGACGTATTTCTTGTTGTCCCACATCTAAAATTAATACATATGCCACATCACAAAATATGCAAAATTATTATTTTTAGCAAAAAAAAAAAAAAGGCCTGAAAAGTTCAAAACAAAACGAAATTTCTCAAAACTTGTTATGCACATGCTTTAGGCACAGCTTCTACAATTTCGAAAAAGAGAGGAATTACGGAATTTTTTTTGCTTTACCCTAAGGCAGAACTACCTTGGAGGTGGTAATCAGTGTTACAGGACTGACACACCAAAGCCATATACAGCAATGTTCAAAATCAAAATTGTTCAAAATAATTGTTCGATCCTTAGTTTGGTGGTTTAGTTTTGTGCGTCAACGTATATATCTATGCCACTGGCGTGAACAGCGAGGTCGTAAGCCTCCATTGCGATGCAATTTTGTATATATACAGGGTGTGTTAAAAGTTCATAGAAACTTTAAAAAATCATAAAAAAAATGAACTAATGATGACAAAGAAGTGCGGTTTGCAAGAAAGGATTTCTAAAAAAAATATTATTATTTTTAGTCACAAAAAATATTTAGTTTAAAAGTCACCTGCAGGCGGCGCTGATACCCAAGGTATTCAGCAGAAGTATTCAATGTAGGTTTGCAATAAAAGACCTGAATAAACGTGGACCGTTCAATCGAATCCAACGGTACTGCATGATTGGAGAGTGTTACCATTGCCAGATCAAGCTACCTGAATGTTGAATTAGAAGCCACTGCGTTGCGAAAATTTCGTACAGTGAAACAACTGAAGACGAGAAATGGCCACATGTCATGTGTTGTTCGACTTACGTTCTGTTATACAAAGTTTTGGAGGTCATATTGAACAACTGTTGCAATAATAAATCGATGGAATGCACAGTTGTCCTGTCCATTGTCTTTTGGAGTTTTCAGCACCATTTGTAGGTGATTTTTTGAACTAAACATTTTTTGCTACTAAACAAAAAACCGATTTTCCTAGAAAAATGTCCATGCAAACCGCGCTTCTTTATCATTATTTGTTCCTTTTTTATGATGCTTTAAAACTTACACGAACTTTTTGGCGCACCCTGTACATATACATGTGAGGATTTGTACCTCTGTAACTCACCGCCATTATAAGCCTGTAAACACCCCACTTACGAATTTTTGCGGGCGTTAATGATTCATGCATAAGAAAGACGTATCCTTGAACTTTATCTTGGAAGTCTTGAGCTGCAAAAGCTTGTGGTTAAAGCAACGAGTGAAAAAACTTGCATGGAATGTACAGCGTAATGGGCAAACAATGAAATGGATTTTGTACACGTTATGTGGTATGACACATGTGGTGCTTAAGCATGCTAAATCTATGGCACTTGTGAAACTGAGGATGCTTAGCATGCATGCACCAGTTCCTAATTTTGGGACTGGTTCAAAGGAAATCAGTAAAAGGTAGGGTGACTACATGATGCATTTACTTTGGACACCGGTGCATTTTTATAACATTTTTGGGGTTCTGCATCTTTGGTCCGTGTGTGTTAATGGCTGAGGTTTTAATTATTAAAAACATGGAAATTCTGCTGTAGTATTATCACCGACCTCGCTGACATAATTATGGCCACTATGACTCAGGAAATTCAAGTCTAAGCAAACATACTTGGAATTTAGGTACTGAATTATCTTCTTTTCTCGACCTTTTCATCGTCTGTTAAGTAGTGCTTTAAAAAGGAACACACACGGAGTGCAGTGTTAAACCGAAAGGCAGTTACTTCACATAAAACTATTACTCTTTATACCAGCAGTTCTTCAACTGTGGGCCGCGGACCCCTGGGGGTCTGTGAGACCCTCCCAGTGTTAAACAGAGGTTCAGAAAAATACTAACAGACAAGAGGCATTTACTCTTTAATGCTAGGAATAAATTATGAGGGAACGAAAAATCTCTTCCTTAAATGGTGAAAATCAGTGATGAAACATTAGAAATAAATATGTATGATGAAAATTCCGGGCTTTAAATTTTGAGTTAATCCTTCATGATCTGTGAGGGCAAGTAATCTCTGAAGGGGGTCCGCGGTCTAGGAAAGTTAAAGAACCGCTGCTTCATATTATAAAAGCACCAAATCTTCATTCACTTTAGAGAAGATAGGAAAAAATGGGACTATCCCACGAAATTTCTGAATTACAGAAAAGGTAGAAAAGAGACGGAGGGGGGCCATCGGGAATGTACAGGGCCTGCCACTGAAGCATTCTGGGAGCTCGTGACGTCATATTTGTGGTCTGCCTTCCGGCCAGCAGAATTTCCATGTAAGCAAGGGTATTAAGCACGTTGTTTGAAACTAAGCCGTAACAGTCGTATGCAAATGTGAAATACTTATTTTTTTTAATATTACGTTGCTTTAAGCTTGGAGAATTTTCATATTTGGATCATTAATTGAAGTAGATGAAAACAGAATAATAAACTGTGAGTACACTCGTGTTTCCTCTATTACTCGTAATTGTAGGCTTAATTTTGTATTCATATATTTGTGTTGTTCTCTTTTTTTTTAATGTAATATATTTCAAGCATGCAAATTTTTTGTATCCAAACGAAATTTTCACTGTACGATCTACACATTATTTCAGAACATTTTTAATGTATACCGATTTTCAAAATTTTGTGTTTTATCCTACAATATAAAACTAAGACAACGGATTAATTTCTTCTTAAAGACTTATATTTGTCGCTAGAAAAGCGATAAAAAAATCGTTAATCTTTTCCTTAAACTGCTAATTTAATTTTATGGTTTCCATTTTATAAAAATTTGCGAAAGCAGTTGTTTAGTTAACGCCGTTTTTAACATAATATTGAATTAATTCCAGTTGATTTGCAAATGAAGTGAAATTTGTTCATTTTCTTTCTATAACAAAGTTTTATTCGTTAAGTACGTTGGCTTTTTTTTTACATATGCAGTGCTCGTATTCTCAGCAGTTTTTGTCACTCATAATTACAATTTTTCCTACGGCAAAATTTGGGAAGTGGTTATATTAAAATACTAAAATACAGGGTATCCGAGCTGAAGGTATAGAAAAGTAATGACTTATACTGGGAGAATGACACAGGGTTAGTTATAAATTTCAGTTGCATTAAAGATGGCAACTCCTTAAGTTTCTTTTCAGATTAACGAATTTTAATGTAATCACCATTAGTGGCTCTGCGGATGTCCAAATATTATCCGATCTCTTGCCAAGTATTTACTTACATCTGAGGAATTATTAAATCAATACTGCTGCACAGATACTCTGTTTCAAAACATCCAAATTACGAACTTTTTGCTAGCATACAATCATTTTATTGAAGCCCCAAGCAAAAAAACCCCAACGGCCTTATGTCCAAAGATCTCTGAGGCCAAACAGCAGGGCCTTCTCTTCCGATCCAGCATCCAGGAAAGATCTTATTCAAAAATTCGGTAACATCTCCATTGGTGGAGCACTGTCTTGCTGAAATATGAAATTTGGTCGAATATATGGAACAGCAAAGTTCTCCAACAAGTCGATATTACTGCGTCCTGCCACTATCGGTTCTGCGAAACAAAATGTGCCGATGATTCCATTTCTAAGCATTCCTTACCACAAGTCAGCATACGACTGCTGTGGAAAGCAGCTCAACGCAACTGTCAACAATGCGCATGCGCGACCATAGCAAACTTGGCGCAATCCCCTACCATTGGCGCAGCACTTCCATAACTAGTCATGTGTGTTCAGTATAAACCATTACTTTTGGATATCTTTAGCCCGGACACCCTGTATATCTAATTTTAATTGCCTTGAACTTTTTTACTCCTGATTTAGTCTGGTTGTGAATAAAAGAATTGTCAATTTAATATTTGTACTTAGTCTGATTTTTCGCCAATAGGATTTTAAAATAACGGGGTTCCTACATGCTTGGAGAACTTGGAATTATCAGGGAATTTGAAATCGTCCATAAAAGTTAGGGAAAAATCAATTTTTTTGGTCAAACCTGGAAAAGTGGGGAAATCGTTCTTAAATTCTATTCTTCATAGCTAAATTAGATACTTTTTCTGAAATTCAAAATTTTATTTGCAATTGTTCAGGGAATATTTTTCTCCAATTTGAGTGGGAATCGTGGATAGAACCTGATCAAACTGCGGGCTCCCAAAATAGAAATTCTAGTTCGTTTTGCAGGCTTTTTCTAATTGTTGCCACTTAAAAATGTAGGGAAAAAAACTTAAGTTTAATTGGTAACACGGAAGTAATTATTGAAGACGCAAGTTTTGAGGAAATGCAATAATTCCATTTAAGTTAAAATAATATTTTATTTATACTTTAAATGTTTAGATTAGTTAATTAATATTCCAAAAGATAAATTAATTCGAATACATAGTTAAAAACATGTTGTACGCATTATTTTTGGCGAAGGCTTTACCATAGGCGTGTACACACGTCTATGGTATATTAAAAACTGGTTTGATTTTAGAATTCGGAAAACAATTGTACATGTGTTGCCAAATATAAAAATTGAAATTATAATTATACTATATGTTGCCAGATACGGAAAGTAAAATTCGTGCATTTAGAAAACATTACGTAAAAGAAAACGATTTGGCATTTTGCCAATTTTAGAAATTAAACATATTAAGTTTTCTTCCCTTTGTGTTTCTAAGTAGCAACAATTAGGAAAGCCTGTGAAATGAACTGGTGTTTCTATTGTGGGAGCCCGCAAAACAATCAAGACTTGTTTTATAAATACTATAATAACTTGTTTTTACTATTTTATATACCAAATATTTATGAGAGAACAAAATGATTACAAATGGTTTGAATTGTAGAGGTAAAATGGTCTTTAAAATTAGAGAAATTGTCATTATGTTTATGTCTTACACAAAAATATTTAATAATATCGTGGTTGCGTTAAATTAGATCAGAATATGAGGGGCTTAAAAGACGTTAATACATATTTTTGTGAAATAGATATGTCTTTAATTATAACTATAACAAATGTTTACAATTAAGTAATGTAGTACACATGTAAAAGGTGTTTTGTTGAAACTTTTTACAATCCTGGCTCTTTATAGACAAAATATTTGTCACCATATTTTATTTTTTAGTACAGCAACTAGCGACTACTTACTTTAAATTCTATCTTAAAATTTAGGAAATTAAACTTTTTTTTTAACAGATGCCCCGGAGATGTTCTGCGCTTATGTGCAAATCCAATTATGATACAGGAAGTAAGCACACGACTACGTTTAAATTTCCAAAGGACACATCTTGGAAAAGTTGTTAAAGTTTATGAATAGAAAAGATTTTATCCCTGGAGCTCAGGCAGCTGTTTGTGTTATCCATTTTGTATAGTAGCAGGAAAACTGTCGACCGTTAAAAAAAGCATAGCTAATGTAATAATATGTAATAGCGTTAATGTAATAATAAAATGTAATAGCGCACAGAACATTTTCTTCGTTTGCTGTATAAAGTTTAATCTATTGCTGGTTTTTATGGAAAATATATACACAAACCACACATTTAGAATAAATATTTCACAGCCTGGATTATTTAAAGATCAAATACCAAATAAGGATTAAAAAGCTACAGACATGTGAAAACTAAGAAATAAATTAAGTATTGCACATTAGTGAAATAATTTTAATGACTGATTTTCAGCTATACTGCTGGCCTTAAAATTGCTGAGAGTAAAGGAATTATCAAATAATTCAAATTTTCTACGTACATTCTGATATTTCAGCAATTATATTTTAAAATAACGAATTTCCCCACGTGTCTGGAGAATTTAAAATTATCCTTAAAAGTTAAGAAAAAGTAAAAAAAAAAAAAAGATTCCCAACTGGGAAGGTCGTGGTGGGGGACCTTCCTAACTTCTGTTCCGAATAGCTGAAGTTGTTGCAAACATGAAGATATTTTCTATGAAATTGAAGTTCAAAATTTTGTTTGCAATCGATCAAGGGATTGTTTCCTATAATGTGAATGGAAACATTGAATAAAATTTGATTAAACATAAATCAAGACGTGTTTTATATATAATATAAACGTTGCACACTTATGTGCAAATCAAACCACTACCCTATAGCAGGGCTCGCGGGAAGAAAAGGACAAGAAGCGTCAGACCTGATGTATGACTCATCATTTTCTGTGAGCAGCCCCCCTTCATTCCTGAAGGCCCCGGACAGAGGGAGAGTACAATCGGGGACTTAAAGCAGATAGATTTCTATTTGCTATGAAACAGGCGCATAGGCATCTTTTAACATGATCAAAGATATACAATAGATCTCACTAAATCCATTCATTCCTTGCATACAAAAGTGCCTGATTACTGGGAATACGTACACAGTTTAATACTTTATAAAAGCTTTCGACAGTGACGTCACATCATATAACTTGTGCTCATGGTATTACATGGAAGCTTAACCTTTTACGCCATAACTGGATTATTGAGAGGCCGGATTATTAACTCCTTCATTACCAGGCACACCAAGTATGCTGTGACGATGTTTTGCCGTTCACTACTAGGCACATCACGTATGGTGTGATGTTTTGCCGTTCACTACCAGGCGTACATATGAGTGTGCCTGGTAGTGAACGGAAAAATATCACACCGTAAGTGGTGTGCCTGGTAATGAGCGGCAAAACGTCACACCATACGTGGTGTGCCTGGTAGTGAACGGCAAAACAACATCACACCATACGTGGTGTGCCTGGTAGTGAAGGGGTTAAGGGCCAGATAAGCGGAGTATATATATATGCGTATAACTGGAATGGCTAAATAATGTGTATTCTCAGCATTCTCTAGACCTGACCAAATAGGGAGACAAGACGAAATGGCCAGGAGCGTCGAGAGCAAACGCAGGCTCCCTTGACTCCTTTCCTGGGCAGTGGTGTAGATATTGTTTTTGGGGGGAGAGGGGGGTTGAACTTCCAAATGAACAAAAAATATGAAATAAGAACGCCTTTTTTTATTTTGGTACTTATTTTACACGATCACTGATGGAAAAAAGAAACCATCGTAAGCTACCATTATTGTTTTTTTTTTTTCAATAATCGAGACAGGCTAATGAAGAATAATTAAAAAACTGTACATTAAAAGTGTGCAAAATCTTATTAATCTGGATTTTGAGAACAATTTTTCTGGCCTTCCGATTAGCAAACAGCTCAATAACTTTATCAAAGTTTACTTTTCTTGCCAGATCATATTCCACCGTCAGTATTCCTAGACTATTTAATCGTGCTTCGCACATAGATTCACAACGTATTCTAAGGAGCGTTCTTTAGAATATATCCCGGCATATATATATGTACCGGCGCGTAAAACCGTAGCTGGGAAAATTCTCGGGGGCACTATTTATTATTATTATTTCATTTTCAAATAAAAAAAGCAAGAATATCGCATCAAAAATATTTTGGGGGCCGGGCCAGGCCCCCACGCGGGCTACCACCCCTGCTGCCCTGGATACGACAACCACAATAAGAACTTTCAACTTCAATAAACAACCTTCGGAGGTGTTAAACAACCGGCTACACCTAATTTGAACGAAGTCAAATTTAGATGATGTACACTTATCGATGACGTAGCTTAAATAACTTACAATGAGGCAAAAGGCAAAATTCTTGTCCAAATTCACTTCTTCTATGCTTGTCACCTGATTCAAATCCAGTACCCCGTCCATTATTCCACAGTCCTCTGCCGATGGGTCTCGATAGTACGTGAGAGAAGCATTTTTCAACACGAACCAATGTCTTGACCATTCTTTTGAGAGCGTCTGCCTCATCAGCCAGCCCTTTTTCAATAGCAGGTCCTGAAATATCAGCCATAAGAATCAACAGTTCGGAAAGCTTATTGAACTTACAATAATAATTTATAGTATATAAATTATATAATTTTAAGTCGTTATATATAATTTTATAATAAAATAAATATATAATTTTAAGTCGTTCATGGGTTTGAAAAGCTTGGTTAGAAGTTTTAATATCTGTAACATACAATCCAATTTTACTAAGGTACGTAAACTTACATTATATACGTATCCTAATATATTACTTATATTAGGATACGTAAACAGTTTGGCCCATAGCGCCGAATTCAATCACTACATACGATAGAAATGGGGAAGGGGGAGTGGGCAGGTGAGTAGAAAAATATTTAATACACACTTTGAAATATCTATATAAGAAAATTCTACATGAAGTTAAATAGGAAAGGTCTGCACATTTTTTATTCGTACTTTCAAAGTAGTTTTAAATAAATAAAACAGATTTTATTGGTTGAATAACGGTCATCGTTACCAAATGGAAGCATATATATATATATATAAAGAAAAAGTTTAACATAAAATAGCACACGAAATAGATTACACAAGGAGAAACTGATGAACGACTGATGTGACCGGCGCAACTGAAAGCTTGGACGATCCATTTTGTTTTTGCTATTTAATCAATGCTTAACCTTTTGTGCATAAATTTCTTCCATGGTATTTCATATTTTGATTTCAATGGTATACATAGTTCAGTTATGCAAATTGAGTTCTGATAGCACGGCAGTGCTAAATAAAAATCCGTTGTTTTCGACCTGCTAATTTTGTTCATGTCTTTGTGTACAGATATTTGTCAATTTTATACTTTTTTTTTTTGTGCTTTTTCGGCTTTGAAGATGGGGGGCATGGGATGAAAAGGGTGAAAAACCACCGATTAACGGCGTCGAAAGTTTCTCCCAAAGTTTCGTTACTGATTCAATTTGACAATTTTCCATACCTAATTTAACAATTTTTCATATCTGAGTTGACAATTTCATATCTGATTTGACAATTTTCCTTATCTGATTTGACAATTTTCCTTATCTGATTTGACAATTTTCCCTACGTGATTCACAATTTTCATCTGATTTGACAATTTTCCTTATCTGATTTGACAATTTTCCTTATCTGATTTGACAATTTTCCCTACGTGATTCACAATTTTCCCCCTCTTCACACCACAGGTTGTATTTCCCCTCTGATTTATAAATAAAATTATTATTACATATTTTTATTGTAAATTCTGGCGATGCTTAACGTTATCACACCAAAGAAAACTGTTTTAATTCTCCTAATAATTTTGACACTTACTTTACATGGGTCAAAACAAATTAATTTTTATCAATGATTCCCAAGTGGTGTAGTTTATGGACCCTATAAGACAAGGTATTTCTTGTGGAGGAGGTCTGCTTTATGTATATATTTGTCAACATTTACGTGATCTGCAGACAAGAATTTTAACGCCCATGGCTCCAGACTCAGTGGCGGATTTAGAGGTCATTCAAGGGGCAATTAATGACTTGATTTTTGGAAATGATACCTCATTGGACATTTACCTTTTCACTGTCAAATTTTAATTCAAGAGGGTGCCGATAGCCCCCCCCGCCCCCTAAATCCGCGTCTGTCCAGACTCCATAATTCTGGCTACAATAATCACGTCACAATTAAACAGTATCTCTAAAAGACATTTGCAGATGATTATAGCGTATTGGGATTGAAGTGCGTCCTAGTTAAAAACGCAACAATTCGAATTTTGCGACTAATTGAATTAGCATATTACTTGTAGTTGAAGGGAAATGTTGGAAAAAATATGACTTGCGGCCCAACGTAAGTAGGGGGGAAGAGATATTCGTTTTAAAACCAAATGTAAATTGGCTTTTGTGAACTTTCTCAAAAACAGCAACCACGTTTCGTTCATAAATCCCTGCAGAACAGGAGCAGCGATGCACGTGCGTGCCATATTAGAAGCAGAAGTGACCACATCAACAAAAGTTCAAAGAAGTCTGGCTCTCGGGCTAAACTAGAAGGCAGGAGATGCAATCGCTCTGCGCTGCTACCGCTGACTTGTGCATAACAAGTTTTGTTTATGCATGCATGCAATTCAGTTTTAATATGCGGGGCAATCTAGCTTCCATCTTTCACGGCATTGGAAGGGGGGACCCTTCCAGCATCTAATAAGTTGATGTGGAGGAAGATACCACCACCGGCGCGGACAAACAACATGAGGTTGACCTCAGGAGAGGTCTCTTTGCCCGTTGCTATTCAGACGGCGAATCGCCTGGAACCCACCCGATCAATTATGCGACAAATTAGAATTGGGAGCCTTACTGATTAAAAGGATGAATGTCAATGATATCCATCATTTGGAAATGACGCTGAAGACCACGAATGATTTAGGTGATCATAATATCTCACTGCGCGAATCGAAGTTGAGGAAGCAGTTGCTGGTGAACAGACGCACTGGCATTGCTGCTAGTATGCATGCCATGTATACAGGAGACCTCGTTCTTACGACCTTAGGGT
Source organism: Dysdera silvatica (assembly GCA_006491805.2). Taxonomy (NCBI): domain Eukaryota; kingdom Metazoa; phylum Arthropoda; class Arachnida; order Araneae; family Dysderidae; genus Dysdera; species Dysdera silvatica. The sequence goes on along the minus strand of QLNU02015003.1, from coordinate 120,395,282 downwards.
TCCTTATGGACCGCCGTTACTCGGGTCGTTGTAAAAGGAACCCACATTACATTGTTACGAATTAGGGTTACGCTTTTCACTACACAAAACGTCCTGAAATCAGTTGAAACATCAGAAGATTCGTGAATATTAAGTATCGTTATATAAAACCGTGTTTTTTTTTAATGTATAAGCACGCCTACCTTGGGCACACCGGGGTGGGGGTTCCAGTAAAGCAGAGTCTCTGTATATTTGTATTATGAACTAATGAAGCTTGATCTCGTTATTAATTTTACATGCCCAGTAGTTAAGGTCACAGCCTTTAAATGCACTAGGCTGGATTTGATTTCTAGTCAGCTTGGTTTCCGAGATTTGTTTGAGCTTTACGGCGCAAGGACAGCAAGAGTCATACTGTGCAGAAACCTACAGTTTTCCGAGGAATACGAACCTCTTAAGGTCTAGAGAACCAACCCTCGGACTACGGTGAGCAGTTAGTCGGTAAGAGTTCTTTGGGGGGGGCACAATTGGGAGTCGAATCAGTTTAAATGCATGCTAGGCGAGCACGTTACCAATGCGCTACAGTGGGACCTTTAACATGCTTTCCACCAAACGTGTCGAAATACTTAAAATGTGACCATGAAAAGCACAGCTTAATATTAAAAACAAAATTATGAAATCGAGGGACAGAAATTCTCAATAAAAAGGGGAGGGAAGCGAGATAAATATGCTGTCCGCTTAAAAATCTTGGAGCAATTGTCGAAATGCGGAAATTTTGATAACAAGCGCCGAAACATTTTTTTTTTTTTAAAAATTCAGATTGTAATTTTATGTCTACTATCGTCTAGAGCAAAGGTGGCCAACTTCAAGCAGGCTGTGATGTACTGTCTAGTATAAAACCGGCGATAGTAGTAGTGATCTATCACACTACCGGGAAGGAAGTGGGGAGGTCCCTACTTCTTGAGCTTTTAGACTTTCTTCGTTTTAATATTAAGTAAGTATATTATTATATAATGCTATTTTTTGTATTTGGCTCCTTAGCTTATGATCAAATAATAACAAATGTCAGCAGCTTCCACAAAATATGAATAGTTGTAAATATGGCTCACTAATCGTCCGACCTGCGTCAATGGTGGGATACCTGGGTTCGTATTTCGTTCACCATCTGTTGGATGTTGGGATAGTACTAGGTGAGGGCCAGCTATAGGGAATTCTAAAGGTTATACAATAATTTCTGCCACCCACGTATAGATTATAGCTCAAACTAGAGCTTTATTCGTTTTGGAGAAAAAGAGACGCTTTCC
>QLNU02015003.1:120378636-120393902 GCA_006491805.2 Dysdera silvatica | reverse complement strand
GAAAATTCAACTGTGAGCTAGTAAGGAAAGCCATTGAAAATAACAAGAGCCTTAGGGTTGTTAAAGGGAGTTTGTCTATTGGGAAGAAACACATCATTGCATTAAAAGGAGAGGATGGCACCGTAACAAGAAATAGGGAAGAAATACTTAGAAGAGTTGAAGAATTCTACAAAAAACTATATGAAAGTAACAGTGGATTAAACGAAGACACTGAAATAGTCGAAGGAACAGCTCCTAAAATCTTAAAAGAAGAAGTTTCATTTGCAATAAAAAGTATGAAGAAAGGAAGAGCCCCTGGCGATGATGGTATTACATTAGATATCCTAAAAGAAGCTGGAGAATATGTAGAAGACATACTTGCAAAATTCTTTACCAAATGTCTTAACAGCGGTAACATACCAAACCAATGGGATTCTGCAACAGTAATTCTTTTGCATAAAAAAGGTGATAAAGAGGATTTGAAAAATTACCGACCAATTAGCTTGTTACCTGCTATTTATAAAATCTTCACAAAAGTGCTAACACATCGCCTGCAGAAAAAATTAGATGCAGCTCAACCAAGAGAACAAGCTGGATTTCGAAGTGGATTCAGTACAGTGGACCATATTCAAGTATTAAGAGAATTAATTGAAAGAACACATGAATATGAACTTCCATTGTGTGTTGCATTTATTGACTATGAGAAGGCCTTTGACTCTATTAAAACATCAGCAGTCATCAACTCTTTAAGATCAACAGACATTGAGGATGTGTACATTGACATGGTGAAACGTGTGTATAAAAATGCAAGTGCAAAATTTCGGTTACATAAAGATACCAAAACTATCAAACTTGGCAAAGGGGTGAGGCAGGGAGATACCATTTCTCCAAAACTTTTTACTTCAGCTTTACAGATGATTTTTCAGCTGATAAATTGGAATAACAAGGGAATAAAAATAAATGGTGAATATTTAAATCATTTGCGGTTTGCTGATGACATTGTTATTTTTTCAACGAACCCATCAGAACTCCAAGACATGGTACAGGAGCTCTCAACTAGAAGTAAAGAAGTTGGACTCAAGATGAACCTACAAAAAACTAAGATCATGTTCAATAATTTTGTAGAGGAAACAAAAATACAAGTTGACAACATTGAGCTAGAAATTGCTGATTCATATATTTACCTTGGCCAGCTGATTTCAATGGATGGCAACATTATGAAAGAACTCAACAGACGTATTAAACTTGGCTGGAGTGCATTTGGAAGAAACAGTTTTATCCTGAAGGGGAAATTGCCTTTGTGTCTAAAAAGAAAGGTCTTCAACCAGTGTGTATTGCCAGTCCTCTCTTATGGATCAGAGACATGGAGTCTAACAGTTGGAGCAATACGAAAGTTACAGACAACGCAAAGGAGCATGGAGAGGTGCATGCTTGGAATAACTAGGAGAGATCGAAAAAGAAACACTTGGGTGAGAGAGCAAACTAGAGTAGAGGACATCATTGTTAAAGTAAAAGGGCTGAAATGGCGATGGGCTGGGCATATTGCAAGAAGAACTGATCAACGATGGACAACAGAAATTCTGAACTGGATTCCAAGAGACCACCGAAGACCTAGAAAACGTCCTCAAACTAGATGGGTGGATGAAATAAGAAAACAGGTTGGGGTGACGTGGAAGCGAATTGCTCAGGATAGACTTGTGTGGAAAGCATTTGGAGAGACCTTCATCCAGCAGTGGATAGATAATGGTTGAATATGATGATGATGAAATAAAAACATAAAATTTCCTGGCGCTAATAGGTGAAAAAATGTTTTACGTCAGCACGTTAAGGAAATAAAAAATTTAAAAAAATAAGTAAATATGATGAGATCTACCAAAATTCACCCCGCGATCAATCTGCTTGTCGCCCCTAGTCTAGTTCAATAGTTCCCAACCCTTTTCAAGTCGCGACCCGATTTTACAATTGCCACATAATCTGCGACCCCCTTTTATAGTAACCAAAAGTTCTGCGACCTCCTCTTTCTGCAGCCGCCATGTTTGCATAATAAAAGCATCTCTAACAACACTAAAGAAAACACATTAAATATAAAATTATATTGTATTAATTATATATATTACATTAATTATATATATTAATTTATATTATAGATATAAAAAATTGACAACCATTAGTAGAATATTGCAATGTGTGTGTAGCCATATTGAAATATAAAAGCGTTGGAAACATTTGGTATAAAATTAATTCCTTACAAAAATAATTGCAACTAAAAATAGTTGCAACGACCCCCGAAACCTGTTCGCGCCCCCTCCCCAGGTTGGGAACCGCTGGTCTAGGGGATTTCTTCTAATCTTGGATGACCCACAGAAGCGTCGATGCTTCGTCCCGACGTGAGCTTTTACTTCAAAGGGTTCTTCTCCCCGTTTTGGTCTCACTGTGCCGCAGGACTTCTTCGAGGTGGATGAGAGATTGTGGGTCGTGGGTGAGATGGGCAGGTTAGGCTCGGACCGTGCTTCCCAAAACGGCATATTAACAAGGTCGTTCACTCGGGACCGAGATTGGTCAAGGTTGCGAAAGTCCTAATAAGATGCCCTCGGGCACCGATAACGGGTTCTTTTCTTTCCGAGATGAAGATGATGATAAATGTGGCGCCTGTAAGATGGCGCATATGATCACGATGAGATTCACCACTTTTTTTTTTTCTTTCTTCCACCAAATTTTTAATTTATTCGTAAATTCCTACGATGGCGCAAAGTGAGAAATCGCTCGTGAGACGCTGCCTGAGCTGGAAGGTCAAGGGGAAACCCATGAAGTGTTTATTGCGGGCCGTAGGCGGAGGATATGGTACGCAGTGGACCAAATATATATTGGATGATGTGTATCACAGCTGTATTAAAATTTAGTGTAACTAAATTTAATGTAACATGCAGGACTATGATCAGATCAACACTAATATATTGAGCCGAGATACTGGAACTCGAATGATCCAATGCGAACGGAGGATGTAAGTGATGGAGGTGAGAGTGTCGAGAGAGTTGTTTGGGGGCAAACACGAATTAGCAATGAACAAATAAGAGGAACAAAAAGTTAACAGATTTGACAAGAAAAATACGGGAGTACGCTGAGATCGTATAAACACGATGAAAAGGGAAGGGGATTATGCTGAAAAATTAGGGATGAACATAGATACTGATGGAAAATGTAGGAAATGGAAAATGAGAGATGAACACGGACGGAAAATGCAGGAAATGGAAAGGAATATTGAATGGAGATTTAAGACCCCGAGAGAGAGAGAGAGAAATAGATTGGAAATCGCAAAACCTACCAAAAACGACCTCATATAAAAATGGGATGAATTGAAAGAATAGTGACATTGAATTTATTATGTTTCTCTCTCTTTTTCTCTCTCTCTCTCTCTGAGAGATGGGGGAGGGGAGAGAGAGAGGAAAAGCTGATGCTCATGGAAGTTAGTTCCGATAATTGACGATTTACTGCCTTCTTATACACGACAAGGTATTCTCATATAGCAGTCTCGATTTTACGAACTAGAGTTCGCTAAATCAAGAGTTTGGTGTATTATCAAATAAAAAATACACTGCAAGGCTTTATTCCGGCCACCTCTTCTCCACGGCCAGCTTCGGAAACCAACAACGTTTTCCATAAGCATTTGAAGCCAAATCCATAAAAAGTGTATCATGTAATGTATTTTGAGTATCCTTGAAAAAAAAAATTCTGTTCGCTAATGACCTCCATATGTAGTTTGTTTCTTGCGTTTTACGGTGCAAGATCATGGTAGGCCATAACCTGTAGTTTCCCGAGAAATCTGAAACACCCGTTGTCTAGAAAACCAAACCCCGGCCCATTGTGAGTAGAAAAAATAGCACACGTTTTACAGTACCGTTGGAATCAAACCCAGGCTAACGGAACGATAAATTTTACGAATTAAAATTCGCAACATCAGAGGAAACCTACTCGGGAAGAAACCGAACATGTTGGTAAAAAGGGACTAGATTGGAACCCTCACGGAAAGTAATGAAGAGGTAAACCAAGGAATCTATGAAAAAGATATTTAAGAAAAAATTAAAGGAAAGGTAAAAACGTGGGAAGAAATTTATAGAAATGAAAAAAATAGAGATCTTTTGTAAAAGTCCTATGCCCCCCAGGAATTATGGGAAAAATATGAAAACAGATTCAACCCTTCTTGATGAGAGAGCTTAAACTTTGAATAGTACTTAAATACGAAAGTTAAACACTGGTGAAATAGCAAAAAAAAGATGACCAACACTTGACGAACAACTGCTGTCAATGCATCTGAAAGCTGAAATGATCTATTTCATTTGCTATTTTACCGGTGCTTGACCTTTCGTATGTAAATTTCTAGACTAAACTATTTAACAGTATGAATTTCTTAAAAAAAATTGCATTGATAACTTGTATATTAAAATTTAAACATAATTTTCCCCTTACATACCCATATAAACAACATGACTATTTAAACCTTTGCAGAACAATATGGTGTACACAAGATCTGCTGCTGAAATCTATCATGACATTTTTGATGTCAATAAAGTGCAATTTCCATTGTTTTGTACAGAACAAAAAATTTCAAATAAAATTTTACAAAAATTTCTTTTGAGGAAAATTAAAACCAGAAATATTTTCAGGGGGTGGTTGAAGGGCTGGTTATACTCTCAAGGTAGACCCCCCTTGTGCCATGACTGGCTACGGCCCTGGAGATATATATCTCGTAATATTTAATAATTTACATTTTTGGTTTCATAAGCGAAAAAATCCAGTTCTTTGCAATGCAAATAAATATATATAAGATATATATATATAAGAAGACATAATTTAAATAGCTTCGAAATAATTATACTGCGATTTAGTCTACTATTCCTTGTAAATTCGCTTCTTTGTAAATTCGACAGACTTAATATATGACGACCAGAAGTAAATTCGATTCAGAAAGAAAATTTCCGCCGTATAGTTATTTACTGCCCTCGCGGACTATATATCGTTCGATAGGATTTTTTTTTTTAATCGACGCATGATCGATAACGTATCGATTTTTTTCACGAAGAGAGAGAGACTTTGATAAACGTCCGCTGAATTATATCAACGTTGATAGCTTGATACATCAAGACAAAAATGGTGACATCTATTTCTTTTTCCATTAAACATACGGAAAAAAAAAGTTCGTCTTACTGCCAAAGCATGGGCGCTCATACGAATACTTTTAGGGGGAGGGGGGGGGGGGGGAAAAAAATTATTACCTCCTTCTCAAAGCTATCGAGAATTTTTGTGAATGTACAAGATACCAAAACGCTACAAAAATAATTGATACTGCTTGACAATTAGTAATGAGCTAAAAAGTACCTTATTTTAAAATGTGACTGTAAAACTTTTGAAAGTAAATGCATAGCAGGTTACGGCAAATCAAATTTTTAAATGGCTAGGGAGGGAGGGGCTGACCCACTATGAATGCGCCAAAGACAATTTGCAAAGTTAATTTTTATAATTCAACACTAGATTGTATACAGCGAAGGAACGCAGAGTTCCATGAATAATTTGCGCCTATACGGTAACGCTCGGGAGCAGGGTAGGCGCCTAATCAGCGCCTCCCATAAATGGCGATGTTAGTTTCAGTACCTATATTCAGGGCCGGATTTACGTATTAGGTTTAGAGCCCCGTGATTTTGGGGCCCCCCTCAGAAGTCTTGAGATTATTTAAGATTAATCGTTTATCTTATTCACAAACGTCAAAGTTTCATTATTAGTGAATCTGAAAATAAAACATAATGAACTTCAACGAAATCCTCACGATTTAGTGACACCATATCATGGAGTTCATCCTCCGTGTTTCCAGCCTGGGGCCCATAAAATTCTTAATCCGGCGCCGCCTACATTAATTGGCGTCTGTCCTTGTACCTCCATATTGTCCCACGCCACTATCCGAGGTACTAATGTACCATTTATTACTGTTACATCCAAGGACTACAGCACAGAAAATATATTATTAAATCACACCAGGCTCCGGAAAATCATTCTTTGCTTTACGAGTAATTTAACCTCTAAAGAAAACATAGCTGACTAATAAGACATACAGTCAAAGCCAAACGATGTTTGCAGGCAAATACTGGACTAGACTACCCAAGAAAAGAGCGGCAGTCCGTGGAACACACGGAGTTCAACTAACGGTGACAAAATTAAAGAAGAGGACGAAACATGAAGAATTCGAGGAACTGACAGAAGATCAAGATAAATGGCAATCTTTAATGAAGCTATTTGAATAAAATTTTTGTGAACTATATACCGTTCCGAAATTCTATAACCGTGAAGAAAATTCTATATCCATGTTGGAAATTCTAGATCCATGTTGGAAATTCTAGATCCATGTTGGAAATTCTATATTCATGTTGGAAATTCTACATCCATGAGGGAAATTCTATATCAACGAATCAAATTTCACATTCGCGAATGGAATTCCATGTCAAAAAGATCTGTTCACGAAATGAATTTTTGGATTCAATAATGGAGAGAAGGCTGAAAATGGTGAGTTATGCCTCATATTGAAATTCCATATCCATGAATAAAATTCTCGATCCCTAGAATCCTGTCTATGAAACAAATATTGTGTTTCCACAACAGAGAGTGAAAGAAAGGAGGAGGAGGAGGAAGCGAATGAGGAGTTAAAGATACTCTTCTCAACTTATCTAATCAGCATCGTGAAGATGCATGTATGGCCAATAGCACAAGATACTTTTACGATAAAAGATACATGGAGGAAGATCTTAATTTAGCAATGAATAGATATTGGTTAAAGATGATAAAAACTTTGGTACGCGGGAATTCAAGTTCATGATGAAGTCGTACAATGTAGTACAAAAGGAAATAAATTACAGGTGATGACTAAAAAAAGGACTCCCGAAGACCCCCACAAAATACCGAATGAAGAATGACTCAAATTGATCGAATCACTTGAGCCGATGAAAAGTTTTACCCATTCACCAACTTCCCTCAATATGGAAGTCTCCAGTCCAAAGAACAACTCACATTTAAAAAATGAAAAAGACGGAATGTATCTCTGAAAAATGATAGTTATGTCCATCCCAACTAAATATACGTACGATATAAAGATACATTATGTCATATTTTGTGTTTCGATTAAAAATTCCATCAATATTTTACGTATTTTAACTCAATGCCCTTATTTTAACCTTGCCCGCACTCTTACTTTTAACTCTTCATCACTCTCTGACATTTTAAACCATCATGCTAATCATATATATATATAATCGTCTAACTTTTGACAGAGAACTGGTTTTTACAGCAGTCTTTGATTTTACCACGTTTCGCGCAGTATAGCTCAGATGCTCTTGCGCCATAAAAATCCGAACAAACGATTAAAAATTAATCGTTTTGTACATACCTCTGTCGAAATATCGATTCCGGCTTCCCACAAAGAGGCGATTAAAGGCGAAGGACCACCACCACCACTACTTTTATCGTTGTCGCCGTATACCTAGACGTATAAGAAACATTCGTATAATGAAACGTATATATAATATATTAAGCATTTGACATTTCTTTCTTTGATGTATCTATTAGCCATGCAGAACACATGGCATGCAAATCTCCAAAAAAACTGCGTCAGGTGAGCTGGCGACGTGCCGAGAAACCGAAGGAGGTGGGGCAAGCCGCACGGATCAGACGAAACTAGACCTCGGTCAAATTGGTAATGCGAAGATTTAAAACTCATTAGGGAGTTTAACAGAACGAGTTCGGCAGATCGTATCAGGCGAAAGAACCGAAAGTTCAAAGGAATTAAAAAACACTTATTAGCCGTGCTACCGAGGGTGCATGTAAGCATCGCAGCAGGACAACAAAAAAGAAGAAATAAGAGCTACATTCAGTTGCACAATTGTGGAAGGTTTACACAGGATCGTACGTGCAAATGTACAGATCCGTAATGTTAAGCTTACCTGAGGCTTGGGATCCGTGTCCCTCACAGGGCGAATGGCGCTGATGAAGGCGTTGGTCTTGCTTCTTTGGGAAGGATCCATCTGCTTGTCTTTGTACATCGAGGGCGATCCCTTGTAAGAATGGTTCCTCTTGAGCTCACTAATGCGATTCCTCATTTCGGGAGACAAGTTTGAAGCGATGTTCATCAAGGACTCGGACTTTTTCAGTGTCCTCGAGGGCTTTGGAGTATCTTGTTTAGCATGGTCCACAGATACTGTTTTCAACGTATCGTCCACTAGAGAAAAGACACATTACAGTCAAGTGGAAAAGCCATCCACATATGGATAACAGAAGTTGCGGAGTAAGAAGAGGTGTGGTACACAGATTGAAGTTTACCTTTATCGTTGGAGTGCCTCTGACGAGCAGGTGCTGGTGAAGCGTTCCTGATGAATTTGCCACTAGCCTCTGAAGACGCTACTTTCGAATCGGACAGAAGCAGCACAACGGGACTGTCCCTGAAAGTTCTGGAGCCAAGAGCCAGATCATCCTGAGTTGAATCCGTCGGTTTAGGGATCATTCGGGCGACACCATCCGAACGACTCCTTTGGTTTCTCATTCCTCGGTTCTCCCGTTTCTGATAGCGTCTATTTCGAGCTTTTCGAGCACTACCATCCGCAACATCGAAAATCTGAAGTCTGTGGAAAGTTTGAGCCAAACAGAGAATTTAAAACTGGATACAGTACACGAGATATATTAAATAGTTATAGGCAAATAAACAGAAATTGCATTTTCTTTACCATTTAACCAGTACATAAGTAAACATACGAGTTAAATTTACATACAGAAATATAGCTGCGCATTTATTTTTTTAAATTACTTAGCATATAAGTTCCTTACTTTTCCCTTGACTGCTCATCTGCGTTTATTGCTTCAATATCCACATTTTTGTTGTCTATAAAAGATGGCATTATTATCAAACAGAAAACAAAAATACGGAATCGAATAAACATAATTATAAAATATAAAGATAAAATGAAAATTACAGTGTCTGTTATAACACGCAAATAGCCACTAAATATACTGCAGTGGAACTAGTCTACCTTAAATCTCGTGGGGGGGAAAAAAAAAACAGAAATTGACAAGTTCCGAGACAAAGGTGTTACTGCATAATAAAATCATCTTCATAACTAACCCTCAACAACAAACAGAATACGATTCAACATTTATTTTATTATTATTAATAAAAAATAAATATTGAATCGATTGTAACGATTTTCTAAGATCTTCGTACTCTATCAGAAAAATATAATTACACATATACACTGGCAATTAAAAAAAAAGTTGCAGTGATTTTGAAGTTATGACTCCTTTTCACATTTCATAAACTGTCGATGGCTTCCTGATGTACAAAAATATTCAAAATACATGTTATGAATATTTCCATATAACACGTTATGTAATGTTAGCCAACGTCGCGATGAATCGGCCAAAAGCCGCAACGCACAGTTTCAGAAACTGTCGATAGTATTCATAAACTGTTGATGTACAAAAATATTGAAAATACATGTTATGAATATTTCCATATAACATGTTATGTAATGTTAGCCAACGTCGCGATGAATCGGCCAAAAGCCGCAACGTACGGTTTCAGAAACTGTCGATAGTATTCATAAACTGTTGATGTACAAAAATATTGAAAATACATGTTATGAGTATTTCCATATAAGATGTCATATAATCTTAGTTAACGTCGCGATGCCTGGACCAAAAACCGCAACGCACAATTTCATAAACTGTCGATAGCTTCCTGGTGCACAAAAATATTCAAAATACATGTTATGAATATTTTCATATAATATAGCATGTGATGTAATGTTAGTCAACGTCGCGATACTTCGACCAAAAGCCGCAGCAAACGGTTTGATTATCTCTGTGTGGGTATATGTGTGTGTGCCACAGCATTTTTTTATTTTCTAAATTTGGCAATTTAAAGGTTAATATGAAAATGGCACCCCCAAAAATAATCGACCATTGGGCCCTCGAATAAGTTACGGCCTTAAATATAGTTCTTTTTTTCTTTAAAGTAACAAATAGGGCTGTCTTCTTCGGCACTTTTGTAAAAAAAAAAAAAAGCATAGTCGTTTAACGCGAACTGCTTCATGAATGCACGTCAAATTGCATAAAATTTAATGTGCTCTCAGTTCTTCTGAACACCAACACTGTTAATGCGAAATACCTTTTTCGTAATACGCACTGACAATCAACAACACTTGGAAAATTTCCTTGATTAAACATGAACAAAATGCACTATTCCAAGTCTTTCCATGTAATACGTTCTCAAATTCTATTCTTTCTTCTTCCTTACATACATATGGTAACCAAAAATGGAATAAATAACTTAGTAATACAATCCCATCCTCTCCGGTTAACGCGAACTACTGTTAACAAGAACAGATTTTTGTCCGCCTTCATGGGGGTTTGATTGTACTTCAGTCTGAAGAAATGCTCTTAAAAAGGGGGTGGGGGCCGAATGAGATCCACGGGCGTAATGACTGCAATGTTTCAGGGGCGGGGATTTAGGGTACCCCCCCCAAAAGTGTACTAATGGGGGCGTCTTCAAGTCTCCCCACCCCCAGCAATCTATTAATGGAAAAATAGCACTCCTATAAGCGTCCTCCTATACATTCCTTGAAGGGGTGTGTCCAGGTATAATGGGGGAGGTATAGATATAACCCCGCTTTTCTTCTACACAAAAATGTATGCACGCCTCATCATAAATTCTGCCTCCCCCATCCCCTCCCAACAATTCTTGTGTCCGAATTTGCAATATACAATAATTTCGAATCGTTAATGATATCATTAGTCCTGGATGATTCTTTTAATATCGATGTGACCTCCTTAAGAAAAATTTAACAGAACACGTCAATTACACGCCTTGCCAAGAGTGTTCAAAAACAAAGAATGGTACAAAGACGAATAATATGTATAGTATGACGTCAATTGCACAAAACCGTGCAATCTGCTTATATTTTAACATTATAAAATAACATCACTTCGTTTTCAAACGCAATCCAAAGACGTCGCCAAGAAATTTCAATTAGAAATATTATTTTACAACGAAGGCTATAGAAATGGTCAGATGAAAATATAACAATGATTTACACTGCGCCGAACTACGTAAGCTTTATTGCAATGTACAAAATAAACCAACGTAGATTTTCAGTATATCGACACGGGCAGACATTATGACGATTAACGATTAGGCTTAATTCAGATTATTCCATTCATTCATCACCAATCCATCCCAGTCACCACGGCCAGACTCAAAACTCCTTGCTGACTTTCCTTTCCTTGCTCTCCTTCCCCAAATGATCCTTTAATTCTTCGGTAACTCATTCATAAATTTTTATCTCATTCATCCTGATGTCTCCCCTCGCCAATCCTACTGTTACCTTTTCCTTCACAGTATTTGTAAATTACGTAAACCTTCTAATTTCATTGATCAGTAGCTCAATAAACTTGAACCACATTAATTCATATTGTTTCGTCCCTTTTCCGTTTTTATTTTTGAGAGGTAATGCTTTCTTTCTTCCTTCTCTAATAATCTCCACTCTTCATTTACAGTCTGCTTACATCTAATCTCAATTATTCCTGTATATATCTTCATTTCTTGATTTTCTCAAACCTTTTTCTCAATACGCAAAAGTCAATTTATCCATCGGTATAATTTCTGTGTTGACTCTATATTTTCCTCCAATCTATTTCAAGCTTCTCATATGCTATATTTTCAGAAATTTCTTTTACAATATCTCCAGCATTTTAAGGTTCCTTCTACCTAAATTTTTCCATGTACACCTATAGTAGATGAGACAACAGTGTTCAAATAATAAGTAATATACATCCATCGTTAGGTTTTTGTTATGAATCCAGACACTCTCTTGATTATCTCGATTCCTTTTTATTTATTTTATTTATTTATTATTATAATTATTTATTTTGGATATTTTATTCGTGCAATTATTCCAGTTTAAACCATTTGTTATTGTTAATCCTAAAAATTCTACCTTTTTCGACTACTTGAACGGTTTCCCCCCTTCCAAGTCTTTCAGTTTTGCTATACTTTCATTTTTGTATCTGAAAATTATTATTTTGATTGTATTACCACCTATTCGTTGCACTTAAACCATTTCTCTAGTCTCCTTATCACTAAAGTGTTTCTTCGAAAGCTATATCCTCTAGCGCAATGGTTCCCAACCCTTCTCAAGCCGCGACCCATTTTTATAGTAACCAAGTAATCCGCGACCCCCTTTTATAGTAACCAAAAGATCCGCCGCCGCCACATTTGCATAATAAAAGCATTTTTAACAGAGTAAAGAAAACACATTAAATACAAAATTATATTAATTATATATTACATTAATTATGTATATTATATCAATGTATATCATAATAGAGAACATAACAGATATTAATGTATATAATAATAATAAAATTAACAACCATTAGTAGAATACTGCAATATGTGTGGCCACGTTGAAATATAAAACTGTTGGAAACATTTGGTATAAAATTCCTTATAAAAATAATTGCAACCAAAAATAGTTGCGGCGACCCAATTGACAGTCGCGACCCTAGATTGGGAACCACTGCTCTAGCGATATGGTCACAGAGATGTCACGGTATGATGCAAAGGTTTGAGGGAAAAAAAAAAGTCTTAATGCTGTATCAAAACGTATACAGAAACATACATATCCATCTTCCCATATAAGATTCGTTTTTACATTGAATAAACATAATCGCATATATTCTCACTGATTTAAAGCATTTGTTTTCGCTCACGCAACGTACATTCTCATTTAACACACTGTTTTCTCTCATTCAGCGTATTCTCGCATCAATATACATACCGAGGCGATTGGTCTGCAGTATTGGCCGCCCATTAGACGTCGTCGACAACAATTTGTTGAACGCATTGTTACAGTCAACATTTGATAGCGACCTGTTCTCTTGAGAATTCGAGCTAGGGGCTTGATTCTCGTCCACGTCATCGGCATCGTCACCAGGTTCGACCTGGTCCCTCGCCGGGAACACGTCCTCATCGTTCGTGTCGATCTGTAACCAGGACCAGTCTTTACGGTTGCCCTTCGTGGGGACCTCCGACGTGCTCAGAAACCTCGGTCGCGCTATAACCTCCAGAGGTAGATCTGTGTGATCCTCCGAACTCGATTCCTATTAAAAGAAGAAGGAAAGGGATGAGTTAAACACACTTTTTGTTCATTAATTAGACAGGCAGACAGACAGACAGACAGACAGAAAAGAAAGAAAGAGAGATGGGCCAAGAATGATGCAACAGAATGCATTCATCAAAGTGAATGGAATGATAATTCCCATAGCCTCGTTTATTGAACGACTCAAAAGGACCGCCTTTTCCTAAAGTGAATCAATCTTTTCTCTTCAAATCTCTTAAGAGAAAATCTCGGTGGATGAAATTCGCGGTTCGGTCCTAAGATCGAATCACGTGGGAGGGGGGATGAATGCAAAGAATGCATTGCTAAAATGAACGACTCCGTGTCAAACGCGATAAGTATAGTTCGAATTACACCGAGTAATGGTGGAGAGGTTCTATAAAAAAGACTAATTTCCCGCATTTTAAACAACGCAAAAATAATAGGAGCACATCATGAAGAAGGTAAAAGTGTGACTTCATTGAAAGAATATCGATCTTCACCAGAAACAGGCGGCAATTAAGACTGATATTGGTGACGGACCGTCGAGATGAAAACTCAAAAGTCGCAGGTTCATATCGAATTCGGAGTATAATCCTTTTTTTTTTTCCAGTGTGAGTTCGTTCAAATGTGCGAAAACGCTGAGTGAACTTCGAGACAACCGAATCCCTGACTGCGGATCCTCATGGAAAAACAGAAAGCATTGGGCACCTGCTGGAATCAAACCCGACTCATCCGGATGGTGTACTACTGACATAATGCGCTGATCAAGAAGGGAATGAACAGGTGTTCCTAAATTGGCCAATGAGGATGAATTTAATAGACGGAAATTCCATGCAAGACAATGGGTTCAACACCAGATGGCTGTAGAACGAAAAACCCAAAATCGGTAAATACGTATAGCTAGAATGCTACCTGGTTGAGATATACGAGTCACGTGGGTTACAGCTGGAGCGACACATGGCGACATACTATGCAAAGAGTATATAATGGATCTTCACATTCTTGCCTTGTAAATCGCGTGACGTAATGCAAAAAGTTGTACACGTGACTGGCCCATTGTGATGAAGTCATAAGCTTAAAAAACTCAACTGATTTTTTTTTCTTTGTTGTTCACAATCGTGTTTTCGAACTCTTTTAGCTCATGCTGTTGTTGGTACTATCATTATTACGTCAGCCGAACACCGTTCGTTCCTGCATACTTTAATGAACGGCCAGTCACCACAGTGCGAAACGTTAGCATGTATCAATCCGCCTTGTTCCCATTGAGGAGTCAATCATTAGTAGGATCGATTAAGATTGATTATCATACCGATTAAATATCGATTGAAAGTCGGAGCGACTTCAACTTACGTGGTCAGGGATGATGGTGACTGATGTAGCGGTGGCTTTTCCCCCAGGAAAAGTGGCGTTTCTTTTATGCTTTCCTCTTAAGTTGTTCCTAGGAAGTCGATTCAAGACGTCAAACCACCTATAATAAAAATAAAGTCGCACTTAATTAATTAATTAACTAATAGACACACAATATGAATAAGCATATAAAGCCGTGAAACGCACAAGCGTATTTATTTCCCATTTTTCAGTATGAAACACGTCATCGGGGATTTATTTTCATTTTATAATAGCTTTGCAGAAATACATATTGAAGATATGCAGCTTTCCATCGAGTTAAAATGATATTTATTGATACTTCATATGTTTAGGATAGCTCATTAATACAAGCGAAGAAGGAATTAAATGCGTTAAAAGAATTTAGTACGCCTGTTTTGGCGAAACCCTAGTAGTACGTGTACACACGTCAATGGTAAATTGAAGACTGGTTTGATTTTAAAATTAGGAAGACAATTACACGTACTGTTGCCGAATATAAAATGTGATATTATAATTATACAATCAATATATTTGTTGCCAGATACGGAAAGTAAATTACGTATATTTAAAAAACATCATGCAAAAGCAAACAAATTGGCATTTTGCCAATTTTAGGAATTAAACATATTAATTTTTCTTTCCTTGCGTTTCTAAGTGGCAACAATTAGGAAAGTCTGCGAAGTTAAAACAGTGTTTCTATTGTGTTATATCCTATATAACGTCTATATCCTA
>QLNU02015003.1:120361868-120375260 GCA_006491805.2 Dysdera silvatica | reverse complement strand
AGAAAGTTCATGAAGGTGGAGTATAGGCATAATGGTGGGGGGGTGTCAAAGACAACTCATATATTCCTATGTTAAATATACAAAATTTCATTGCGATGGGGGGTTACAACCCCCAAAACCGCCCCCTGGCTACGCCTATGGTTGGGAGGGGGAATGAATTTTTTACGTCATACATAGATACAAACATGGCATGTACCTATCCGTTCGATTTAAAGAATATATCGATACAACATTTATCAATAAAATTGAAATATATATCGATACAATTTTTTAAATTATTATTAACATTAAAAATATTTATACAAATATGTAAATACGAGAACGTTTTCAGTAGAGGATACAGGCCTGCAAGCAAAACGGGGCCCGAAAGGGCATGGCCCCAGTGATATACAGGGTGTCCCAACACCAGGGTTGCAAACATCGAGGAGGGATAGGGTACACCTAAACGAACAATATTTGTCATAGAACCTAGGGTCGCAAACCACTCACAGCGCCAATTCTAAAACCGTCCAGCATGCACAAATACTGACAACCAGTGCGTGAAAAGCGCCAGATAAAACTCAGGTCAGCTGCTCAAGTGCATAGATGATTAGGACATTGAGCAGCCAAAAGTACTGATCCATTTAGTCTATTTAATCTCGCTGAGTTTCTTAAATGTGTTTTCAATCGTCGTAATGACGAAAATGTTCTGTCTGCACAGTGCAGTAGAAATCGGAAAAATTCTGTAACAATATATACGAGTTTGGAACAAATTTGTAGTCACATTGTACAAGTACTTCCACTGCGTTAGCAAGCCTCGAATTAACATCTTTTTTGATCCTTTTGTTCCTTAAAACGGAATATTCAGCTATGTCGAAAATAAATCAACGTTCTCGAAAAATAAGTGTCTACATCATACACTGTGACATCCATTAAAGGAGAATTTATTTACATCGGGTACGAATATTATTAGGGGTGGTCAAGGGCGGGCTGTGTCTTCTCAAAGGGCGCACAGCCCAGAGGGCAGACGGATCAGTCCGCCCCTGAACGTGGTACGAAAGCATGGAAATCGAATTTTGAAGAAAAGCATAAATTACACATGTTCATTGTACGATTGTACTGGACATTTATTAGTTAGAAAAGCCACATTTTGTGTTCAAAAACGTACTTTTATACTTTTTCGCAATAGCTTTATATTTGGAATAACTGGTAAATATATGCCTACAGGAATAAATTAAAAAAAAGCGAAAATAGAATACAAAAATAACATTGAAAAAAGATGTGTTGCGTTTATCTGAAAGACGAAATATAAATTCATCACACGCAAATAAATGAGAAAATACCAATCTTTTGCTTTCAGACAGCGTTGTAAATGGTTGCTTTTGTTTAGCCATCAATATTTAAAATTTTTTACAACGTCTCCCTTGGATGCCCGTATCCAGAAGGGGGATCTTAGGGACCAGCCCCCCCAATAAGCTAAATTGGTAATAGAGCCACAAAAATATGTAAAATATATTTACTTGTCAAAACTTGTAAAAAGGTGAGAAAAAATTCTCAATCCTTGAATGATTACCAAAATTCTGACACAAGATATCATTTCGTAAACCGCTAATTTGATAATACTTTAAAGAAAAATGTATAGAAATCATTTTATTCGAAAAGGGAAGAGTTCAAGTATTACGTAAGCACCTTGGGGGAGGGGGGTTGCCGTTGGTCTTATTTTCCTATGTTAGCCAATGTTAATTTGGGGGTGAAACAGCCGCCAATAATCTTACGTAGTATGAACCAATTTTACAACATCTCCCTTTTGCTTACATAGTACTTGAACCAATTTTTACAACGTCTCCTTTGCTTACATAGTACTTGAACCAATTTTTTTTTTACACCGTCTCCCAAGGAGACGGTGTAAAACAGTTCAAAATAATGCTCTATGGCCGTTTACCCCGTAAGCAAAAATTAACATTGGCTAACATAGGAAAATAAGACCAAAGACCAACGGCAAAGATGTATCGAAGCTTTCACATATTCCTCAGGGGTGGATTGGGCCGCCGGGCCCCTCCCCGACCGGTGCGCCCTCCGATAAACCAAGGTATGCGCCCTTTGAGAGGGCCCAGTCGGCTTCTGCATGTCCCTTGAACTTCGTAATATTCATCAGCCGGCAGAGATATAGTATATTAAAGTCGCGTATAGCGAATATTTTCGTGTTTCTTTTTAGCTTCGTTATAAGAAGGTTCAACTGTATTTGAAGAATGAGGTGGAAGGCAAGTTGATGGTCGCAAAGCGACAGCACTCATACGTTCATTTTTAAACACACTCAGTTGCGACCTAATATTTGGACGTTCATTTCAAGCTAAATTCACAGATAGTTTACGCTGTAAACGACCCCAATCATCCTGGATTGCCATGTGACCTTTATGAATGCCAACAGACTTGCTAAATCATCATAAAAGAGCTGGGAAACTATTCATTTACGAAATTTACGAGCGAAATTACTTTACGTTTTTAAAAAATGTTGGCAACGCTCTGAGCTATTGCGTGTCATGAATCCTTTTCCACGCCCTATTCAATGCTGCAATGCATCAAAGAGAGCATTGTGCACTATAACAACCGCTACAACTCCAGCCACACCGTAGCGTTGTTGTATGTTAGCAGGTATACGACTACGACTTTCACCAAACGATTAGCAGTATTTCGGACGGGGGAACTGGCAACAGTAAGCAGCCAGGAGTAAGCAATTAGCAGACGACCTAAAAAGAAGTTAGCCTTTACTGCCTATCATTAAGGATAAATAACACACAATAACTAAGATTTTCCGTAAGTTCGAGAGTTCATTTGGGGAGTTAATGGTTGTCGAGAGTATTGTGCAGAAATCATCCATTTTCGCCCGGCGATAGGAAGTCATTTACGACAAGAACAGTTGTTTCACCAACAATAACTGCGATGGCGCAAACCAACTCTCAATATCTGATGGCACGGCCTCTTCCGTTAGTCACGTTTCGGAATCTTCTGCCGTCTCCCTCAGGCGCAAATTTCAATATGATTAACGCGCATTCCTGTTCTGCAGGGTCTCCCACGTATTCCGCACTTTTAAATCCCCTCTTCCTGGATCGTGCTTTTTTTATTATATTTTCATCCCTCGTATTTACACATAAATACTGCTCTCGCTGGCGTTGCCAGTGCCGAGAGACCGATCGGGAAATGCTCCCTCCTCGAAG
Organism: Dysdera silvatica; assembly: GCA_006491805.2. NCBI lineage: Eukaryota > Metazoa > Arthropoda > Arachnida > Araneae > Dysderidae > Dysdera > Dysdera silvatica. Next base: position 120,372,066 of record QLNU02015003.1, on the reverse strand, counting down.
AAGATGATACACACATACACAAGACGATAAGTCAGAGAACATTTGAATTACAAATGAATATTTTTTTTACTTGTGTGGCTGCCGGCAATACTCTGCGTTGGTCGTAGTCATCGCCCAATTCCAAATGAATTTGAAAAACTCTATCGTAATAGGGGGTCCTTCACAAATTAAAATTTCATTACCATAGGACAAAACCATTCCCACCTCTCACGAGAAATCTCTCTTTCATTCTTTGATAATTAATGAAATGTCCATTTAATTTACAATACGTTCATTTTTGTCGAAACCATTAAGTTTTTAATAATGATAACTTATTATTATTATTAAGAACATTTGCATAAATACTTGTTCATAACGACTGTAATAAAAAAAAATATATTTAAAAATTAAAAAGGTTAGGATACCTAATTTTTTATTATTTTAATGCAAAAATATTTAAATGGGATTAATTTACACGTTACGACAACATGAACCATATCCACCAATTTACCGAGAATTGCTTTATATAATTTTAAACTCTAAAAAATAATTACAGATCCAAAAGATCACAAACGATCTAAAAAGGATCTCATTCTGAAAGACACTAAATATCTTTAAACTTTGACTTCAGTAACGAAAATAAAGTAATCTTCATCTCAGATAATTTCTCTTACATTAAAAACGTTTTTCACTTTTTTATTTAAAAAAAAGGAAAATTAAAACACAGTTTTTAATATTATATAAACGTATTCCCCCTCCCCAAACCCTGAATTTTAACTAGCCATTTTCGACCAGCTATGAATGCTTAGCTATGATTGCTGAAACGTTTTTGTATAAATAATTGAAAAGTTTTGTGAAAAGGAACTGGCAACAGAAATCGCCCTACCCAGTAGTATCGAATAATATGAATGGATTGAGTCGAAATCGTCTGGCAGTTACTCCGAGTTACATACAGCATTGAATTATGGATGGTGAAATAGCAACAGGTTTTCAAATACATGTCAACAGTGGCATATTTAGGATTTGAGAAGGGGGTAGGCAGACCAGGAATAGGATTATTTTATTTCATATATTGATAGTTCCAACTTAAAGGATGGATACCATAGGTTACATTCAGTACAGTGGGGGGGATACATATTCACAACTGTTTAAAAGATTGCGAACATTCATAGAAAAGTTTAAAAAGTAACGGCGCTAGCGAGCACACAAAACGCTGCTGGAGGAAAACCGGAGGAAGACTAACTTATGCCCAATCGAAACAGCTGTCGAAACTGTTATTCTGTCGAACTGTTATCCTTCAATATGGCTTCCCATGTTCATTAACATTAATTGTTAAACTTTGTGTAGCATCTCGCCATTAGTATAGGACGTTATGAAACCTATGGTCAGTCGTCTGTCTGTATGAGTTTTAGGCGTAAGGGCAGCAAGGGTCATATTGCGTCGGAGACTACAGTTTTCCGAGGAATCCGAACCTCTTAAGGCCTAGGGAACCAATCCCAAGAGGTTTGTGTCCTTCCCGAAATTTTAGTTCTCGTCGCAGCTGTCCCTGCGCCGTAAAGCACAAAACGTTTGAACTTTAATACGGTGGAACCTATTAAAGCGACCACCTTGGTAAGTTGATCACCTGGATGAAGTGACCACTTCGTATAAGAGAGAACTAGCAGGGACTTAGTCATGCGCTATACCAAAGTCTGTTGTGTGGAGTCTATGGTAACCATTGAAGTTCAATCCCAAAGGTGGTCATTTTAAGCAGGTTTTACAGTATTAACGTTATCATCATTGTGCAATAACAATATACTTCCCGTATATATAATAAATGCAATTATTAATATATGTGCAGACCCTTCAATGAGGCAATGAAATTAATCGAGGATAACAATTTATGAAAATTAATTCACTTGTAATTCTAGATTTGCGCTCTGAGCCGGAGGGTCAAACCCACCTCCCCCCTCTCCACCCACCAAAAAAAAAAAAGTTGAGAACCGCTCCCACAACTCCTTTCAGAGCTGTTTCTTTTTGCAACCGTTGATAAACTTGTGAGGCATCGAAAGGAAAGCCCCATAGGTCTTATTACCCATTCTGAAGACCAAGGCAAATAGGCTTTGCGATTGTTTGAACAACGTTATCAATTCTGTTTGCCCGTACAACATTTTTTTTCTCGCATGACAGGCGACAGGAGAACGCGTTCCTGAAGGTCAATGCTCTCAGTAAGTCCAGGAAATGATATCAACAAATCTAAATAAATACTGACATACATATAAGAATTGGTATATAGTAAAATATATGTGAAATTCCGTAAAAAGAAACATATTTCTGTAAAGAAAAATAATTAATTGATACGTTTTACCGAAACACCATGCTAAATATCAAAATATTGCTAAAGGGGTTCCTCAAGAGACTATTTTTGGTCTAGTGCTATTTTCAATCTTTATTTATGTTAACAGAGCTACGGAAACCGCATTACCGCAATGATGCAAAGCGTGCATTTATTTATAAAATAGTAGTAAACTAACTGGTTCTTAATAATTATGTTAAATCATGTTCGTATACAGAGGGGATTAGGACGGTCCCCCCAAAACTAAATTTTTAATGGGACTTGGCTACGGCCTTGCATGCTGTGATTGTATCGATACATGCTGTAAAAGTGTTTGATTGACTACGAACTTCGAGTTTCTGTCCCCTGAGTTTAACACTACCACGAGTCTACGGTATTTATAAAAGTAGTATAGGGGGCCGTGGAGCTCCAGCACCCCTCCCCCCCCCCATAATTTGAAATAAATTGTATTTTGACATGTAATGTGTAAATGCATAATATGTGCATATGGAACATGAGATAAAAGAGGTTCATATATTTATGTATGACTAAGTTTAGCCGGGTTCAAACTCTGTGTCGTGGTTAAAACTCTCTCATTTTTGAACCACTGGCTTACGAAATGCAATCAAAAAGATACATATCACAAGACCCTACAATTTTATAATTGTAAGGTCTTGTGACATGCATCTCCTAAAAATAACTATATATATCTTTAATAAATTACTAAAGTAGCAAGCTGGATTATATATCCGAACTTTTTAGTTCGGATATATAATGCGGCGTGAACATAATGAAGGCGTGTTTGCGGATAATCTGGAAATTCCATTTTCAGGGCAAAGGGACAAACAAACTACAACATTCATTCAAAAACATGTTTAATTATATATTCACTACTACATCGATAACAAAAAAAAAGTCACAAAAGATATGGATGGTTTAATTAAGATAACAAATGCTATGAAATGACCCAATACCTTCGTATATACTCGATATATAATACAAGGTATCTATACTCGCGGCAAAGCTAACCTGGTACACTGTTAAGGCTACGGCTACCTATTCACGACCGAGCAACGAGTATTCTTTCGCAGATTAACGAAAAATTAGATAGCCCTCAACATTATTAGGCTATTTATCGCCTAATTTGGAATGCAGAAAAACGCGGTTGCCAAAATTCCAGGCGCCAAATTTCCCGCCAAGCAAACGAAGTCCTCTGAGTGGTCAGTTACTTGAATGACGTCAGCGCTTGCTATAATGAGTCTTTTTCCTAAATTTAATAAATACCAGATTTTAATTACACAAATATGCCTATGTTTTATGTATTTTAGCATAATTTTAATGTTTTATGTACGAAATGTATCTTCTATTAACTCTGTTAACGTAAGAAAGGGCGAACTATATTGCACTGGCGAAATCATACTGCTCTACGCCTTGTCAGTGTATCAGGTTAGCTTTGCCACGAGTATAGATATATTTGCAGATATCTGGTATATCCATCGCTTTTTGTATTAATTTTTCTCTTTAAGATTAGAGTATACTAGAGAACAAATATGAGCGCGTTTTTGCCAAAAACGTCGAATGAACGAATGTCGGTCGACTAAAAGGAAAAAAACAGACAACATTGATTAACCCGAATTCCGGTAAAGCGAATTTCGGACAATCGGAGTTCTACATGTTAAAAATTAAACAACAAAAACATAGCAATAATCAAAACTATATAGGGGAAAAGAAAAACGTTCAAAACTACGTAGTGGGTGGAGGAAGCCAGGACCGTGCCAAAAAGGGACAGGGGTTTTCTTGCCCCCAGTCTTGGAGGTGGAGGGGGCGAAAAGCAAATCTGCCCCCAATCGAGGAATATTATTTAAATTTTAACTTCAAAAGTAACATTAAACACTGCCACTAATGTAGTAGAAATAAAGAATCTAGGGTTCTAATTTCATTTCCTGCCAATAGATGTCAGCAGCATACTGTAAATAATACTGCTTTGACAGTGCCCCCTGGCTTGTCTGTTGTTAAAAAAAAATTAGCATCTCTCTATCTGTGCATTTTCTTTCAGTCTTTATAAAACTATTGATCTTAAAGAGTGGTACTCTGCGAAATCAGTAAAAGTATAAATCATTCAAATGGTTGTTTTATGGTTCACCTCATTTTAACTATTTAATTAACTAATTAACATTTTATAATAACTGTTGGTGATTCATGGCAACAGGTGGCGCCACAAGTTTATGGCCGTAAACGATTTCTTGCTCCCCCCCCCTCTCTCCACAAGAAGTTGGCACGTCCCTGGGGAAAAGCAATATACCACGGGTTTGAACAACTTAAAGTTACTATCATTTGTGAGCTCTACGGCTATAGGACAGAAAGGACCATTCTGCGCCGGGACTTGGTTTTCCGATGAATCCGAACCAATTAAGGCCTAGGGAACTAATCCCCGAACAATCTCCGGCGCTAGTTGGTAAGAGGGTTTTTTTTTTCACCATTGGGAGTCAAACTCAGGACAACAGTACGCCAAGTGAACGTGATGTCATCGCATCATCGTAGTGCCCATTACGTTACAGTATGGCTAACCTTAAATATCCTACACAGTTACATATTAAAAAACAAGCAAGTAAAAGAAAACCGACTAAGGTTGGTATTTAAATTTAGGGTTTCAATTAACATTGAATCTGTGATTGTTTTGCTTTTTTCAATAAATTTTGGCGAGTTGAAAATTGGCGAGTTGGAAATTGGAGTTGGAAATTACTTTTAACTTCCGAATCGCCAATTTCTAACTCGCAGAACTTCCATTCGCCAAAACATGGACGAGCTGAAAATTGAAGCTGGAGAGGGGAAATTCGATGAGTTGTAAATTACATCCTAATTTGAAATTGCCGATTTCCAACTTGCAAAACTTCCAAACTCCAACTTGCAAAATTTCCAAATTCCAACTCAACAAAAATTTGCCAAGTTGAAAATTGAAGTTGGCGAGATGTAGTTTATTTCCCAAAGTCAAATCGCAAATTTCCAATTCGCAAAGGCTACAAATTCCAACTCGCCAAAATTTTGGCGAGTTGAAAATTTAGAATTAACTTATCGAGTTGAAACTTGGCAAGCTGTGGTTTACTTCCAAGTTCTAAATCGCCAGGTTCCGACCCTCAAAACTTCCAAATTCCAACTCGCCAAAATTTTGGCGAGTTTGAAATAATTTCAATACAAAGTTTTAGGTTTCACAACTAGATGTTTATCTGTCTTCTACCCTCTATTTATATAGTAAGGAATGGTCCGATCAGTTTAAACTTTTGTATCAATATATAACTCATCGAGATGAATCGAATAAAATTAAAATCGAAGCTCTATCTCCCATAGGAGCGAAACTCCGTAGCGCATGCGCAGATCGACACCAAATCAGGAATCCTCAACAAGAATGGATGTGTGATCACCCTGTCCCAATTCGAAAATTTTCTCCCGGCATTAACTAAACATACGCCATTAGTTCCCAGTTTGGCTATTAGGCGCTAAATTTTGTTAAAATCAATTCAAAACTTTCGACTGATTTGAGTTCAGAAAATTCAACAGGGCTTACAAGTGTTCTGTATTTGTTTTTCTATTTTCATTGTTCCTTTTTTCAGACTTCCATACTTGCTAAGGGAAGCAGACAGCTCCTGAAACGTCATCATTTAGTTCAATAATAAAAAAATAATAATAATGATAAAAAAGAAAAAAACTTCTCTTTCTATGGAGTTAAAAAAAAATGAAACGGTTTCAAAATTTTGAAACGATTTCAATACAAAGTATTTACGGAAGACCTTTACCTTGCCCTTTTTATTGTTGACAGGCAGACAAGAAAACCAAAAATAACAGCGGTTTCGATATCTATTGAAACACACTAAAATTGGGGGGGGGGGAAGGTCAAAGACTGAGCCTTCGGAGTATGCGCATCTGCTTTCTGACATAATCGAACTGCTAAATAGTCTTGGCACTTAACTGAGATTCTCGCATCATTTGTGGATTGCTATGCCAACTTGACCATTTAGGCGCGTATCGCAATTCGGGGTGGTTGGAGAGGGAAGGAGGGAGCCATTGGGCAGTCTTCACATGTAGGACAGTCGAATGACGAAAGCCTTTTCTGTACAACAGGCAAGAAGTATTTAAATTAGCATGCAGCAAGAATACACAGTTTAATGGAAAGCCATCGCTACTTTGCGCAGACGGTCGTAGACGAAACCGTCCATGTAAAATAATGGGCCGGCGCTTGTGGATAGAACCGTGGTCGACTAACTACCCCAATCACGTAAGAGGTTTGAGTGAAACTCCCTCCCGGATCCATGCGTAATCCATCACGCCACCTTCTGGATTCAGCAATTGAATATGCATGTGAGCGGTAGTAGCAGCCCCCAACTGTCTTCCACGCGTTAATGTCCACGAATCAGAAACAAAAGCGCGAAACAAACTTATTAATCGATCCGAAAGGTTCTTCTTGCCACGGTGGGCTTGTCAATGACGAACAATAAGCAGGGTCTTTAACCAAGCAGAAGCTTCTTCAGGAGTTAATTTGCGCAAGAATTATTATTGATCCATTCCTTCAACAGCAATTTCTGAGACATACACAATGGTGGAAAAACAACAATGAGAAAGGCCAGTTGTTATCCTTTCCATCAAATATTGACAGCTGGTGAGAGAAGAGCGCGGCGTTCAACAGGTATTACAACAGTTTTTTTTTTCACATCTTCTTGAATATATATATATATATCCTCCTCAGTATAATCTTCCCTGATAACGAATGGAAAAAAAGAGTTCAACAACTTTTCTTTCTTGCAATCTATTTCTTGATAACAAAGTGTATTTTCTGGATTAAGAAATCAGCGGATGGTTTGCTTTGCTTGCACATCTAGAAACAGACTTCCAAAGAGAGTCAACTCTTGAAAAAAAGTAATTTCTTTTTCTTTTTAAGAGAAATGTTCGGGGAACCCCCTTCAAGGGTTTCCAACCACCTTAGAGAAAAACATTTCCTGAATTTTCGGATAAGATCACATGACTGATCACAAATAAAACTTTGAACTTCAGTTTCGGAGAAAACAGCATCATCTCCACGTCAAATTTAGCTATTGGTCAGAAAGGTAGTCCCTAACTTATCCAGACTTGGCCAAGCTGGGATTACAGCGCCGCCTCCGGCGGCCACCCTTCCCAATGAAACCCTTGCACAATTCCTCCAGGCTTGGCCAAAACATTTCGTTTTTCCCTGACTTGTCGGTACGACTTCAAATTCCCTGACAATTCCCGGTTATCCGGGCTGAGCGAGGACCCTGCTAGAGTTGTAAAAAACCTGGGAATATTGGACACATTGGAAACTTAAATGAAAAGAAACTAAGATAGTTAGAATAAAGGAGGTAGTCCCGTCCGATTGGTCGATTCCATCCTATTGGTCGATTGTGTCGAATCGACCAATAAAAAGAAAGGCGCGGACGGGACTACCTCCTTTATTCTAGCTATTTTCATTTCTATATTCAAAGTTTCCAATTTGCCCGCCCAAAAGTCCCGGATTTTTGACAACTCTAGACCTTGCCTTTCACAACTTTTGGATGCCAATTGCTTCAACCAAAGGTGATATTCGTGAAGATAGTACAATTTATCATAATCACAATTAAAATATATAAAACTCAATCAAATATGTGTCCAAATACATTTTCCCCACTTTTGACAATTGAGCCCCACCCCCTTCTTTGCCGTGGGTCCCAATGCACCGCGTTGCCATGATCATACTATTGCCAATGGCTTAACGTGATTTTGTAAGCGTACGTTACACAAGTAACTGAACTTACTAAGAATCACCAACGCACAATTTATAAAATTAACTGGTGGGGGAGCAAGCACAAAAAATATTATATGCATTTATACGTTACAACATATGCACACTGCAATTTATTTCCAATTGTTGGGGATCGTCCTCGATAACTCCAAGCCCATGATAAGAATCGAAATTAACTGTGCGAGACGTCGATTGCAACGACAGGTCACGAAGTTGATTTGTCGCCAACCCCAAGTTCCAGATACGAAGTGGCACTTAGATTGCAATTCATGAAGCAATTTAGGTTTAATGAAAATTAGTTCATTTTGGGGAGGGGTTTCCTCCTCCAAATGAGGACGCCTAGAACGTCCTCATTTCGCTCAATTTCAGCCACGGAGAAACTGACAGGTGATATTATAAATCACTTTGTCCCATACAACCTATCTTTTGACCTTTTGAAGTTAGCGACCAAGATATGGGCGACCCGAACGTATTACTGTGAGCCATTCTATTTTATTATCCCACCTTACATTGGGGGGAAAAAGGAGCAAACGACTCTCACTCTCTCATAAGAAACCCATTACGTCAGAGAGACTTCACGCGCATGCGCTCTTTCCATATAAAAACTTATTTGCTCTCTCAAAAAAAAAGTAAATAAATGCGTTGCTTTCTTGACGGCGATAATTTATATAATTCCCTGCAATTGTATTATGCGTAGGTCACAAATAAATATGATAAAATTACAATATTTTGTAGCGTGATTTCGACAAAACTACATTATTTTATAATGTAGTTTCGACAAAGTTACATTATAGTTTATAACATAATTTCGACAAAACTACACTATATTTTATAATGTAATTTCGATAGAGTTACATTATTTTATAATGCAGTTTCGACAAATGTACACTACAGTTTATAACGTAGCTTCGATAACATTTTACTACGTGATTTTCATTAAAGCAAGAGTATTTTACAGCATAGTTTCCATTAAAATCTGCAGTGTCTTAGAATGCAGTTTCAATAAAAATGAAGTATTATTAAAAAGAAAAAGTACATCCCAGTGATATTAACCACTTCGTAGGGGGTTAAAATCCTTTCGATTAAAAGCTAATGACCATCGTTGGTTAAAATTTATTGAACTGGCTAAAACACGCAAAACATTTAAGAGTTGCTAACATGCAGCACATATCGGGGCGTCGTCTTCCTTTGGCAAGCGTTGATAGGAAGAACGCGTCTGGCCGGCGATGCAGAATCCAGCTAAAACTACTACTTTTCTAAGGTCATTCTTGTAGCTAGACTTTCACATTTCAATTCGTGGCTTGGTGAGAAAAGTGAAGTTTATTAAAAACTTGCTCACTCCACGCCAAATGCCATTTATATCATCACCATATTCAACCATTATCTATCCACTGCTGGATGACTGTCTCTCCAAATGCTTTCCACACAAGTCTATCCTGGGCCATTCGTTTCCACGTCACCCCAACCTCTTTTCTTATTTCATCCACCCATCTAGTTTGAGGACGTTTTCTAGGTCTTCGGTGGTCTCTTGGAATCCAGTTCAGAATTTCTGTTGTCCATCGTTGATCAGTTCTTCTTGCAATATGCCCAGCCCATCGCCATTTCAGCCCTTTTACTTTAACAATGATGTCCTCTACTCTAGTTTGCTCTCTCACCCAAGTGTTTCTTTTTCGATCTCTCCTAGTTATTCCAAGCATGCACCTCTCCATGCTCCTTTGCGTTGTCTGTAACTTTCGTATTGCTCCAACTGTTAGACTCCATGTCTCTGATCCATAAGAGAGGACGGGTAATACACACTGGTTGAAGACTTTTCTTTTTAGACATAAAGGCAATTTCCCCTTCAGGATAAACTGTTTCTTCCAAATGCACTCCAGCCAAGTTTAATACGTCTGTTGAGTTTGTTATATATATATCATCATCATCATCATATTCAACCATTATCTATCCACTGCTGGATGAAGGTCTCTCCAAATGCTTTCCACACAAGTCTATCCTGAGCAATTCGTTTCCACGTCACTCAGCTTGTTCTCTTGGTCGAGCTGAATCTAATTTCTTCTGTAGACGATGTGTTAGCACTTTTGTGGAGATTTTATAAATAACAGATAACAAGCTAATTGGTC
>QLNU02015003.1:120350772-120361768 GCA_006491805.2 Dysdera silvatica | reverse complement strand
CCTTATTTTATATAACCGATACGGAACTTCAAAGGGTTCAATCCTAAAGAGGTTCTACGGAAAAAGTCCGCCCTCGCGGTGCTTTCGATGAGAACCGTCGACAGACGATAATGAGCTTCTTGAATAGTGAAACTATAATGCACGGATGACTAACATACTACTACGAGACTGAAGGTATGAGTGTAGAAGAAACGCAGTGATTCCATCCAAAGTTTCTAAGTGGCAACAGTTAATAAACCCTGCAACATGAACATTTATATTGTGGGAGCCCACAAGCCTATAACACACTGATGGGTAGAGAGAGCAATTTTAAGCTGGAATGATTGTAAGCGCCACTGATTGTTGAAGACTGACTCACAGTAATAAAAAACGAAATTCTGCAACATTTCAAAAACCACTGGTTCCCCTCATCAAGAGAAGAAATTCACTTAATACAGGGGTCGCGAAAATATTCAGCAATGTTCTCAAACCACTGCTGTGGGTTATCTTATACGTTGAACGGGTGACGAAATTTTTCGAGTTATAGACTCACAGCGAGTAAACAAAATCATTTACACATACACTACAAAACGCCACAAATCAAACTTAGTCCTTGCCAAAGATTAATTATTCATCAATAACCGTGGCTATTATTAGATGTGCAGGGCGGTAATTCCACTTTTAGACAACAAGTGAAAGAATATATTTTTCTTTTTTATTTAAAAGGGAAGGCAAGCAACTATGCCCTAAAAATGCTGAAAAAAAAACCCTAAAAATTAAATAAATTAAAAATTTAGAAAATAAAATTAAAAATTTAGAAAATAAAATCAAAAATTTAGAAATAAAAATCAAAAACATAGAAAGTGGAAATTAAAAGCAATAGAAATTAAAATTAAAAGCTTATAGAAAATAAAATTAAAAAGAGAGTTAGAAAATTAAATTAAAAAATTAGAAATTAAAATCAAAAATCTAGAAAATTAAATTAAGAAAATGATAAAAATAATAAGCAAGTGAAAGAAAATCACCTAAGGTCGATATTTAAATTTAGCGGATTCTAGTAACAATCTGCAACTCTCTAATTCTCAAGTAACTCGGTAGGTTTTCAATGTTAACAACAGCCATCATTATTGTATTTACGGAAGACCTTTACTCTTTTTATTGCGCACGGACAGAAAAACCAAATTCGGGTTCAATATCTATTGAAACCCGCTAAAAAGAAATAAACTAAAAATAAATAAATATCGTAAAAAAATAATACTGCAGAATTAACTTAACCGCTGTAGTGGAGAGAAAAAAAATAAGCAACCTTAAAAAAAAACAAGTAGAAGCCGTTTTTCAGAAAATGCCCCGATATCTTCACTGGTAAATGATTCTATATCAATTTACCCGTTGGTGCACTCGCTACGGATTAAAAAAGCTAGCAGAAAACGACGAGTTTTCCAAGCGAGATTGCGAAACGTGATAAGGAGGTCTGGGAAAGACAAGTAGACAGAGAGACGACAAAAGGAACCCGGAAGATTTTTACAATTCAGTGGACGGGGATCGGAGTAGCATTACGCACTGCGTTTCGGGGAAGACTATGTTTGTTTGTTTGGATTTTTATGGCGCAAGAGCATCTGGGCTATACTGCGCCAAAGACCATTTAACAGATCCTGTTTTGTAAATTAGGCAACAGCGAATGCATCCCCTAACAACTCGTACACTTAGGGTAAATTTAGCGAAAATGTGCGAATACGGGCAATGGACTTTTTCGATTGAACACACCAGAAAGACAAGGAGGATGAAGAGAGAGCAATATAATGATTCAGAAAAATGGGATACACAACTGCGAGAAAAGGGAGATGAAGATGGTATTAAGAGAAAAAGATTAAGTATATTTCATGATTTACAGCAACAAATTCCATGCTGAGCTTAAGAGCTTAGCATACTCGGCTTAAGAGAAAAGGAAAACGAAAGAATTAAAAGAGAGAGAAGGACGATGAAGGTAGTATCAAGAGGGAGAAAAGAAAAAAAAGATGACATTAACAAGAAAATGAAGATAATATTAAGATAAAGAGATATAGCTTCGAATAAAATGGATTCGAAATAAATTCGTGAATTTTAATGCCTTAAATCTGAACGAATTTCATGAAGAAAGCAGATAATGGCACTAAAAGAAAAATGACGATGGCATTAGAACAAAACTGATGGTTACATTAAAAAAAAAGAGGGGTGATGATGATGACATTATAAGGAAGACGGGGATGAGATAAAGAAAAAACGGAAAAGAAAATGACAATAGCATCAAGAGAAAAGGAAAGTGAAAATGACATTAAAAGAAAAAGATGAAGATAGCTAAAAAAGAAATTGGAGACTCGAAATAAATTTGTGAATTTCTATGTCTCTAATTTGACTGAATTCCCTAAACGGCATGGTTGGTAATAAAATACTATACTGGCAATAAAATACTGCACTGGCAGGAAAATACTACGCCCAATTTGGGAAGTCACAAATAGCTAAGAGACGCAATTCGCACAAACAGTGCTGCTTCAAAAAATGACGGTATTTGTATCAAGAACTGAATAAAATCGGAAATGTTTCGTAGCCGACAGTTTGTTTTTGCACATACGTCACAAGATGGCGTATTGGATCAGCTGCAGAGCGACGAACGACTCGCCATGACCCACCTACGATTCGATTCGTCTGCACGTAACTAAGCTTGTTAGGAATTAGACACAACCAACGAGTCAATCCAAAAATTGCGGCTATGGCCATATTTGTATAACTACAGTCGATAATGATTAAAAAACATAAGCATCATTGCAATGCTATCTCTGCCCTAGGTGATGCAGTAGTAATGTCTTCAGCTAGTGCATCGTTAATCAGAGATCCACTCCCCCGCCAACAACGATTGGGGGGGGGGCGCATTTACCAACGGTTGGTTTCCTACATCTTAAAAGGTTCGAATTCCTCGAAAAACTGCAGGTTCCGGCTTAGCATGACCTCTGCTGTCCTTGCGCCACAAAATACAATCCTCTTCTTATTGCGGGTGCGGTTATATACCCCACTCCTAAGGGTACAGGACTTCCCAAGACGAGAAAGGCCCCCCTAAACAAAATTTGATTCCTTCATTATGCGCGTGCGTACGATGATAATGCTCGGAAATTAGACGCCACCGTCGTCACAAACATATCAAACGTGTTTCGCTCTCGTTAGTCGAAGAAACCATTGTTTGGAGTTGAAAGAACAATAGCCATTTAAAGCCATGAAGTCAAAAGTTTAAGAGGCAGGCGATGACAGAAACACAAGAACAATTTAGGACAAAAATACTTAAAAGCAGATTAATGCAATGGGACTGAACAATAGATAATTAATAAAACGGTATTTGAGAAGTACCAAACGATGTTATTCAACTACCTTAGCATACCGTTCACTTTTGGCAGTCTAAGCGAGCCAGTTTAAGATCCGTGACACTAGTAGTGCAGGCTACGGGCAGGGACTTCCAGTGTACCGCGACCTTCGAAGCATGCCACATACTTATACAGGGTGCGTAAAAAGTTCGTAACAACTTTTAAAAAAATCATAAAAAAAAGGAACAAATAATGACAAAGAAATGTGGTTTGCACGAAAGTGTTTCAATAAAAATCGGATTTTTTTTTAGTACCAAAAGATTTTAGTTTAAAAATCAACCGCAGACGGCGCTGATACGAAAGGTATTCAGCAGAAGTATGCAATGCAAGCTTGCAATAAAAGGCCTGGATGAACGTGGACTGTTCATTCGAATCCAACAGTACTGGAGAACGTTATCGTTGCCCGATCAAGCGCTGCTTGTGAAGTTCTTCTGGATGATCGTTGAATTAGAAGCTTCTGCGTTGTGAAAATTTTGCACGGTGAAACAACTGAAGACGAGAAATGTCCACATGTCTTGTTCGCCTTAGTTCTGTCATACAATGTTTTGGAGGTAATATTAAACAACTGTTGCAATAACAAAGCGATGAAAGGCACAGTTGTCCTGTATATTGTCTTTTGAAGTAAGCAGCATTTGTAGGTGATTTTCTGAACTGAACTTTTTTGCTACTAAAAAAATCCGATTTTCCTAGATAATTTTTCGTGTAAACCGCATTTCTTTTTCATGATATTTTTAAAGCTTTTGAGAACTTTTGGCGCACCCTGTACATCAAGAGAGGTTCTTAAGGCTACCCGCTAAGTCCTACCTCGCCAATGTTACATTGACCAAATAATGTACCTTTTTCTCAGTAACTATACCATCTACCGCTACAAAATTCGCTACGCATATAAAATGTACATTCTTACACATACTGTACCTCAAATCATAGTGATTAAGGTACAAAAAAGATTTTTAATTTTTTTTAAACAAAACTCACTGAATTTCGCGGGATTTTGACTACTAAAAAAATGATAAAAATTTATTTTGTAACCGTGTTAATAAACTTCTGCTACGTATATATATCTGGTATATATAGAAAGACATAATATGTACAAATCTGAAGAACATACTCACTTCCAGTTTTTTGGGAAAGGTACCCGAATCTGGAAAAACGCTGTTTCGAGAAACACGTAAACACGTTAAATGTTCTTGCATACATTTCTTTAGGCGTCTATTAGTGCAAAAAATATTTAACGAACTTCTAATTCTCTCAGATAAAAAAAATTGGTATCATTATAAAGGAAAAGGTTCAAATTATTGTTATTATTTTAAATTTGCTTCCGGGTAGCCTTAATATACTCTTCAAAGAATTTAAATAATGATAAAAATAATTTAAATAATTTTGAGTTCAAAATTTGAATTTTTGACTTAAACAGAATTAGGCTACCGCACGAATAATATAGGTTTGGATTCCAGCAGGCACTCAAAGCTTGTAGGGTTTTTTCTGTTGACCGGCAGTTCGAAGGGCTTATTTTCCAGGCGTAGTAGGTTAGGGGACGATTCCTCGGAAAGTTGTAGGTCTTGGCACAGTACAATCTTAACACCCTAGTGTTATTTACAAAATAATAATAATAATAATAAAACTTGACGTGACTTGATTTCGGACACTTTTCATATATTTCTACTTTTCAAGCTAAACTACCGAAAGTGTCAACGACCCCCCACACACCCCACCCCCTTGGACTCGCTCCTCTTTGATAAATATTATTGTAGTGAAATTCGGAAATTTCAGCGGGGGTGAAAGTTCTTCCTCCTCTTCTTTTCATTGTGCATTTCTTCGGGTACAGAGTTCAGAGCTATGCTGCCACCTTTTACCGCTATTTTCGCGGTTGCGAATTCTCGGTTGGAAAAGGCCCCAGAGGACAACAAATGCGTCACGTGCGTCTCTCAAAGAAGAGAATGTACACCAGTGCGCACACGCACAATGGATTTACATTTAATGGTCGCCACCACAAGACCCGTAGAAGCGAAAAAAAAAGCAACATAACTAGATTTGCCAGGAATACGAGGTGGGGGGGGAACCAGCGACACCCGGGGAAAAATGGTTAGTGGACAAACTTATTTTTCCCCCTCCATCTCTCTTGCTTGTTTTTTTAGTGTGATGAATTCCATAATTGCAGCACTCTCTGCCTTTTAGCTTTTTTTTTTCCATCTATTCCTCCCTCTTTTTCCTTGCCACTTTCATGTAAGCTTCTTGCGTCTTGAGGTTGTTGATCTAACGATTCCCTTTTGGGATGCTGCTAATGTCGATATTTTCCCCGTTTTGATCATTTATTCCCTGGTGTTGTGTTTTCCGGCTCTCCGTTCAATGTTCTTCCTATAAACGGAATTGATAATGTTTTTCCTATTTAAAAAAAACCAGCCGCTCATTATTAACTGCCGGTCGTGCTCGATTGCAATGTAAAATCGCTTCTAATCACAATAGTAAGATGTCGGCGCTGGTTTTTTTTTTTTTTTTTTCTTCTTCCGGGCTTGCCCTTGCCCGTAAGTATCCTGTAATGATGATACAGGCAATAGGAGAACTTGATTTACGGGCTACCCGCAAAAAACCTTGAGAAAATACCTCCTACGAAGAAAATTAGGGCCGCGCTGAACCTCATTATACTTGCTTCCCAATTTATTTATTTATTTATATATTTATTCATTTAATTTTCTACGGTTGACGTTTTTCCCGCAATAAGTTATGAAATTCCCGCAATAAGTTATGAAATCCCCGATAAGGGGCCGTTCAAGTGCTATATAAGCACTTTTGTGGGGAAGAGGGTTGCCGTTGTGCTTATTTTCTTATGTTAGTCAACGTTAATTTTTGCTTATTGTCCAGGGGGGGGTATAAAATGGCCAAAATATTGCTTACGCGATACTTGAACGCTTCCTAAGGGACCGTTCAATTATTACGTAAGCATTTTTAGGGGAGTTTGGGCTTTGCTTATTTTTGTTGAAAACGAGGGAGGGTGGGTCTGAACCATGCTTACGTAGGACACAGAAAATAAAACTAACACCTAGTCATGAAGTGGCAACTTCCCTGACAGAACTGAAATACATCTATTTATGAACTTATAAATAAGTGATCAATGTAACAATATAAACGTAAATAAATATTTTATAATTTACATCACACACTGTATTCATATTCCAAAAGCCAATCTTGTTCTAATATCAAACAATTCGAGAACCGAAATCTTACATAAGCATGAGAGGGGTCAGGCATTTGCTTATTTTTTCTTACAAGGTGGAGGGGGAGTATAAAATGGCCAGAAATATGCTTACGTAATACTTGAACGGACCCTAAGCATAAAGGAAAGGGGAGTAGGCATTTGCTTATTTTTTCTTACAAGTAGAAGGGGAGTATAAAACGGCCAGAAATGTGCTTACATAATACTTGAATGGCCCCTAAGAGTAAATTTGTTTCCTTTGTTCGGATACTATGGCGCAAGGGCAAATGGGAGTTTTATGGCGCAAGAACAGCGAAGATTCTGCCGCACCTGAACCTACAGTTTTCGAGGGTTCCGAACCTTCGTTACCTGAGGATCAAACCCTGAAATACGGATCGTACGAAATAACAGAACGTGATCTGAACACATGACATTTGGTTGAGTGTGCATACAACGATTGTTCAGTGTTAGCTTGAAAGGCGTACTTTGGTGGGCCAGAAATTAAGACTGGTAGTCCACGTCTACGAGACGTTTTTCTTTCTTTAAATGACTATTACAATGCACAGTAAACACTCGAATTAATTAGTAGAAAGAGTGTTACATCGCAAATATTATTAAAACAAAATATTTTAACCAGGGTTTAAGCTGCAGTCGCATTTTTCGCAAAATGCGACGAGTTGCTCGAAAATGCGAAGAAAAAATTATTGCCCATCGCGAAAATGCGACAGGCATTTTTAACCACAGTTTATTCTCTGAAAACAGGATTTCTCGATTCCAGAATATCCGTTTTGCACTTCAGCGATCTTTTCTTGTTCCTTTTTGTTTCCTCTTCAAAATTCTTAACAGCACCTGTTAAGCATCGTTGATATAAATAATTTCATTGATACGATTTTTCGAGCAACGAAAGCTACTAATATTTTTTAGCATTTTGCTACAACTTTTTTCCCATTTTAGCATTTTTGCGACAGCATGTTTTGAGCCAGCTTAAACACTAATTTTAACATATCACTCTAATTTCATTAACATAAAAAATATTTCGAGTAGTCAACATTTCTAATATTAAAATAAAATGCACATTAATGCAAAACCTCTGCAGTGAAGATGTCTTCTTCACAAGGTTTTTTAAAGGAAGCTGTGTCCTCTACAGACTAGGGCCTTTAAAACGAACGCTGTATTTATAGAAATTGCGGTACTTGTAAAAGAATGAATATTTTTAATAACTATACAAGTTACGAACCACTTTATGATATATAGGTAATAACAGGGCCGTTTCTACCATTAGGCCAGAGTAGGCGACTGCCTAGGGCGGCAAAATGGCGTAAAAATTTTAATTTTAAATCAAACAAAGAAAAAACTGAGCAAATGAGGAGAAAAAATGAAAAAGAAGAAAAATTAAAACATATAATTGTTTTCAAAAGCATACGGGACAATTACTTAAAAAGTCTTTACTTTGACAAATGTAAAATTTTTTTATGTGTTTCGTTGTTTAGTTTTGCACACAAGTTTTATTTATATCTAAAGTTCGTATACATCCGCGAACCTTTCGCGAGCCGAACTGTTCGTTGAAATTATTTTCACAGCGAACTTCCAACAACGACCCATGGGAAAGGAAAAATACAGCCGCCATTTCTCATTCACTTACAATCATGTCTTCGCGCAAGGAAAATTAAGCGATTCTGGTGATGAGTGGTGCAGCTTTAGTGATGGATAGTTTATGCAAGAAAAAGAGGAAACAACGACATTGGTGGCAAACTGACCTGCACAAGACATTCATTGGTACGGAGCTAATAATGAACTAGAATTCACAAGAAATAAGCGTCCAATGTAAGAATTTCAAGCGAATGTCTCCTTCAAATTTCCAGAATCTGCTGCAGAAGACTGGGCCACACATTTCCGAACAGGAAACATACTTTCGCACTTTAATGCAGATATATATTCATCTCAGCATCTATTTCCCCACACCGGTTCAGACATTTGTCCCATCGCAGCACTAAATTTGAGATGCCCCTGTGGTAGAATTCGTCCGGCTGACTGTGCAACCACCATTGGACTGCTGTCTTAGCTTCATCGTTGCACGTGAATCGCTGTCCTGCCAGGAACTTCTTCAGCGGACCGAAAACGTGGAAATCACTAGGGGGCGAGGTCCGGACTGTATGGTGGGTGGTCCAGACTCTCCCAGTGAAATGACCGGAGCTTGTCGGCGGTTCTGATTGCATACAGTCCGGACCTCGCCCCTAGTGATTTCCACGTTTTCGGTCCGCTGAAGAAGTTCCTGGCAGGACAGCGATTCACGTGCAACGATGAAGCCAAGACAGCAGTCCGACGGTGGTTCCACAGTCAGCCGGACGAATTCTACCACAGGGGCATCTCAAATTTAGTGCTGCGATGGGACAAATGTCTGAACCGGTGTGGGGACTATGTGGAAAAATAGTGTAAGGTACGTAGAATAGTACGTATATTTGTAATTACCTGTATGTACCTTATTTTGGCTAATAAAAAATAGGGGCAAAGACTTTCTGATTCGCCCTCGTATTCTGAAATATTACTTCGTCAATATCTTAGTTTTTAAAAATATAAATTGTTGAAATTAAACGATTATAACATGTAGCATTTTTTTTTACTATTCACAATAACCTAATGTTAGAAAATAACTAATATAAGTTTAAAATATAAATATAATTAACGGGTTTAATGATTCAAAGTATAATAGAAGATTTACATTGTTCTACCGCTGGATGTTGGTGGTGGTAGAGAGGGAGATCTAGTCGAAAGAGTAATGGTAGTAAAAGGGTTAGGGCGGCATTTTTCAATTCTCGCCTAGGAAACACCTAGAAATCTAAAACGGCTCCGGGTAATGACGTGTAAGTAGTTGCGCAAAGTTTAAGAAAGTGATACTCGCCTTGGTTCTGTTGATAGAGATGGAGAAGTCCCAGTCAGGCGCAACAAACAAATAACCGCATTTGGACACCTTGCGAGTAGCCTAAAAATAAAAATATAAAATTTTTAAAATAACTGCCAACAAAATATGCATTGTAAACAAGAACATTCTTTTTTAAATATTAAACATATACGCGAACAGGTCCAAGCTTGCCAAGGTACTTCCCATAGATCTACACATACATGCAAAAACTTATTCATATAACTAATGTCATCAGCAACCATGGTCAATTCACTGCAAGGTGGAGTCATGCCTTGGTGATCAAAAGATCGCTATCATATCATGTAATATATATGATAATAATATTCAATTAAATTTCTTTTCTTAGCCTAATAAATAAAAAAGCAATTACGTATATCAATAAACATTCAAGATTATGGCAAGAGGAATTATAACATATAACGGTTGTCCATAGTTTTACAACGTACATATCCCCCACTCTCGAATCCCGAAGTAACTCGGTAGGTTTCCAACGTTAACAATAGCCATCATCATCATTGCATTTATGGAAGACCTTTACCTTACCCTTTTTATTGCTAACAGAAGAGGAAACTGACAGAAAAACCAAAAGCAATAGCGGGTTCAATATCTATTGAAACCTGCTAGTATAATTTTTATTGAATAAAACACAAATTTTACTTGAAAAATATCGCGTGACCAGAAAAAAGACTCCGGCACCATTGGCCATGTCTACGCGACATGTTTTCGGTCTCTTACGCCGTATGATGACGTAACGGCCCTGAGACATTATTCTCCCATCCCGTGGGTTCGATTCTTTAAATGAAGTGTTGTATCGTTCGAAGGACACGCCTAGTAATCCGTCCCATCTCAAAGTATTCACAGAGAGCAATGTTGGACAAAAAAACACAAACAGGATAAATTTTAAAATGCTCCCACACTCACAAATAAATAAATGTGTAAAGCGGATTGCATCAACATAGAGCAAGACGCAAGAATTGCCTAAGCCGCAAAACACACAGGACTTAATCGTCCTGTACAAACATTGGTATTAAATTTGAATAATATTTCCCAGCTAAGACGACATCCCGTCAGATATATGTATTCTTCTTATTCACGTGGGGAATTAGGAAGCACAAACAGGCGAATGTTGACACAAAGGGGCCCAGAATTTCTTGGTGGGGCCCCGAGCGTTGTTCCACCTGATCTGAAACACAAGTCTAATCCAGTGTAACATCGTGCTGATGCAACGAGTGAAGGGCATCGGAGGATTTAACGGAAGAATGCAAACACAGCTGCCGAAGGCTCAAGAGCTCTCCAGGGAAGAAAATCGCTAAGGCGCTTCGAAAACCTACGCACGAAGGGTTTCCCATAATTTTTACGTGCTTCAAACGTCTCATTGATTATTGTTCTTTTGAAAGAAATTTTACACAGTAAACGCGCTACTGACTATACATATAACTATATACTGACTATACATATAACTGTATACTGACTATACATATAACTGTATACTGACTGACTATACATATAACTGTATAC
>QLNU02015003.1:120313436-120343656 GCA_006491805.2 Dysdera silvatica | reverse complement strand
CAATAACCAAAACGATAATTTACAATGTAATTAATAGGACAAGTTTAAATTTAAACTGCAAAAACTTCGTAATTGTTTTACTTTTTTTTTATAACAAGCAACTTTTAAAAAAAATTAAGTTTAGTAAGTTGAGTAGTTTAGTAATTCGTTGCTTATTTTTATTATATTTATACGTGAGTGTTGAAAATTATTGTGTAGTTTAGTGTTAAGTGCAAAGTCTAGCCATCTTGGTTTCTTTGAAAATTTGTCAATCACTTTATTTACATCAATATGAATATTTTTGTGGGTGTGTATTAAAAGTCTTTCTTCTGTCATCCGCGTTCGAAGGCAAGTTTGAAGGCGCTTCAACTAACGCAACACTTGCTGAAAACATAGCTTTAAAGGGTGAGAAGCTCGTAAAGTCTTGTAAAAAGTCTTGCTCTCATTTCTTGAAGACTTAGAGAATTTGGACACCAGTGTAAGACTTTTGTTCATTACATTTGTAACAAACAACACATAAAATATTCATCATTTTTTTTTTAAACTCTGACGGGGGGGGAGGGGGGGGACGATCGTCCACTCCGCCCCTCGCCCGATCCGCCAATGCCCACCGTCCCAGTGCCTTACCTGCACGAAGATAGATAAATAACTATTCAACTTCAATCATACTGTATTATGCAAGATGAATCGTGTAATTTTTATGTACAATAGTAGCTCACTTTTATTGGCAATATTTAAATTTAAAAAAAGTCAATTAGTATGTTAATTATATGTACATATAAAACTGATATGAAAAGTATGAAATAGATTGGCATGAAATGTGAAACAGACTGCATGAAATGTGAAATAGATTGACATGAAATGTGAAACAGACTGCATGAAATGTGAAATAGATTGATATGAAATGTGAAACAGACTGCATGAAATGTGAAATAGATTGACATGAAATGTGAAATAAATCGACGTGTTATGTGAAATAGATTAAAATGAAATAAACGTGAAATAAACTGACATGAAATGTGTGAAATAAACTGACATGAAATGTGTGAAATAGACTGACATGAAATGTGTGAAATAGACTGACATGAAATGTGAAATAGACTGACATGAAATGTGAAATAGACTGACATGAAATGTGAAATAGACTGACATGAAATGTGAAATAGACTGCCATGAAATGTGAAATAGACTGACATGAAATGTGAAATAGACTGACATGAAATGTGAAATAGACTGGTATGGAATGTAATATTAGTGTATTATATTAAAATAGACTGGCATGGAAGTGTAAATTAAGATTGGTAAAGATATATAATAGCATGAAAAACAGACGTTTACGTTCAAACTATAAGAATCTGGATGTGATTGACCCAGAGATCTAATTCGTTCATTCACGTTTTACACGTCCATTTGGCTACAAGGTAAGAACAAATAAGACAGATGACGAAACATATCTAACGATCTACCGAATCACGCCAGTTAATGTCCGGAGCTCTGGACCATGCACCTCGTTTTTTTAGTGGAGTCACCTTTAAGCAAAACGAAAAATGGATAATGTGTTCTACACACACTTCCTCACGTGACACCAACGGATGCTGATTTTTATAAACTTCACATGAAGTAGGTTTTAGGGCATAGGGACAATTCTGAAGCCGCGGGGCTCAGCGAAAAAAACCATTAGGGCCACAGAAGGCCCAGGGGCTCTTGGGACAGTGCAAAGGAAAACCCGAATTTGAAAAGAGTTATCTGGTTTCCGTTACCTACCGCATCGGTCATAACGTGACACAAATCTGGGTCTTTTAAAGTACTGTTTCGAGTGCTTCCTTTGGCAACACTGAACAGTGGCAACTGGGTTTCTCCCTGCTAAAGCCTGGCAAATCGGGAGTCTTCCCTCAAATGTGGGTATTTTTAGGGAAAATTGAAAAAAAGAATGTATCCCTTACTGTTTAAATTAGCAATCTAAAGAGGCTCTTTATTCTTATTCGCTTGGGGGAGGAGTTTCGAAATTAACAAAAATTCGAGATTTAAACATTGAAAAATTTATCACCCAATAATAAAACTAGTTTTAAACTACCATCACTTCGGAGTGACTACAGTCTGTCTACCATGAAAACTCCTTCCAGAATTTGCCCCCTTTCCAACAGAGAATGCGCCAATGTGAGTGTAATTTTTCAAGCATAGCCCCTATTGGAAATGAGCTGGGTCCTACACGGAGTGCTCGTAATAGACAGAGACAGTAAGTTACAGAAGGGGTTTCTTGTTTTTTTTTAAGGAGTAAATGCAACCTTTAATTAGCAACAAATACGCAATTAGTTAGCATTTAATTGGAAATTAATTAGCCTCTTTTACATACACGTACAATCTGTTCTTAATTATATTTAGCACCATTATAGCAATTGACCTCTAATTGGAGAAGCATTCTGGATAATTCAATAACTGATAAAAGAAATCCTGTGACTAAAAATTCATATAACGCCGGTAAGTACCAGATGAAATAAGAAAAGGATTTATAATAAAAACAGGCATTATATTCTTTCAATTATACTAATTATGCATGATTAAATTTATATATAATTATAAATTTGTAAAATATCGGTATTATCCTTGCGACAATGACAAAACAATTGATTTCTCGCCGCCAAGAACGTAGTTCCAATAAATAAAAATTCCACACACACACACACACACACAATGATCCAAGTTCTACCATACTACAGCAAAACCCCTGAATAATGGCCACCTGTGGGATCCTACAAAAGTGACCGTCCTTCGAAAGTATTAGTTATTTTAAAGGTTCAGTAGTAAGAACGTTAAAATAAAATTAACAGTTAAGGTCCCAATAGTAATCATTTTAACATCGTACCAATTTTCATTTACTCCAATTTAAAAAAGTTTCACGATTGCGTTGTCCCATAAAAAGATCAATAGAAGGTCCATGGTTCGAACCCAGGATGGGGACGGCGTCCCTTTTTCTCCTAAACCAAAAAAACTCTAGATTGAGCTAATTGTAAGTGGGCGTCGAAAATTACTGTAAAATAAACAGGATTTTCATCATAAAGATGAAACATCTATTGTTTTCCTGTACAACTCATTTGGGGGGGTCGCTTGTCACCCGGGGGGGGGGTCCTTCACGCATGCCCGGTCCCTGGGGTCGGTCATAGTTCGAGGCCCTTTTTTTTTACATTATCTTTTAAATTCTAAATTTTGCAAGGAGAAATACATAATAAACACACTGGCAATTTGGAGCCCATTAGTCTATCCATTAAGACGACACTTTCAGTGGCGTGGATATCAATGCACATTATTTTCGCCAAGGCCGTGCCACAGTATCTTCTTTACAGACACTTGAAATCTCTCTCCCACCCAGGGGCGAACTGGGTCCTGTGGCCCACGAGGGCGCAATGGCCAGGAGGCCCCGTCCGCCCCTGCTCCCAACCCCGAGTTTTCAACTGTTACGACACTGGAGTTACCTATTCATTATAAGAGCAAAGAAACGACCAATTCCACATACATTAGGCCTATATGACGACCATGTCATCCCAACGTTTTCTGCGGGCCGCTTATCGCATCAGATTCCTACGCCTAAGAACAGGCTTCTATCGTATCCAACTGCTACTCCCGAAATATGCCTTTTCCCCACCCGATCGTTACGCCTTAGATGCCAACGTGAAACAAATTGACCCTCGTCATTTTCCTAAAAAAAATACACCGAAGTCTTACACTGAAGACGAGGGAAGCTTTGGGCAATAATAACCTTGTTCGCGCGTCCGGACACAGCTTCCATTACGTCTTCTGAAGCGATCTTAAGAGTGCTAAAAACTCGGCATAAACGAGTTAATATCCCGGTTTACATGGTCTCATAATTACAGTTAGGGGCACCCGAATCAGGATTGATCCTCTGACGCACATTCTAAACGGTCTGACACGTTTCTTTCAGTAACATGGAATTCTCGCCAGAATTAATTGACGGTTGTCAAAGGCTAGAAAGAATGATTTGTCCAATGTTGGTGTCGCAATAACTTACGGGAAAATGCTTATATCAGCCCGGGTGGACACAGCGGTCTCCAGAAAGGTGGAACAAAGGGTATAATTTCTGGATGGCCCCCCCCATTTTCAGTAAGATCATTTACATACGAACCGAAGCTTCTCATGTGCAGGAAAGACTCGGGGAAGTTATGGGGAGGGGGTATAAAATGGGTGTCTTAGAATTTGTGAGTATTTGTGTAAGAGATGTACTTTATTACTACATTTAATAATGCAGGGTTCCTACTCGCACTGCTGGAAAAAATTTCCTGACCTTTTCAGCAAAATTCTCTGACCAATTACAAAACTTTCAACTGAATTTCTGTTGCGGGAAAAATGGATTCACGTTTGTGGGAGATTTAGCTATTCAAAATAGAAGTTAAGAGAATTTTTCCTAGCTTTTCCAGGTTTTGACAAAAAAAAAACTTATTTTTCCCTGACTTTCAGAGATGATTTAAAATTCCCTGACAATTCCAGGTTGCGTAGCGACACTTATACTACTAAATATGTTAATTAGTTGTTGCATATTTAGGCGTTCTATGTCTGATCTTTCGGACGCATTTGCGACTATTAGTCTCCTCAGAATATTTCTTCGGCGTAATATTTATGCAAAAGGCTTATAAAACTAAAATAACGAATTCTAGGGGAATCCATCGCTGCCCAGTACAATTGATACCAGGGCCCAGTGGGTGAGAAACGTTAGTCAAAGGTAGGGGTTTTTCAAACTGGGGTACGTGTAACCCCACAGAGGTACGCGAGAGGGAAGTAAGGGGTGCGCGAACGGGTTAGCACTTTGCCCCTTTTTAAGTTTTGAAACTTAACTAAAGCCTTACTGTCCTTTTTCCAAAGTGCAAAGAGGTAATTTACTTTTTAAATTCGTCCCCCTCAACTCCTCCCATGTTGTCTTTTGCTGTTCCCATCGACTTCACATTGCGAACAATGTTTTCAACAATATGTATGATCAAAACCAAATACTGCGCAAAACTGTCAATTGAAAATTACATGCATGTGTGTATGTTTCCAGAATCTATTTACTTATTGAAAAGAGCAAGCTCGTCCATATCATTAAATGTATATCTACATAGGCGCCATCTTGAAAAGGTATTGTGAGTTCCAAAAATTTTAAATCGAATAACCGGCACACATTTCAAAGGATTTAAGTGTAATTTAAATTTCATTATCAGATTATCTGGTACAATAAGACACCTGAAATGTTAAAATGAAGCAAATTATAGTTAATTATAGAAAAATATTTTTTCTCTTGATATGATTATTTATTTAATTTATTTCGGTTTTGTAGGCATAAAAAAATTACAAAGATTCGCCCCGGGGCTTTATGTGTTGACCAGTATTTGGCAATTGTGTTAGCCCTAAGAAAGATAATATCTTACAAGAACATTTAGATGAAAAAAGAAGTCAAATGACATTGTGCATCTATTTCTGTACTCTACTTCTGTTGGTATTTTCCCCACGAGCAAAAATATTAGGGGTTCGAGGAACCCACAACAAAATTATTGAGGGCTCAAAAAGTGTCTCGAACCCACGAAGTCGGTGCCTCTGTATAGCTACATATTGATTAAAATTATAAATAAATACTACTTGTCTGTCATCTATTCTATGGCATCCATACATCTTATAGTATACTCTTCTCATGGGGTACGCCAACGTACTCGGGCAGGACGAAGGGGTAAGCGGGAGAAAAGGTTTAAGAAACTCTGGCCTAAGGGGCCAACCTGAACTACGGTGGGTAGAATAAACGGCATGCGTTCTACCACTGGAATCAAACCCGGGTTAACGGCCAGGTAGCCGGACCCGTTACCGTTTGATCACGAGTCATGTGGTTATCAAGAGTAGACAGGAAATGGTAGTCATGTGCAAAAACAAATTGACCTTGACCATAGAATCATGAACTAAGGTTCACATGCACATCTAATTTTTAACATAAAAAATTATTAATAATAAAGTAGTACGTCGGTATACGTCCTTAATCTGTTCCAGGTCCTTACACCAAATAGGACGTATACCAAACGAATTTCCCCCATAAGAAATAAAGGTAGAATGATTAATCCGTCCTCATGAAAAAAAAAATCCCACTGTTATTGGCATAGTATACATTAATGGAGTTGTATGACATAATTTAAATACTGCTTAACACTAAAATACATAAATATAAAAGCAATTTGATGAAATAAATGAAAATTTACCCTCACTTTACCATGCTGAAGAGAATAATGCCTATTAGGATGGTGCTGAGGAGATGATGATGTTATTGTTCAGGAGGAGAGTCCCCTTCCAATAAAACTTCAGAAATCTGAAATTTTGGGTTTTTTTTTTCTTTTCCTTTTTGTCTCGAGAGAGGTATACAAGGGTACCGAGCGATGTCGTGACTCATTTTGACTCATACGAGCTTTAGCACGCGACTAGTTTTCCAAACAAAGGACGTATACCAAGCAAAAATATTTCGCGTCTAAAGAAGACGTATACCAAATTGGACTAATACCAAAGCGGGAGTATACCAAGTCGGGCTTGCACCAAAGCGGACGTATATCGAGGTACCACTGTATTACTGTACAATATATTCTTTTCATTATTATTACTGTTATTACATGGGGAAAAGAGACACAGGATAAAGATATAAAAAAAAAGTCGAGATATACCTTAAAGGCAGTGCTATTTGTTATTCGATATTTATCATATTAAATTGGATGCTCAACAATCAAGCGCACAACTCCAAAGAGTTTGAGTTAACGCTTATTAACTTTTCTAATTGCATTGTTAAGCTGGCTGAAAATAATTACTGAACAGAACGATTAGTGATGGGATAAAGTGTTAAGCGACGGCCATATTCCAAACAGCAGCAGGATAAATTGAGTAGCTATTGTTCGATAGTTAGGCATGCCTTCCACGAGTCTCGTTTCCTAGGATCTGTATCACGAAGTATTGTTGACGATAATTATTGGCCGAAACATTGTTAAAAGGTAATGAAAAATTGCAATATACGATAAAGTTCTGCATGTATCCTAATGTAGTCGGATATACAGGGTGTATGCATGTGCACTGTTTATTTTTTGATCGATTCATATTTTTTTTTGGAACAAGCACAACTAAGACCATGCTGCATCAAGAATTGCAGTTCTGGGAGAAATCCAACTGTTTTCGTCTTGAGTGTGTGTGTGTGCTTGTGCGTGTGTATGTATGACCCTGGGCTCCCTTTACCTCTCGTAAATTGTTGAAGGCTACCAAATGTAGAAAGGGAAAGTTCAAGTATTACGTAAGCACCTTGTGGGGACGGAGGTTGCCGTTGGTCTCGTTCTCCTATGTTTGCTAACGTTAATTTTTGCTTACGTAATAGTTGAAAGCTCTCAAATCACGTTATAAACGTTTTCGGTTAACATATAGTACAAAAAAAAAAAAGAGGAGTCAACGTCCAAAGGACACGATCCCGGTTTAAAAACCCGGCCTACCGAATCAAAGAATCAAAACCGGGTAATTTTCACAGTAGTCAAAGGCATTGCCACCACACCATCACGAGACTTCATAACCATCTTTTAAGATGGCACGGCAACTAGCTGTCAGCACGTGGTTCTTAGCCGCCATGGAGAGAGAGAAAAAATTAATCTCTTCCAAGTTTACCCTAATTTTGCCAGGTTTTTCCCTAACCTTTCCAGCACAATTCCTTGACTGATCGCAAATAAAACTTTGACTTGAACCTCGGTTTAGGGGGGGTTCAGAAGCTAGAGGGGGCTTAAAATTCTTAAATTTTTTATGCATATTATTAAAATAATAATACTAAACATATCAGCAGATTAATATATTTAACGTTAATGAATAAATTTCTTAACATAAATTTTGCTTTAAAAACTTTCAGTATACAGTAAAAACTTTCAGTATACAGTAAAAAATTTCAGTATACTTCTCTATGATTTATCTTAACCTTATTGTGAAGTATATGAAGACTTAAATCTCTAAAAAACATTATATACCCAGGATCTACCGTGGAAAGCTATTTTGGATAAGTTTTTAAAGTCAAAGTATAATTTCCGTGGTGAAGTAAAATTTCGTACAAAACAAAAATTTTAAAATAAAATTTTACAATACTTGATTTTTGAGAAAAAATATTTTCCGGGGGGAAGGAGGCTGACTATATTTCCACGGGGCTCAGCCCCCTACAGCCCCAGCCTGGCTATGGCTCTGGCTTCACGTGAAATTTAGCTATTCAGTACAGAAGTTAAGGTGATGTTCTCTTTTCCAGATTTCCACAAAAACAAATTTCGTTGTTCCCTCGAACCTTTAAGAACGACACCAAATTCCTTGACAATTCCACGTTCTTCAGGTTTTTAGGAAGCGTGGAAACCCTGTACCAAATTGAATCCGCGCACGCTGAAAAGACATCAGCTCGATTCTGAATACTCAGTCGTCGCTTGGAATTGGAAAACAAACACACTGTTGCCAATTCCAATTAAATAAATGCACAATATTAGTGACAATTAAGTACACCATGTTCCTTGTTGTCAATTGCAAAAATTCAAATGAGACGATACAACGATGAAAGCTGCATAATACACAAAATCCGTAAATGGCAATCTTTTATCTTAATGCAAGCCTACAGCCAAGGTGGAGCCGTGCCGTTGCCCCATCGAGCTTAATGGCAACAGCTCATGAATCCCACAATGCGAAGAACTACATAAGTCAAATTCTTCGCAGACTCAATATTTTAGAAGATAGTAATATCTATTGTACCGCTATAGGCGTACGCAGAAAGTTCATAATGGGGGTTACAGAGCTACAACTCATATATTCCTATGTTAAATATACAAAATTTCATTGCAATGGGGGGTTACAACCCCCCTACAACACCTCACTGCGTACGCCAGTGTGTACCGCTCTCTTGAAAAGTTCTGAAAGGGCATCGCGATATTACTTCATTAGATCCACCTCACTCCGTGAGAGCATGTAATTATGTAATCAAAGTTTATAAAACCTAATTGAGCAATAAGCTGTAATAACATATCAGCCATCAAGGTCACATAAGCGTTGTCCGCGGTCATGTAATCCACATACGTACACACACATATAAGCAATTACGACTGACAGACGAGGAGCAAATAGCGGTCAAGAGGCCATTACACATACTGGCAAATGACTGCCGATAATTAATTATCGATGCGATTCAATAATCGATAACGATAATAACGCTGACACCGGGGTGCGGGTCGTCGAGATGTAAGCGTGATGGCCACCCCGCTCATAATCGTTTACGTTCTAAATATAATTTCATAAGAAACTTCCTCTTCGAGAGTACGTGAAATCTAGTCGAAACCAGCCTCTCCTCCGAAGCCATCATCAGCCCAGTCATGATTTGACCCGCACGGGTCAAAGGTCGACATAGATGATCCTTGCCTTTTCTGACCCACTGATGAAAGACGAAAAGGAAGAAGAAGAAAAAAAGGCACTAGAATCCGATTTGAAAAAGACAAAACAATTCCCCGTCGTAGGTTTCTTCATCGTAATGATGATGAGCATGGCATCCATTCATTGTGCGCCATTTGATGGCTTTTCCGCATGTCATTTTCGATGGTGGTATGATGAATGGCTATCGATACATTTGCGTTGATCTATCGATGTATTTACGATTCTGCCACGGTATCGATGCCATCACTGAATTTGAATTTTCATGGGCGTTTTTTCGATTTATAGGGTTCGTACTCTCTGGGTTAAAAAAAATCCATGACTTTTCCATGACTATAAACTAAAAACATTTCGGGGCCGTAGAAACAATTCATGTTCACTTGAAATATAATTTTGACTCCCAGTATTAAATTAAATTCACAAATAAAAATGAAATATTAATTTTGAAACGTATTCTACTGCAAAATATATAAAATAATGACCAAAATCAAATTATTATCCATTATCCTATATTAGAATAAACAATGAAGTTAGATTGAAGATTATTGCTTACACCTTGTAATGTATGCACACATTGCTTAAAAAAATATTCACACACTAATGTTTGTACTAGGCATTTTTTAGTTTTGTAACTTTTCATCAATTTGCATTTGCACATCGAAAATTTGAACCTTCTTTTTGGATACAATTCTATACAAACTATTTGATTTTAAAATTGACGTGAAGTCATGGTTAGTTTCTGATCTAACTGCAAAATTGCCTGCAGATTTTTCGAGTTCTAAAACATTAAAATTCTAAATGTTTCAGCTACTTCCTTAACTCATGATTTGAAAAATACCGGGCGGTTACTACGCCACACGTGCGAGATAAAATGTCCGAATCCGAAGTGTGTGGTCACGTATAGAGATGTCAACATGAGAAAGTAGTCATCAGTAAAAAAGTCAAGAATTTTCAATAAACCCACACTTTTTTTTCATTTTCTGCAAAAAGATTTTTTTATAAGTAAAGCATCTGCATTATTATAGAACAATATGTGTAACCCCATCCCATGGAAACAACATGAAAATATTCCTGATAATGTGACTCAACTGCGTATGTTTATGTACGTACAAAATGATCACACTCTCACCAATACCATTCGTAGCAGGAGAAATTACCTTTTGTATCAGTATCATAGCAAGAAAAATGGCTTTCGGTATCGATTTTATAGGAAAAAAAACTTTTGCATAAGTATTGTAGCAGGGGAAAAAGCTTTTACACCAGTTTTGTAGAAGATATATACCACAATTCTATTTTGTGCAGGAAAATTGGTTTTCATATGAGTTTTGTAGTAGATAAAAATTAGTTTAATCAAATGAATGAGAATGAGTATGATAAAGATGAAAAGTCAAATGTTTCATTGAAAAAGTAAAAGTTCATAAATATCAAGTTCTTTGTTTCGTTTTTTATAATTTTGAAACCTCTTCCCTGTTCTTGAGAAGCTAAAATCGTTGAAATACGCAAATTAGCTTTTGTCAACAAAAATTGCCCAATTTCTACTGCAAACATGTTATTTCTTTGGATGGAAATTTATAGGTGCAAAATATGGATAATTACCACTATTTCGCACCCCGCGAGTAGGTGGTGTATCAGGGCAAAATTCCTCTATTTTGATGGAAAAATACTAAAAAATTACGAACAATCGTTAATTAAGCACATTTAAAAAGTTCACAATTTTGCCGGTAGGTGGCGGATCAAGGACGAAATCGCGAATCAAAAAAAACATTACTATTTAATTAGGATTAAAATCGTTTTTAAGTCGATTTCTTCAAGTTCCAGAAACAGGCACCAGGTGGCGTTTTTTCACAGAATAGGATTATAAATTATGTAAATAAATTAAATATATTGATTAGTTAAATTTACTACTGAATTAATCTGCAAGCCGCAGCGTATGTAGATAACGAAAGTCGAAAGGAGAGTTATTCCGAAACATATGTCGCAAAATCTCGGCGGAAATCGCGCGCTATTTTTTAAAGTATCGTGAGAAAATTTTTCTTAACTTTTAATAAAATGCCGTGAGTAAAAAGTTATTCAAAATATGGTAAAACTGCGAGTTCACATAAAAATTTAAAAACTTTCGATGCTTTGTAAAACAGCCATTCCTTACTACATATCATGATACACTTGCAGATAAAGTTTTGTCTGCCGAATTTATTCCCCCCCCCTCTGTTGCTCCATAATCACGGCCGCGTTTCATTTCATTGTTTTGATCCAAGTTCAAAGCAATTTTCACACATAGCTAGACCTAAAAAATAACAGAGAAGCAAGAGGACAAGTCGGAAGCGCGCCTCCAAACATAGAAGGCACGTGACATCTGCAAAATGCGATTTTTTTTTTACCAAAGAACTATAAAAAATCTGAATTTTTGAGGGACCAGTAGAAAACTGCACGTGAGTATCTTGAATGAGGTTTTCCGTAGTTTTCTTGGTATCGACCGTAAAAATCGTAAGGTGGTTAAAATCCGTACAAGTCGGCATCTCTGCACGTGCTAACGCACAGGCTAAGGCAGGAGCCACAAGCAGCGGCTGATTCCACTTCGAACCAAGAGCAGACGGATACTCCCTCCCTGCAGCGTTTTGGAAGTTACGTGGTCACGTGCATTAGAAGACACTGGTGCCGTAAAATGACGATTCGATCTCGTGATGCGATTTTCACCACAGGCAGCATTTTTAATGTAGAACTTTAGAGTTTTAGGTTAAATTGCTTCCAAACAAATATTTCATGACTTTTCCATGACTTCCATGTGTTTTTTTAAATTCCCTGACTTTTCCATACCTGGAAAATGCAAAATAAAATTCCATGACTTTCCAGGATTTCCATAACCCGTACGAACGCTGGATTTATCTGTGACAGAGAAGTCGTCAGGCTCCCTTACGATAGAATTACATTTTTACTCATGTCAGTAATATAATATGTAAATACATGCCACACATATAACTCTAAGTTATATGCTTACTGCGTAATAAAATACAGTGTAACCTCAATAATTCGACACTCGAAGGAAAGAGGTGTTCTTTCGGATCATCGAGGCTCAATAAGAATAAAGATCATTCCCACCTCGAATTATTGGAGTTATTATTGGAATTTCGATTGTAGTAATATTTGTTATTAATGTCTTTCTGTTCCGTTTTAACCGTGTATTAATGAAATATATATATTGCTTATATTTTAGAATGACTAACATTGTATTATATGACCCCTACCAGAGGCATGATTCTCTACCAGAGGCAGCTCGCCTTTGGTAGTTGGTTGCGCTGTCCGAGCGTCCAGTCTGGGATTACAGTGCCGCCTTCGGCGGCCACCCTTCCCAACCCACTGTCCAATAGTAGTAGTATACCGAATCTCATACATACACATGAATGAGAGAGAGAATCTTTAAAGACGCTTGACCCACCACCCCGACAACCAATTTTTGAATTGCTGCCCCAATGACTTTGAATGGGGCTGTAGAAAATTAAACAGCATTAATTTTGATACTGAATTCCGCCTGTTCTGAAAATTATAGTACGTGGACCACTCTTTATAGCGGCTAAGTTTCGATGAAATCCGACAGACGAGGTTTGCAAACAATCAATATTAATTATCAAGTACTTCTCCCTTCAAGTTTACTAAAAAAAAGTAAAGTCATTACTTTAAATTTCCACATACTTGAGGAGCTTTGGAAACCTTTTCTTCTTTTGTTATCATCATTTTTTTTTTTAGAAAACGCATTTGGCAATAGCATTCCAACTATTTAATACATTTCCCTACGTTGCCACGTTTGGTCCTAATTTTCATCGAGGTCACTCATTACGTCCATTGTGAGTTGATTAATTTTTGTTAATTGTTTACTGATGGCTATTTTATTTTACATTAATTTAAAAACCGTGGACCGTTAACGAACTATTGTCTTGTTTCATCATTGTTCGACTGGCTGTTCCATTTCCCACTGAGATATCGGAATTGGACCGTGCGAGTGCTGCTATCATTGCCTCGATCTCGCACATGTGAAATTCAAAGTCGCTGGGCAATTAATGAGCAGACGAAAACATTCGACGTTAATGAACTTTTGTCGCATTTCTTCATTAATATCACATTTAAGGTCGTCTGCACATAAAGTTATCGTCATTAGCACCACGTGACTAATTCTCACGCCCTTGAGAGAACTCTGCAACCGATTCAAAAAGGATCTTTTCTGCTTACGGGTTAATACAGGACAGTTGGCCACGGGAAGCGCTGCTGTACTCCCAGAAGAAGAAGAAGAAGAAGAAGCGTCTGCTGTAAAGGGACTCGGGACCCGTTCGGTCCCCCAAAAGACATATGAAGGGGCAGGGCCCTCCCAAAACTAATGGATCATACACAAGTAACACGAAAGGCAGAACACGATTGAGGAAAGGAAATAACATAATAAAATAGAACTTGCCTAAAGCGACTACCCTTGGGACAGGACAGCAATGGTAAGCACAGACAAGCGGCCACTACATACGATAGACTTTGATATAGGCATAATTAACGCCTTACCAGTCCTCTCTCTCTCTCTCATAGAAAGTGATCACTTCACCAGGTTCCATTATATATTAATTTTTATTACTCACGTCCTTCTTGCCGCCGCCGCAAAGATGCAACTATATTTTATTTAGTGGGAGGAGAAGAGAGGAAGCAAAGGCTTATTTATTTACTTTTTTTTCCCCATTAATTTAGACCCAGAGTGTCGTAACAATTACCAAGAAATTTAAATAAATGAAGAAAATACTTGTTTTCTATTTAAGTCTTTGGGTGTTTTCTTTTAATAAAATTAGGGGGGTGGGGGGGACTAAGAGTAAACCCTACCTTCCCTAGCTAAAGGCTGAAAACTAAGTCTGAGACAGAAGATATGATTCAGCAGGCCCGTGCACCAGATTGCATAAAAGGAAGAGCTTTCGTTGAAAATTTGAGTTGGGGGGGGGAGATAAAATTTTTTTCTCTCTCATAAAGAATTTGTAATAACGTTGTTCAAACCGAAGACTGTTGTTGAAGACAGTTGTTGAAGACTTCAGTAAAGAAGACTTCAGTAAGAAGACTTCAGTAAAGGTCTTGCTATTGGCACAGTGAACGAGCGTGAAATATGTGAGTATAGTTAACGAAGACAATGTAGACCGAATAAAATACGTGAAGTTTAAGGAAGACCCCCATATAAGATATGATTTAGTTTAAAGTCTCTGTTGCTCCCCTTATCGGTTTTTCGTTCATCCTGAAAATAACTCGCCCCCCATCCCCACTTTTACATTTCGCGGATAACGTAAGAATTCAATAGTTTGCATTGTGAGCTTTAAAATCTACGCCTTATCGCGTAGTCAATTAATACATTGATCATGAATTACATCCGTTCAGGCAAAGTCCATTTTAAACCTCTTACAATGTATTTATGTTGTTGATTTGTGCTAACAACCAGTAGTACATAAATTCAAAGCAAATGTTTTACGCTTTTAAATAAATTTTTAGCCCTGCGGTGGCGCAGTGTGGTAACGCGTTCTCCTAGTGCGCCGCTAATCCGGGTTCGACTCCCAGCAGTGTAAAAAAGAACGCTTACTCAGAGATCTCATAAAGATCGCACTGCTCACTGTAGTCCAGGGTTTGGTTCCCTAGGCCTTAAGAGGTTCGGATTCCTCGGAAAACTGTAGGTCCAGGCGCAGCATGACCACTGTAGTCTTTGAGCGGTAAAACCAAAGAGAAAGAAAAGAAAGAAATTTTTAATTGTTATCTGTGATGACCCCTGCCTCATATTACTATGTCATTAGTAACGAGCTCGAACCGTTGGAACGCTAACCCTATACTCATCCGGCCAAAATTAAAGTAGATACGTTTTAAGAGAAGCAAAATTATGCTCATACAAAAACACGTGACACGAGTAAGAAAAAATGGAATAATGTATGACCGCTAGATTGCACGAAATGCGAGAGCCGGAGCAAAAAATATTTTGGGGAGAATTTTTAATAATGAAAAAAAATTTAAATTTGAAAATTACGCTTAGCGGGGCCCCTGTTTAAGGGCGGCCCCGTGTAGAGGCCTTGCGCTTAGGGGAAATTCCAACATGTTGTTCTTCAGCAACATGTTGCTGAAGAACAACATGTTGCTGAAGAACATGTTGTTCTTCAGCAACTAGCTCGCTAGTCGTTCTAATTTATGTGCGTGGTGACGGTCGGGAAGCGTAGAAGAAAAGACGGGTCAAACGTATATGGACACTGGGCCTTTAGAATACCGTTTCCTGTTTCAGGGGTCAAGGGTCAAATGGTCATCACTCGCCCTCTGACTTTCGGAGGATATTGCAGGCAGACATTCTAAGAATGAACAACGATGTAAAAAAAACGAGTTTCACTAGTTGCGCAATCGCGAAACAATGTCAGAT
This sequence comes from Dysdera silvatica, assembly GCA_006491805.2. NCBI lineage: Eukaryota > Metazoa > Arthropoda > Arachnida > Araneae > Dysderidae > Dysdera > Dysdera silvatica. The sequence goes on along the minus strand of QLNU02015003.1, from coordinate 120,327,842 downwards.
TGCCGATGTACTAAAATACTGACTAACTCAGCCGGGCATTGATAATTGTCTTGCCTTTCAAAGGAAGCTTTGCTACAAAAGGCGATGCCTTTTTGCATAAAAAGCAGCCGATATATCTTCTGGAGACAGCTGCCTGAAATCGCTGTAATTTTATGCAGTGATTTGTAATTTTCAATAGTAATTTTATACAATGATTTTATTTTATAATTGCACGTCCATTTTTTTTTTAACGTGCAGAAAATTAATCCCCCACTGTAACCGACATTTCATCACTGATGGAGGAGGGGGGCTAAAGCTTTACGGCCCTTGCAGGGCGACGAGGGGGGGGCTGCAGCCCGGATGAAGTCTAGGGCCCCGCGCTGGCAAAAACCTACGTTGTGGGGGGGCTGTCCCCCAGACAAGTTTTGCTAATCGGAAGGCCAGAAAAATTGTTCTCTAAATCCAGATTAATAAGATTTTGTACACTTTTAATGTACAGTTTTTTAATTATTCTTCATTAGCCTGGCTCGACTACTGAAAAAAAATTAATAGTAGCTTACAGTGATTTTTTTTTTCAGCAATGATCTTGTAAAAAAATTAATAATTACCAAAAAAATGCCTTCTAATTTCATACTTTTTTGTTCATTTCGGGGTTCAACCCCCCTCCTCCCCCAAAAAGAAAAAATATCTTTGCCACTGCCCAGGGAAGAAGTCATGGGGGCACGTCCAGGTGAACCTGGGGGGCGTTGGCTCGGGGCCCCTAGACATTTGAACTATAAAAATAAACCAATTGGTGTTAAGTTGCGAAGTTGGTTACCAACCTCTTAGCTTAACATTCGACGCTATCACGATTTGCTTTCTGGGTGGATCAAACGCGTGTTCACTTTGCTCTTTAATTCCTTATCACTCCGGTTTTTCACTTTTTAGTAACCCTCTCCTCTGGATTATTTGTTTTTTCACCTTTTGCTGTCTTCTTTCCAACGCTTTCAAAGATTCGACGTTTAGGTCGAACGCTTTCAAAGATTCGACGTTTAGGTCGAGCGTTAACAAGTCGTAATGAATAGTGCCCTAAAAACGCTATTACGATAGAATTATAAACTGTCGACTGACCTAGGATGAAAACAAATGTAGAATTAGAGAGAGGTGTGAGCAAATCAGAAGGGAGGTGGAAGTTGCGAAGTGTGGCTGCCAAAGGCAGCGCTGAAATCCCAGAAATCCCAGGATTTTACGGTAACTCCTAATGTCCGGGCCCCATTAGAGGTCAGACTATTAAGAATTTACTGTACTTTTCTCGTACATCATCTTCTTTTATCCATAATTTATTGCACTTATTTTTCTTGGTCCCCTGTTGCACTCATCATATGTTAATATTCTTAATGTAACAGACACATAATATAATGTAACATAGGTAATAAATATTATATTGTTTGCCGACGATACTAGGTGGTGGAAATTAAAAAAAAAATTACTTAAAACTTTTAAAGTAGAAATAAATAAACATAATAGATATTTTAATAGGAATCAATTGAAAGTAAACGTGGATAAAACTAAAATAATGAGTTATAGCGGTAAGAATAAAAAAATAATTGATGATATAGAAAACATAGGAGTCACAATAGATGATAGCCCTATAAATATAGTGGAAAACACTGATTTTTTAGGTGTCACTTTACAGATAAATTGGAATAGTCATATTAATAAAATGATTTTAAAAAAAAGCAAAGTAGTAGGAATTTTAAGGTGGTTTTAAAATACCATATAGTCTAAAATTAAAACTGATTTATGTTATTCTTTGATATGCAATCGAACCTCGTTAAGACGAACACGCTTAAGACGAATTACTTTTAATACCAACCGTTTTCTGAAGTCCCATCAGATTATGTAGCATACTATCCTTTATTGAGAAAACGAATTACTGTTAATACGAACAGACTTTCTGTTCCCCTTGGTGTTCGTCTTAACGAGGTTCCACTTATTGTATTTGTATTGTTCGATATTGTATTTTGCGAAAAATTTTAAGACCACTTCCGCTAAATAGATAATAAATAAGCGAAAGCCCTGAAAATGTACTGTATTGTCATTTGGCTTATTGTAATTGTATATATATATGGGGGAATTTAGGAAGACTTCAGATTGATTGATTGATTGTTTGTTTGGCTTTTTTATGGCGCAAGAGCATCTGGGCTATACTGCGCCAAACATGGTAAAATCTGCGCCAAACATGGTATTCAGAATAACCTGCCAGACGCTTTACCAAAAATAAACAAATACATAATAAAGACAATATTTTGGATTGAAAAAAAGGTAAAATATAGGATATTGTATATATTGGGAATATTCATAAATATTGTATTTTAATTAAAATGTATGAAAGCTTGAAAGAGGATAAGAATTATAAAATAATTGGAATCCAAAAAATGAAAGGCATGATAACAGAATTAGATATTATAAGGAATTAATGTTACCAAGTATGAGGACTGAAACAAGTAGAAATGATATTAATTATAAAGATTCAAATTGGTGGAATGAATTAACAAAGAATATTAAGAATATAAATAATTTGAAATTGTTTAAGAACAGACTTAGGAAAATGTTATTGTAAAGCAATGAAATAAAGAAATATGATTATGTAAATAATTCCGATAAAAATAGGGAAGTTAAAGTTAATAGAAAATTTATATTTTTTTTTATAAAAATTATTTATGAGAATTTATATAATTTGATAGTATATTGAACTGTGAACAAAATTTATATGTGTAAAAAAATTGTGAAATTTTTTGATAACATGCACCTGGTGCATTTTTATTTTATTTATTTTCGACTTGGTCTTGTATACCTGATGTGTTTGACACATAATATGAGAATGCGTGATATGAGGTGCACATAATATGAGGTGCGGATTCATTTATGCATATATTACGGACAATAAAATAAAGGTTATTATTACATTTTTATGCTGTTAAGCTGGATACACGCCCCTTCCATTTTCTAATACTTTCCAAATGCTAGTACTAATGAAGTATAAGCTTTGAATAACTTTCGCTCGAACTATAATAAATCGAGAAGTGTTCAACTCCCAACTGCACCGCCCGCGTATTACGTATGGTTTAATACAATATTACAGTGCCCCTAGAAGTCTAGGCCGACGCATCAGCCGCCATTTTGTTGTAGAATTCCGGTTTCATTTACCTTGGCGATAAAGGTTTTACGCATTGGCGCAATGTTCGCTATTTTGGCATAAAAATAATCAAAAATCCGCGATTATCCGACGAACGTAGTGCAACTTTCAAAATGTCGCCAATAAATGCAATTTGCAACCACGATCACGTGATACAATGGCAACAAAATGGCGCGCACACGCCAGCTCCCTTTCTTCAGGAGCCTGAACAAGAACAAACAAGTTTTAATTTCGTCATCGTTGCATCAGAAGAGTCCATAATCCACGTATTCTTCCAAAATAATTAAATATCGCTGAGAAAGTCAACCTCACCGAATTTCTTTTCACACATCATTTTCAAACTTACCCTTTTGGTGGTACTTACGGAAATTTGGCGCAGTATAGCTCAGATGCTCTTGCGCCATAAAACACCTAAACAAACAAACAAACTTACGGAAATTAAGAGAAAGACAGAACGCTCACCCCTGTCAATTTCAGAAATGGGCTCTCCCTCGTCGTTTCCGGTTACGTTTCAATACATCGTAACACAAATTTCTGCCTCAACAGGTGACCAGAACTAAGTGAAAGCATACTTTAGCTGGTGACACAGTATGTCACTTTCTAACGCGAAATACGATGTCGGTAACGAAAACATATTTTAACCGGCAACACCGTATTTCGTGTCAGAAAGTGGCAGGCAAACGATTAGATGTCATTCGGTTCCGGGTTTGGGTTCTTTAAACCCTTTTTTTATTACCAAGACGTCGGAGGGGTTATTTCTACGAGACAAGAACCTTTTCGCGCCATTTTGCTTTGCATAATAAATTTCAGAAATAACAGCGTTGATGTTTGTTTCCTTTATGGCAAAGGACAGCAAAGGACATGCCGAGAATTAGTCTTCCAGAAATCCGAACCGTCCTGGTATATACAGTGGAACCTGGTAAAGTGACCACCTGGATAAAGTGACCATTTTTTATAGGAGAAAACTGGTACGGATTGAGTCATGCCTATACCAAAATCTACCTTACATAGTGACCACTTGTCTACGGTGATCACTCCACTCCCATCCCATCCCAAAAGTGGTCAATTTAGGCAGGTTCAACTGTATACAGTTGACTGTATATAGGGTATACTACTAAAAAATTTGCAAAATTTATTTTTTCGTTTTATTCAGCGATTCCTTAACTGTCAGAAACAGTAATAGTTTTCTCGATATTCAAAGGCAGTTTTCGAGTTACGATTAATTTTGTACATTGAAAAACAATGTACATTGAAAGGCCTTTAAAAAAAATTGATTTTCTCAAAACACAATTTTTGAACAAATAACGTAACGAAAAAATGATAGATGTTGTAATTTTTTATGGACTTTAAAAATCTAAACTGACAAATAATGATCGTGGGCATGTTGTATACCAGAAACTAAGAGTTATATATAAAATTAAAATAGCTGCAAGGTTTTATATTTATGATTGTATTAATTTTTTTTTTAATATAAAATAAGTTTATGAAGTTCAGCTTATAATTGTGGTAGGTAACATTTCTAAGTACTGTACGTTTTAACTAAAAGAAAAATCATGACTGTTAATTAGAAACTCAATTATTGTTTATCGAAAAATATGCTAATTAAAGCATAATTATAAGGCTAACTATACAAAATTGCAGCGTTTTTTAAAAAAAAAAAAAAAAATCCAGGTAGGCTCCTTTCACTTACATACAAAATTTCAATACTCAATTTTGTAAAGTATTTTTTTAAGGTATATATATATACTTTAAGACCCAGGGAACCAAACCCCGGACTAAAATGAGCACTGCGTGGGTAAGCGTTCGATTTTGGCACCGTTGAAAGTCGAACCTGAGTGATTGGTTGGTTGTATTTTTATAGCGCAAGGACAACAAGGATTTGCATCAAACGAGGCGAGACTGTACACACGGCCGAATCATCGGTCCGACAAGCGAACGCGTTATCACCCCAGGGTCAGTAACAGCGTTAAGAGGCATGTGGTAAATAGTGACGTCGTAGAGGAAGATGTGCCGACAGCTGTTTTGAGTGGTCATGCTAACCACCTTCGTTTATTGATTTTATTTTGGTTGCGTGTATTTTGGCAGAGATGTGTCTATTTTTAGGCTATTTTATTTCCGATATTCCCACAGGTAATGATCGACATAGTTCAATATAACTAGACCGAAATCGATACAGAATAATCTATATACATGTACCGGCGGTTGACTTGACTTTTAGACCTTTCTTTTTCTTTAATTGCTTACATGCGATCCCCATTGTTCGATATACCGATCCCCGTCTGTTTACAGAAGTTAAACATGAATGGATGCGATCGGTTTTCAAGAGGGTGAGTACCATAGAAACCGGCTGTGCGCTGTGGGCGAGGCTGCTGTCTGCCGCCAAATATGGGGCCCAATGAACAAACGGTAATTCTGTCTTATCTGATTGGTTGTTGGACATCAAAATATTGAAGAGACAAAGGATGGTGGAAAATATGGAAGAGACAAAGGACAAAGTCCGAATTACGAGGGAGGACTCCGCCCTCCCTCGTAATTCGGACTTCGTCGCTGGGGTCGTGCTTGGCCTTCTGTCCATGACGGGCGTTCGCCAACGGTGGATGATACTTTGGCATGTGATGCCTGTCCGGACTATGCTGGTCTCGTGCGCCCTGGTTGCGGGGAATGATTTTCGCCTGTTCGCTGCCGCTCGCGGCACCACACCCACTCAACGGTGTCCGGTGGTCTCCTGTAGGAGTACCGGCCGGCCCGGGGTGTTCTTCCGCGCCATCCATCTATTTCGGCCGCTCTTCGGGGCGGACTGATCGTGGATGGCCTCCGGTCGACGTTGAATGACGACAATCATGTGAGCTGTGCGTCTCTGTACGCCTGTTTCGATCGACAATCCCCTGCAATGCCCCCTCCCCCCCAGTGTCCCTTCTCGGTCCACTGGTCGTCATTTTATGTGACAAAAGCCAGTCTGGGAATACAGCGCTGCCCCATTCGGCGGCCACCTTTCCCATTACCCTCCTTGCAAAAAAAGAAGACGATAAAGGATGGTCTCGTCTGTATGTGTCTCCAGTGTCAGGAAGGTGCTGACGAAACACTGGAACACATTCTTTTGCGGTGTTCGGCCTACGGCTACCTCAGGGAGGAGCTCCTTCTCGCCCGCCGCCGTTTAGGCCTCGCCTCGCCACCAGGTCTGTCCGACCTCCTGGATCCCACCGGATCCCCCCGCCTTCGCGCTGCCTCCGTGGCTGTGCTAAACACCTTCCTTTCCGGTCTTGGCCGGTTCCTGTAGGTTACTCGGCTGGCCCATGGGGGTGTCTCCGGTCCTGCTGCCTGGGCCGTGGCCGTTCCCCGTGACGGTTCCAACGGCTGCTGGTTTCGGTGTGCGTTGAATGACGACTTTACGTGAACGTGCATCTATGAATGCCGTGTTGATCGGCAATCCATCTCCCCCTCAGCCGCCTCGGCGGCTGATTACGCTGTTCAAGCGTCCTGTCTGGGATTACAGCGCCGCCCCCGGCGGCCACCCTTCCCAATGAAACCCTTGCACAATCCTCCTCCTCCTCCTCCACAAAGGATGGTCGTTGGAAAAAAATAACTCGCACGTTGTAATATAATTTTAATACGCTGAACGTGCGAAAAATCCAACAGTGTCCTTAATAATAATAATAACTGCACTGTCTCTCAGCAATTTTGACTTAATGTAATTAAATTCATAAGAATAATACTTCCTTTTATTTATACTTCATTTGTACAGTCAAACTAAGTTTGCGCCACATGACAGCTAGTATTGCATAAAACAAGTGCATACCTATCATCTGTACATCATATTCGACAAAGAAAGATTCTAAGAAAATATCAGCAGGGATGAGGTCTGTAGCCAGGATGAAGGGGAAACTGGGGCAAGGCAAAGAGCATATTGGGCACAGGGCACCCAGAGATTGTTCAATATGTAATAAAACCTCCATACAACGATATCCGATAAATCCCTCTGCAACGATAATTTTTCTTGGTCCGTATAATAGTGTTGCAGATAGGTTTTACTGCATAATGAACCCTCCCTATAACAATAACTCCCTCTACAATGATAATTTTTCTCGGTCTGTATAATATTGTTGTTGAGAGGTTTTACTGGATATACAGGGTGTCTCAGCACCAGGGTTATAAACATCTAGGAGGGGTAGGGTACACCTAGACGAACAATATTTGTCATAGAACCTAGGGTCGCAAACCACTCACAGCGCTAGTTCTAAAACCGTCCAGCATGCACAAATAGTGACAACCAGTGCGTGAAAAGCGCCAGATAAAACTCAGCTTAGCTGCTCACGTGCATAGGATGATTAGGACATCGCATTTTGCGCTTCTCATGGACTGGTTATCACTATTTGTGCATGCTGGACGGTTTTAGAACTGCGAGTGGTTTGCGATCCTAGGTTCTATGACAAATATTGTTCGTCTAAGTGTACCCTACCCCTTCTAGATGTTTGCAACCCTGGTGCTGACACACACACACACACAGACACACACACACACACTCTCTCTCTCTGCACATATATATACATATACACACATATATATATAGATATATATAGTAGCTAATGGGGAAAGGGGACTACCTACGTTCCTGCTTGCCCTGGTTTGGCAACAGACCTGGCGTGGATATAACACACCTGAGACTGAAATCCAGAAAAGATCACTAGGTTATTTTCCATCCCTTCTTTTTACTTTTTTCCACCTTCCATTCCAAAACTTTCCACATTATTTCCTTAATTTTTTTCCTCTATAATTATTACCTAACTTGTTACAGCAAATAAAACTTTATTTTTCGCTTGCATCGTAACAAGAAATCAATAAAGGTTTTCTCAGTTTTTACAAGATCCCCTCTGTCTGTTAATTTATTTTCCAGTTACTTTCAATTACCCTACCCTGCAGTAGTGTAAAATTAAAACATTTTATAGATTATGACAATATTATAGTAATTACATAATCTAAGTTTATGCCTAATATTTATTTCCCATATATTCTTATCCTATCTGAAATTTATTCATTTGTTTACTCGTATTAATATTATTTTTTATATAAATCTAGTTTTTTTTATTATTAATCTCATTCATTATCATTAATGCCATTTTTATTAATCTATTTTTTGTTAATCTAATTATTTTTTATATTGATCCTAATTTTTTTTTACCAATTGCGTTATTTCTTGTTAAATTTATTGTTTACCTCAGTTACTCTTTATTAATCTCTCATTGTTCCTGATTAATCTCATTTATTTCGCATAAATATCAATTTCACATTAACATAATCTCCATTATATTTTGCACATTTATTTCATATATTATCATCTCTCTTAACCATTCTCTTTATCATTCCTCTTAATCACATATTTTAGTTAGCATGAAGAACTTTTTGATTGACATACTTCCTCTAAAAAAATGTACAGACGTAGCAAAACGGAACATTACATCACAAATATGTAATAAAGTGCTTTCACATTTTTCGTCAATTTATTATTCATTCATTTTCTAATTATGCTTTACACAAGCCCAAAATTCCGACTGCTATAATTGATATTAATTAGACATTAATTTCCCGCTTTTCAATGCCATCGTCTGGATTCAAAGGCTGTTCTGAATTGCAGACGATCTTCGGTGTTTGAATTAATGCGTCTGGAATATTTTGAGTGGCAACGATTTTTCATTCGTTCGTGAACACATGCGTCACGCTAACCAAGGGGGGCCTAAGAAGCCATTTCTTACAACACATAGGGATAAATGTAGGGAAAAAAAACGAAAACGTAGACTTCATTCCTTATTATTGAACTGTCAGATCGATACAATGTCTATATATTTTCCCTTTCACGCATAATGATAACTCACAAATAGGGTACAAAAGACCAGCATACGGTAGAAAAGAACAAAAAAGGAAAGCAAGAAAAGTCAAGAACGTGATCTTTGTTATATTCTGCAAGAAATTCTTTGACACTTGTACCAAAACTTTCACTAAAATCTTTCTCTCTCTCTCTCTCGGTTTTGAGCCAGACGAGTAAGCTTTGATACCTAAACCTTATGAACCCTATCTGTGATTTATAGAGGAGAGGGGCCTACATGTGAAAGCATTTGAACTTTAGCCAACTTATTCAACCACAGCAATAATTTCCATATGTTATCAAAATAATTTGTGGAAATTATTCCCACAAATTACTTCTAATTGTAAGACAGGACCGCTTCCTTTTGGACTAAAAGTTTTTAAGAATAATTTTTTCTTCTTGAATGCATGGCTAAATTCTGCGATGAAAAGAAAATGTTGCCAAAAACAATTGTTAAAGAGCAAAGAACTAGTTGGCCCATCCAAGATTACCTAGAAACTGTGCAATATACGCCACTGATGCGTGTATATACACTATATGTACATGCAGAGCTCACACAAGGAGGCCTTAAACTTCTTAGCACAAACACAAGGTGAGGAGTTTAAGCCAAAATCTAGCACTGATTTCATCAAGATGGAAAAATACATCCTTGTACAACAGGTAATTGGATGAACCCACGGCAATTACCTCAGCTTTAATGAGCACTGCTCATAATTAATAACTAATGAGTCGTTTGTGTGACAATGAGTTTATTAGAATTCGCAGTCCTTAAACGTCTACAAAATTTTCAGTTCGAGAACTGTTAATATTTCGCAATCAAGTTCCACAGAAAGAATATTCTCGACGTCTGAAATTAATATATGGTGTGCGCAGACGACTCCGGGAAGATGGAAACGCAAACACTAGTACAAAAGCTAATAGAAGAAATGACTCTTCATCTTATGCAGGCTTTTTTTTTTCTTTCTATTACACTCAAGTCCCCACCGTGTTTACAAAGAAAGCCTGTTTTGGGACCGACTCAAAGCCTGTTTTGAGACCGACGCAATATCAGATTACGGCTATGGTCTGAAATAACCTTTGAACAACAAAACGGTTGTACGATTAAAACGTCGATCGCCGTATAAAACAACATGCGCACGTGTAAGGGTGTCGCCTGGGCACAAAGACGGGAGGGGGTGTAGCGGGCAAAAGAGGCGGTCTCTTTCAAGAGAGGTCAAAGATGGCCTTTGCGCTGACCTTTGCCCCTAACCAGAGCCTGACTATTTTTAGCTATGATCAGAATATTTCTGTATTTCAAAAAACAAGTCCTTATAAATAAAATTCTATTCATCGAGATATTTTAGTTGGGAATAGAAGAAGTTGTAACCACTACCGTAGAAAGTGGGGGAGGGGCTCAAGCCCATGCCATCAAATAGATATCAAGGCTTTCTCCTTAATACCGAACCACATGGTCTTTTTAAAGCCACCCACCCCCATAATTTTTGAACTGCTCCGATGACTGGGTTTTACTATTGCGATACACCATTATCCCCCCCCCCCAAAAAAAAACAAACCCTCTTAGCGCAGTATAGCTCAGATGCTCTTAAAATATGAAACTAAACAAAAAGTTCGCAAAAAGTATATTATGAATTTATTGCCTTTATATAGTGGTGGCCCCAAACTTCGCCGGGGTGACCTACTTTTATAGCAACTACAGTCCGCGACCCACTTTTTATAGCAACTCAAGTAGCTATGACCCACTTAGCAAACCGGAGCAGTCCGCGACCTACTTTTATAGAAACCAAGTAGTCCGTGACCCACTTTTATAGCAACCAAATAATCCGAGACCCCCTTTTATAGCAACCGAAGTATCTGCAACCCGCCCTCTGTCCGCCGCTATCACATTTGCATAATAAAGCATTTTTAACAGAGTAAAGAAAACACATTAAATATAAAATTATATTATATTAATTATATATATTGTTAATTATGTATATTAATCATATATATTATAGATATAAAGTTAACAACCATTAGTAGAATATTGCAATGTGTGTAGTCATGTTGAAATATAAAAGCGTTGGAAACATTTGGTATGAAATTCTTTATAAAAATAATTGCAACTAAAAACTTGCTGTCCACATAAGCCTATCCTGAGCCATTCATCTGCACTTTATCCCAACCTATTTTCTTATTCCATTCACCTATCTAGAACGTTTCCAAAGTTCGCAATAGTGTTTTGGAAACCAGCTAAACATTTAATTTGTCCAACATTGGCCAGTTCTTCTTGATATATTTTGGTGGTCAAAACAAAAGTATTGATTAATTAATTAATAAAGCTCTGGAAACCCAGGTCAAAGGAAAACGGAAGAATCCAAAACTTAGTAGCAAATGCAATTCGATGCTACTATCCAGCGTACAAAATATTTTAAAAATAATTTGTATCCAACCCAAGTGAAATATTAGATAATACATTGTAGTAAACAAACGTTATAAATTTGCCTACACTGATTTATTTATGAGGACTAAAATTAATATAATGGGGACTGGCATAAGTCCGTCAGAATGGCAGAAAGCGGAAAACCGAAGCTAGTTACGAAACGCTTACATTAGTCTTTTAATTCACTGTTTTTGAACAGTTTCAGTCCCTTCTTGGCATCTTCTTCAACCAAAAGGGTAATTTGGCGGTGTATTTGGGGTATGCGAGAGGATGGTTTTATTTTTATAATTAGGGTTAGCGTGTTTTGCAAAAGACTTATGAGGAGATCTCTTGGTAAACAAACAGCAGACAACTAATGATACAACAGTCGGACAAGAAAAAAGGCTGCTGAATTTTAAAATGAAAATAAATAAAAGAGATCCCAAATAAATAAATAGAGGATATTCGCGTATACATTAACTATTGTTGATTTATAGTGATCAGTCTCTCTATATATAGTTGGTGCTTAGCATAGAAGAAAAACCCAGCGTTCATTCACTGTAGCCAAATGCAAGCAATTTGCATAGAAGTTAAACTGGGTCACGTGACGGGACACTGCCCGTCACCTGAGAAGTTGACCCCGGATGAATGTGGGACGTCGTCATTGTGTCACTACGTCCGCCCATCTGTTAACCAGCCACTGACCACGGGACAAAGTGCGGACACAGGTATGTGACCGTCGAGTTTTACAATGGGTTTTAACAAAGTGGCTAGTTACCCGATTTCAGGGGCCTTGACCAATGAATGGAAATTCCTAGAAATAATTTTTGAAGCCTTTGCTTACCCTTCGTCGCTTCCGCACGTGCGCCGCTGGGGTTCAGCTGGCCAAGGTCTAGAGGTCACGTTCTTTGACCTTTGCGGGGCATTTGATAGCGTTTCTAATCGCGAAGGTCGAACAAGGCGCAATAGGAATCGCGTTAACATCTTTTAAAACGAGATAAAACATACCCGTTAAACGTGTCTTTTTCCTGTTGCTAGACAGAAATAAATCGTTTCAGGGAAATCCCCCTCTTGCCTGGCATATAGAAACGGAAGAGTTTCCTTCTTATTTATAAACACGTGCTACGCGCCGTTTTATATATATATATATCAGAATTATATATAAACAGAATTTCTTTGGGCTGGAAGCATCCAACTGCAAAAACCTTCTTTCCTTTAGCCTCGAAAACAACATGAAAACGTTTGGCAGGCTTTGTGTACAAACCCACGGAATTCCCACAGGAGCCAGTTACTCCAGTATTCTGGCAAACTTATACCTTCATTTTTACGAAAAAAGCTTACCTTCAATAACAAGTCACATTCAGATACATTGATGACCTCATAACACTCAATGGCACTAAGAATCTTGACAGCTACCCGCCAAACCTAAAACTAATTAAAACCAATACTGACAACAAGAGTGGTGTTTTCCTAGATTTAAATATCAGCATCAACGACAACTCTCTTACTGAAATTGACTTGTATGATAAAAGGCAAGACTTCAGATTTAAAGTGAATTTCCTCACAAACTGGGACTCCCAACATATCCAGAAAAGTCCACAGAAATATCATTTGTTCGAAATGTTCTCGAAATGTTCTCGAGTAACAATAACCTCAAATTAAAAAACTTTCAGACACTAATGTCGAATGCATTTACAATGATGTTCCACATTACTTCACCAAGAATCTGGTATATAATTTTGTTAAAAAACTTTCTTGATCCTAAACCCTCCACTTCATTTCATTTTCCACATACCTTTAACTTTCTCAGTCCCTATTTCCACTATTATCATCTATTATATTCTATCCTTCGCTTGTTTTTTCACCACAAAAGCACCATTTAAAGTTTAAGTCCTAGTGGACAAAAGGCAACTTTTCTAGCAAAAAGAACCCCAGTGCTTTGGTGTTTTCTCCTACACCCAAGACATGGCAAATCTTATTTCTTTTATCAACTTTCTTACTTCTAATCCTTCAGTACTTTTTCTTAAATACTTCTTGTCACCTCTGGATTGTTTTTCTTACATTTTTATTTATTATACTAACAAGTTTATCTCTGTAATGTAGGTAAGTGTTTTGATATCAGGTTCGAGAATTATAGTAAGCTTTTTCTAGCTGTTGTATGCATATTTATTGAGTTCTCTATGTTCAAAAACGTTTTTGTATTTAATATTGTTCAAATTATATTTCTGTATATATATATATTTATGGTGCATATCTGGTTTATATGTGTATATATACTGTAGATTTTGAGTGTGTATATATATGTGCGTGTGTGTGTGCGCGCGAGTGTATATATATATCATCATCATATTCAACCATTATCTATCCACTGCTGGATGAAGGTCTCTCCAAATGCTTTCCACACAAGTCTATCCTGAGCAATTCGCTTCCACGTCACCCCAACCTGTTTTCTTATTTCATCCACCCATCTAGTTTGAGGACGTTTTCTAGGTCTTCGGTGGTCTCTTGGAATCCAGTTCAGAATTTCTGTTGTCCATCGTTGATCAGTTCTTCTTGCAATATGCCCAGCCCATCGCCATTTCAGCCCTTTTACTTTAACAATGATGTCCTCTACTCTAGTTTGCTCTCTCACCCAAGTGTTTCTTTTTCGATCTCTCCTAGTTATTCCAAGCATGCACCTCTCCATGCTCCTTTGCGTTGTCTGTAACTTTCGTATTGCTCCAACTGTTAGACTCCATGTCTCTGATCCATAAGAGAGGACTGGCAATACACACTGGTTGAAGACCTTTCTTTTTAGACACAAAGGCAATTTCCCCTTCAGGATAAAACTGTTTCTTCCAAATGCACTCCAGCCAAGTTTAATACGTCTGTTGAGTTCTTTCATAATGTTGCCATCCATTGAAATCAGCTGGCCAAGGTAAATATATGAATCAGCAATTTCTAGCTCAATGTTGTCAACTTGTATTTTTGTTTCCTCTACAAAATTATTGAACA
>QLNU02015003.1:120288841-120313336 GCA_006491805.2 Dysdera silvatica | reverse complement strand
GATACAGAAAACCTCCGGAGCAAACAAGATTTCGAAATCCGCGATGACAAGCCCGCGCGAATTATTATAAGCGGGTGTCTGAAAAAAATCATTACAGTTCCAGCGTTTTGCCCGCGAAGGAATACGCGCGAAAGAGAGTAAATCAAATATCGCGGGAAAATCTTTCAACGAAGAAGAGATCTGCGACCATCAATCGCCAAATATAAGCGCTGTGGAACGAAAATACGCGCACAAATCTTTTTCCCACTGCGCTGAATTAAACAATTCTGCTTCCTGTCTTCGCTTTGAGATTTACGTCTTGGGACGGTTTAACAACGGGGTCCTTTAAGATGGGATCGAGGACTCCAAGTGACTACCGGAGCACGAAACTTTCACACATAACCCAGATCACTGGAATTTCAATCTAATCCAATTAACCTCAAAGGTCATAATCACCGCCACATGGGCGTACTTGGTATATCGGGAATTTCCCTCCCCACATATGCACCCACTAAAGAAAATCCGTTTCCTAAATTTCGCAGGATAATTGCTGAATGACAAAAGAGTTCAGATTTATTTTCTTCATGATCGTGGGGGGGAGAACGTTCTTTGAAAATTTGGCCCTGTGTGTGCGCGTGTCTCCCCCCCTCCACCAAAAAAAAGAGGGGGAAATGAAATAATTTTTAAAGCACCATTCTCTCAAACGCAATATGATCAATTAATTGATGTGGTGTAAGTGCAATTATCTAGACCAGTTTTCTGCAAGCCATTTCTGAAACATCGCCCGATAATCGTGGATTATTTGATTATTTTTATGCCAATGTTGTGCTTACATCTTGACGTGTGGAAACCAAACATTTTATTACATTTCGTATTTTTTAACTTTTTTCCGAGAAGAAGGAACAATAATAAGAAGTCATGCGCTCGTGTTTTCTCAGCTTTTGGGTTTTGTCAAAACGAGATTATTAAAGTATTATTTTATAGCGTTCGAATTTAGGTATATTTTCTCTGTCCTGTCATGCTACCTCCTAATACCGCTATACCAAAATAGCGATCATTGCGCCAATGAAGAAAACCTTTATCGCCAAGGTAAATGAAACCGGAATTGTACAACAAAATGGCGGCTAATGCGCGGTCTACAATTCTAGGGGCTCTACATAGGTCTAAGGGGTTGTCACGAAAGAAAATTCTGAAGTTTAGAGATTTTCTCTCAGCGATGATTTCAGCGATGTTTTACAATTTGCTTGCGGAACCCCTGGAGGGCTATCGCGGAACCCCGAAATTCCGCTTTGAGAAGCACTATCTAAATAATTGGAACTATGTTATATTACAATACAATAATTATACATGCGTATTATGTCTAGACAAAATAATTACGAAAATAAAGTAATAGCACAAGGAGAAACCATACACTGTAGTTTTCAGCCTAAAACGTTCTGGCACATACTTTTCAAATTCCTACTGTATCCTCAAGTGTATAGAGGGTGCACACCTAGAACAGACCACCCCTACTTCAGGAAGCCTTAATCTAGTTGTACCCACCTTTGTTAAAATTATCATAGGTACTGTCAATTTCTAAAAACTTCAATGACACAAAAACTTCAATTACTCAAAAAACTTCGATAACACAAAAACTTCCATAACGAAAACTTATAAAAAAAATTTCGGAACTTGCACAAAAAATTACCTCAAAACTTACAATAAAAAAATTACCTCAAAAATTTCAATTACTTGAGTGGGCTGGCTAGTTGATTCGTTAGGAAGAGTTCAAGTATTGCACCTTTTATATTATAATAGTTTATATAATATTATAGTATAAGCATCTTTTGGGGAGGGGAGGTTGCCGTTGTGCTTATTTTCCTACGTTGGTCCACGTTAGTTTTTGCTTACGGGGTGGGGGCGGGGAAGGGGAGTTAAATGGCCAAAATATTGCTTAAGTAATAATTCAACTCTCCCTTATTTTAAATTACAATGAATTCCACGGTCATGGCTGCCTAACTTCTGTTTTTGTCTAACTGGTATGGCAAATGTGGGAGTACGCTTTGCGCCGTGTTAGCGTTGCAGGTATTTTGAGAGCTGTACAAAACGAGACAAATGCAATACATTTATAATGCAGACATACTTCTCTTTTTTGGACTTCTTGAAAATTTGTAGCAACCCTGGGTGGCAGTAGCCTATTGGCGCCATTTTTCCAATAATATGCAGCCACGTGGTGGCTGCATGTTATTGGATACTGGTGAAGAGGGGCAAGGGCGGATACAGAACAAAATTTAAGGGAGGGCGTAAAGCTTGAAAATTTCACTTTTATGTTTAGTTTTAAGTATTTGTTCCTTGAAAGTAATCCTTTTAAAACAAACTTAATATTCTCAGGGGAGCGCACGCCCCCTGCCTGGATCCGACCTTGGATTGGGGGGGAGGGGGGGGGCAGGTTTCACGAAATTTTTCAGAATTTCAGATTTAGAAAATAATGGTGGAGGGCGCCTTCTCGGGGAGAGCTGATCGACGGAATTTTACGGTAAATAAATTGCAATTAAAAAAATCCGTAGCCTCTTGCGCCCTGGGCAAGAACCCAACGTGCCCGTTTATAAATCCGGCCCTGTACGTGGGTATGCAGATCACTCTAATTAGGGTGGTTAGCATACTAGGTATATATATATTGGGTGTATAATTAATTATTCAAAACAATGCTCTCAAAGAAACGTGCCACAAAAATGGCAACAGCAGCGGACGTGACGACTCGTGTATTGTGATTACACGTTACACTTATTGGTCATTTTACAAAGAGCAGAAAATATGCCTTCGGTTAGAAGTAGCCAAATGAAGCTACGTTGAGTAGCTAAGAATGCGAACAACACAGAAGTCCATTATTCTCCCCTGCCGCCAATTTAGCCATTTCTAGCAAGAAATGGCAACGAAGCCGTATCAACAAACGTGAGTTCCGAGTCAAGTCAACCCCCCCTTTGCTTCTGCATCCTTGGTTGCCCTGTTGGCAAGTATATCAACACAAGCCCACCTTGAACAGAGGTGGAAAAGGTCGAGTCTCTCCTGTCGAATTTCATTTAAAATGAAATACATAACAGTAGATCAACCGCGACACAGTCCACAAACAAATTTAACTCTATCGATTACCGTTTCAAAACCATGTTTAAGCATTGCAGGATATATCGATACGCTTCACCTCGGGATGACACACAACTCATCAATCAAGTCCGTGGCGGAATTTCTCACTGTTCAAGGCAGAATCGATTAAAAAAACATACGATTACGATAAATCGTGGAATGTATCGATTAAAATCGTTGCTGGAGAGTGACGTCACAGCATGGAGAAAATACCTAACCTTACGGTAAAAGCAGTTTCCTAAAAAAAGCTCTATGTACGAGACAAATATATATATATGCAAATATTTAAATAATGAAGCACATTTACATGCGCTTCGATGATGAAGCATTAGCACAGGCTTCGGCGATCAAGCACTTATAGTGTGCGAAAATAAGTAGAGCGGGCAAGCGAACTCCTTATGCACATACAGCCAAACCTTGCTGTAATGAACCCGGATTGTAACGAACGAATTTTTTGGTCCTGTCCAATTCCCTATACCAGTGGTTCCCAACCCTTTTCAAGCACCCTTTATAGCAACTCAAAATCTGCGACATCACCACCCCACTATCCGCCGCCGCAAACACATTGAATAAAGATTTATATTTATTATATACGTTACATTATATATTACATTATACGTTACATTCGCGACTTGAAGAAGGTTGGGAAACACTGCACTACAACATCACTTGGTGGAGAAGGTGGTATAATTGAAGGCATTAGCGTATCAATCAAGACAATTGAAAACGATTAATCGATGATCAGAAAGTGACGACGAAAGAAGAATCGACAGAACAATTATCGTCAGTTTCCTAAACGAAGTAATCGCTTCGAGCTCACCGGTCTTTCTTAATGGATACCATTTCGATAGTATCGATCAATGGAATAATCGAAACGATAGTATCGACAAATGGGATAATCGAAACGACAATATCGATGAACGAATAATCGAAAATTCGGAGTTCGACGACTTGGAGGGCTTGACGATTATCATTTCAGGTTCTTGGACCAAGCTACTCGTGGACCTGCGGAGGGCGGGAATTTCCTACACACGGCGTCACGCCTCGGGTGGCTGATTGCGTGACAAATTTTTCTACGTGAAAAAAGATATTGTGACATTATCACGTTTATCACTAGCTTTTTCACGATTGCATACTAACGGCAATTTCTCGTCTGTCTCTCAATGAAGTGAAAACGATATTTTCATAGCTTAGGCAAAAGCTTGTGAACACGCGAAACACCGGAAACTGAAGTTGAGAAAGGATTCACCACCTTATTGTTAAATAACAATACAAAAATATAAATAATAATAATATAGACTGTACAGTACGCTAACGGCCTTATACAGTAAGACTCGCGTTTTTACGAACTTCCAGCTTACAAATTACACGTTTTTTACGAACTCTTGGTCCCGAAAAGTATCCCATAGAACTAATGTTAATTGACATTTAGGAACTTTTTTGAAGTCCTTACGAGTTCACAAAATCGAAAATCTCCGTTGCACCTTTTTCAAGGTAAAAGTTTATATATACATATATATCGACGGGTTGCTGACAACTGATAAACATACACGGAGTCTGCTACACTCCCAAATTTCTTGGCACACCCCCAAATTTCTTAACACCCCCAAACTCAAAGTTCATATACCCGCTAAATATTCAAATTACAAGAAAGGAAAAATATTGCGCAAATTATTTTTCTATACTTTTTCTGCACATGTAAATTGTAATAACCTTATATGTAGCGATTTCTCAAAGAAAAATTCGGATAAGGATATATATGAAGTAAAATTCTGCCGCCTCAAAAAATATCAACTGTCTGTGAAGGGACAAAAAGTGAATGGTCCAAGAAGAAATGCTTGAATTTTGTTTTTCTTCGAATAAAAAAAGATTTGTGTGTGTAAATATGGACAACTTATTTCAATGCTATTTCAAGGCAGTAGCGGGAGGCATAATAGTAAAGGAAGCTATTTATTTATTAAATGCCAATTCGCAAAAGTTTCATAAAGTTTAAAACTAAACAAGTTTGATTTTTAGTACAGGGGGCGCATATAGTAAGAAGCACCAAAGTGAATAATTTGCCATTGGGTGCTGGTCAGCTTTGCATACAATTCTAATGCAGTATGACCCTTATAGTCTTGGCGCTATTAAATTCAACTAACCTAACCTGACCACAATTCTAAGCACATTAACGAGTTACAATTGCATGACAGAAGTCATGTAATTTACGATTGCATGCTGTGGGGAGCAATGGGGGTGGGTCCCTTGTCTATGCGACTCACTGTTGATAGCTACTTCCTGTTACCTGAAGCAATTAACTTTTGCGGATCAAGACAGCTGCAAGACACAACGAACAATACTTCCGTAACTGAAACGTCAAGGAGGAACATTGTTGATCTTGGGGAGAAGAATATACGACAATAATTACAGTATAGCAGTCTTCAACAAGATAACAGTAATAGAGATGGAATGAAACTATTCAATTATAGAAGTCGGTGTGCTCTGTCCGGAGGAGGAGGTTGACAGTAATTGGCACCAGGCGGTTGATTACTTTGGAACGTATTGGCAGAAAGAGAAAGCTGCTTCCGGAGATGGTTGGTTACTTTGAACCTCGAGGTGGACGTTGAAATTTGTTCTGCAGAAAATTATAGCGTATAAAAGTCCGTATAAGGCGGTCACTCGTAGTTGCCTCCGACGCGGCCATTTTAAGAAGTGTCTGGAGAAGATGGTAAATAAGAATTAGTTCGTCTGGTGATGGGTGTTTCTTCGTACTGTGTGGTCCGTAAACCCTAAGGGAACGTTGCATCGGGCCTTAGAGATTTATTGGTTCGCCTCAATCATAAACGTACACCCTAACTTCAATATATTTTGCCACTATCCTCAATTGTTTCAATGAATTTCACACAATGACGTAGGAAACGGGGCCATACAAAATACGCTATTTTCTCTACACCGTGTCATATAACCTTCTTTAAAGCCATAACCACTGAAGCCTACCCACATGAGTTCTGAACTGCTACACCAGGGACCTTTAATGCCTATTGTACGGATACCTTATGGGATCATGGTGGAAGTCGTCAGCTGTCGAACACTGTTAACGCGAACTTGCTTAAAAGTGAATTGCCTTTAAAGTGAACTGCTTCCAGATTCCTCGCCGAACTGTATAGTGATAGGCGATTATGTCCTTTCCGGATAACATTAACTACTTTTAACACGAACAACTCTTGTCAACGTGAGCGTTTACGAGATGACACTGTATCTGTGAACATCTTACGAAGCTAAAAAGGGATTCCGCATTTAAAGTATGGCTTTTTCTTTTGGTACGGTACAAATTACGTCTCAAAGACTGGATCACCGACTTAACGTGACAGGATTTATGTATACAATTCTTACTTGTATACATTTTTTTTCTTTTTTTTACCTGAATGATTTGGAGGTATTCTTGGGTTATCTAGAAAGGAACGGTGGGGGGAAATGCAAGCTGAAAAATTTTGAGAACTGTTTTTAATGTTTCAAGATTCAGACTCCTTTTTTTCACACCCATAATACCTCCTAATTTCCAAAATCGGTCGTGAAATAATGTCCTTTGAAACAGCCCTACTTTTTTTTTCCCGTGTAGATGATGACCTCCTGACACGAAGGGCTCAATGAAAAAAAAATCCTCAGCCGCTGTAGTAATCTTGCACATACTAGGTATCTCTAACAGACATCAAACTTTCAAGAACTCTACCAACGCTGTCTTCTGCTTTCGTTTAACCCTTTTTTTTAACTCCGTGCTCGAGGGTTTTTTTTTTTAGCGGGTTTCAATAGATATTGAACCCGCTATTGCTTTTGGTTTTTCTGTCTGCCTGTCTATACGCAATAAAAAGGACAAGGTAAAGGTCTTCCGTAAATGCAATAATGATGGTTATTGTTAACGTTACAAATCTACCGAGTTACTTGAGAATTAGAGAATTGCGAATTAGAGAATTGCGAATTAATGTTAATTGAAACTCGCTAAATTTAAATATCGACCTTAAGCAATTTTCTTTCACTTTTTTTTTTTTTAATGTAATATCCATTAATATTTCATGGTATCTTCTATTGTAACAACGTTTTTAATATAGGCTGCTACTACTATAGCTATGGTTGTTTTCCCGAAATTTACATATGAATGTGGAAACAGTATTTTAGAAACAATGAAAACACTATTTTACGAATATAGAAAACTACATGTTTTTACGCAAATAGTGAACATGATGCCAGTTTCATAAAGGTGCAATTCGCATTTTCACGAATCGTTAATAAAGCATTACCACGTATGGGAGCCTTGTTATCGAGCCTTATCCAGCAAATGGCGACAGTAATTTGAATTAATGGCAAGACCTGTTGTCTTCATAAATCCAACATCCAACACACACTGAAGCGTTATCAGCAAACAAGTCCAATTACCGCCATCCAAATTACAAGGCTGTTGAAAAAGACACTACGAGCATTTGCATACCGCCCACCACTATGCAAATCAGCGACTGGTCATCAACCGCTATCGACACTACCCACCCATTTGTACCCAAGAACTGTCGAAATGAAAACCTCGATAGTATCAACAGCAGTACTTCCTGCAACTTCTGAAGTTCCGAAGGAGGTCATAAACACTGGAAACCATTCTGATTGACTCCAAAGATTAAGTACCGATACTTAATCATCGAAAAGGCATCGATAATTAATCATCGAATGGTATCGTTGTCCCGCGATATGTCGCAGACAGAAAGGGAAGACTTGATTGCCATTCCGGTGAGAAAGGTGATATGAAATATACAGATATACACAAGTAATCTTTGAGAATTCGTTTCGAACAATCAATCCTCCGTAAAGCTATAAGACTTAGTTCCCCAGCAGTGGCGTGGAAAATGCAGGCTCCGGGGGGCAAACCTCCATCGAATATCACCACATGTTTTCTCCAAGATCGCATCACAATCTTCTTTAAAGCCACTTGAGTCGGTGGTCTCAAAGAACTAGTGCAAGTATAAACAAAATTGTTATAAAAGGACAGCATACCACTCTCTCCAAGAAAAACTTCAAAACGTGATATAAAATGTGTCTTCAAAATCGTAAATATACCACAAAACAAATGAAGAGGTGGTGGGCGGATAGGGGTGTTCATGTCCATGACAGAACAACACAAAACCTTCTAAAGAAGATGCGGTTTTTGCATGAAAAGGCAAAACAAAAACTCTCCAAACAGATCCGACAGCTATCCAAGAGAAAAGAAGTTCCCAGTGGGCCAAAGAAAGGAGAAATCATGGACCTATAGATGATTGAATGGAAGTGGTATTCAATGTAGAATCACAGATTTGCATTTGTCGTAACCCTGAAACGTTTATCTGGTGAGGCGCCGCTGTGTGACCCTTATAAAGTTAATTGCTTCAAGAAAACAATCAAATTCTGCAATCTCTCACAATATAGAGTTGCGTATGAGATAATGGTCTAGGTGGTATAGCAATCAGCACCAATACACGTCAATGAACAGGTATGCATTGACATCTTAGATTCTTTTGATTCCACCAATAGGAAGTACTTTTTACGATGATGAGGTGATACTTCAAGACGATAACGCCTCGACTCAGAGGGCCAAAAGCATGCAGAAATTTCTTGAAGAAAGGCATAACTATAAGTACAATGACATGAACAGCAAACATCCGGATCTAAGTCCCATTGGGAATATATGATGAAATCGATTAGACTAATGCAATCCAAAACTCCATGCCGCAAATCCGATTTCGTGATTGCTATTTGGGAATGTTGGGAGGGAGTGTGGTAGTGACTATTTCGTTTTTCTTTGGTATGGCACAGAGGATCCAAGCTATCATCAACGCTCGTAGAGGAGAGGAGGTTGGTTAAGAAGTAGTAAGACTCGCTCGTAGAGAGGAGGACAACGCTCGTAGAGAGGAGGTTAAGAAGTAGTAAAACTGTTTAATATCGTATCTCTTGTTAGTTGATTCAGGAATGTTTTTGCTGAGATGGTTTTCCCATAATTCCTAAATATATCTTATATATAGTACGCAACTCAAATATTGTGCGTTTATATACAAGTCTTGTGTCTATAGTTCAGACGTGCAGTCTTCAATAAAATATGTCTTTGTTTCGCCTATGTATTTCTGACGGTTCCATGCGCCTCCATGTTCACGTGGCGGTGATTCCATAACTTTTGCGAACGATTATATTAGCATTATTAATGATGTTTCGTACATCAGTAATTACTAACCAAGAAATCTATATACAGTAAAACCTCTCTACAACACTATTATACGGACTGAGAAAAATTATCGTTGTAGAGGGATTTATCGTTATATCGGATATCGTTGTAGGGAGGTTTTACTGTATGTATATATACAGACGTCTGTGGGATGTAGGTTTTCTATATTTAAAGATGACAAAATGACCCCCAAACCGCAGATGCTCAGGCAGAAACTGCGGTTCTCAGAAAGCTCATCGGGTTTCCGGAGCGAAACTTTACTAGGAACCCTAAATTTAGAAGAAAATCTCCGGCATCAGAAAATACGTTATCGTGGGTAGATTGTCGACCTAAAAGGGGCCGCCGCCACATTCCCAGAAATACAGAGCTGTATATGCAGCAATTTTGCACATTAGCCGACTATATTATTATGTTGTCTTTGCCCCATTGTTTAGCGCTATATTGCAATAGAAAAATTCACGGAAAAATGGGAAATGTACACGCAGAAGTGCATAAAAAACCCACCATGTAGTATATATATATATATATATATAAACTTTTACGTTGCATGGTAAAAGTCATAAAAAATAGAAAAGTTATACAAAGTAAAGAAGTTACATGAAGCAAAAAATTATATAAAGTAAAAAGTTATGTTAAGTAAAACAGTTACACAAAGTAAAAAGTCATATTAAGTAAAAAGTTATACAAGGTGGTTAGTAAAGTCCTTATACACGCAGATAACTGTCGAACGGAGAGAGCTATATGTATGAACGTGATGTGTAGGTATAGTAAAGTGACTATGTACTACAAGATGAGACTGCGTGCAACGCCCCTTGCTGAAAAATTCAGAACTCAGAGCTGCTATCTC
Source organism: Dysdera silvatica (assembly GCA_006491805.2). Taxonomy (NCBI): domain Eukaryota; kingdom Metazoa; phylum Arthropoda; class Arachnida; order Araneae; family Dysderidae; genus Dysdera; species Dysdera silvatica. Next base: position 120,303,176 of record QLNU02015003.1, on the reverse strand, counting down.
GAAAACTGTTCAAGATATGGGGAAAAAGGTCAATTACAAAGTTGTTAAGCACCAATTAGTTAGTACAAAACGATTTTTTTACCCGATTAATAGGGCAAAAATCATGATTTAGGAAGTTAAAGGAGGCCCCTGCGTGACAGCTTTCCCTTCGTACAGCTCTGCGTGGAGGAGAAGCTTCGGGTAGGGGCGATACTTTCATTGCACACACAATCTCGTCACAAAGCGCATGATATGCAAATGTGTATTCTATGTCATACGTTATCGGTAAGCATAAAATAGTGGCCAGGCAAGGAGTGTAAGACAGTGTGAGAAGTGAAACCGTGAGTTAAACGTCTGTAGTTATACAGTAGACGGCGAATTATTCCAACAACGAGTATTGCGAGATGGTGCTGTTATATGGGGAATGTGGTCGTAATGCAAGAGAAAGTGCACAACAATATGCCGTCCGTTTTCCTTCGGGACTCCATCCGACTGCAATGACCATCACTAATGTGGTTCGACGGAAAGAGACGAGTAGCGTTACACCTCGTCCCCGTTCAGGTCGCCACGCATGTGTAAGTCAGGGTGTGCAACCAGAGGACGTTTTAGCTTATGTTCTGGCCCACCCACGGTGCAGTTCAAGAGAAGTTGGTATGATGTGTGGCCTAACAGGCCGTCGTGTGCGGCAAATCTTGCAGCAAGTGGGAGCTCACCCCTACTATGGAATACTGCTGCAGTCACTAGTTCCAGGGGATGCTGAGCGACGTTTTAATTGGTGAAACTTCGTTACGAACACCTTAGATATGCAGCCGAATTTTTTAGCGAATGTCCTTTGGACGGAAGAGTCAAAATTCACCCGCAACGGGGTGTTAAATAGATACAACGGACATTATTGGGCTCTCGAAAATCCTTTATGGAGACGACCAGTCCGACATCAGGTGTGGTGGTGGTCTGTTAATGTGTGGTGCGGTATTTTGAACAACAGACTCATTGGACCTATGTACTACGAGGGCACATTAACGGGACGTCGATATTTGCAGCTGCTACATGGCGTACTATCGGATATTTTGCATGATGTTCCATTGAGTGAGCGGAGAACCATGTGGTTCCAACATGACGGCGCTCCTCCTCACCATCCAACAGAAGTACAATTATTATTATCCCAAACCTTCCGCCAACAGGTCATTGGCTAGGGTGGTAGTGTGAGCTGACCTGCACGGTCACCGGACCTTACCCCTTTGGACTTCTTCCTTTGAGGCATCTCAAAAGACAGGTCTATCACACCTAACCGACGACTGTGGACAATGTCGGCAGTCGCATTACCAATTTCTGTACAAGCGTCATACCTGCAATGCTGCTGAATGTGCAAGAAGAAACGCTCCACCGTATACAAACGTGTATTGTGGCTGAAAGTCTCATAGAGCACACATAATGACATACAGTAATACGCTGTTCACATTTGCCGAACCAAATACCCACATATTAGCGTTTGACGTGTTCTATTCCCGCAATTCATGTATCATTTCGTACTGCATCAGTGATACGAGACAACTTTGTAATTAACTTTTTTTTTTCCGTTTCTTGAATAGTTTTCGAGATAGCAGATCTACGTTCTGAATTTTTCCGCTAGGTATGTAATGCCAACTGATGATGTTAGAATGGCAAATGTAAAAATGGCATGAAAATAAAATTTGTATTTGTACGCTGCACGCAGTCTCACCTTGTAGCGCATAGTCACTTCACTACGTATACAGTACGTACATATACATCATATTCATGCATCTATCTCTCGCAGTGTGACAGTTATCAGCGTGTATAATGACTTTACTAAACCACATTAAAAACCGTGTGTGTGCAATGAAAGAATCGCCCCTACCCAAAGCTTCCCCTCTATGCATAGCTGTACGAAGGAAAAGCTGTCACGCAGGGACGTCCTGTATCCCTTAAACTTCCTAAATCACGATTTTTGCCCTATTAAGGTGGTGAAAAAAAAAAAAATCATTTCGTACTAACTAGCTAGTGCTTAACAATTTTGTAATTGAATTTTTTTCCCGCATCTTGAATAGTTTGGAGATAGCAGCTTTAAATTCTGAATTTTTCCGCTAGGGACGCTGTACGCAGTCTGATCTTGTAGCCATAGTCATTTTACTAATACATCACGTTCATACATACAGCTCTCTTCGTTTGACAGTTATCTGCGTGTATAATGACTTTACTAACCACCCTGTATAAGGGAGAGTTCAAGTATTACGTAAGTAATATTTTATACTCCCCCCCCCACCACGTCAAAAATTAACATTGGCTAACATAGGAAAATAAGCACAACAGCAACCCCTCCCCCAAAGGTGCTTACGTAATACTTGAACTCTCCTTAAGGTAAAGAAGTTACATAAAGTGTCTTGTATGACAGCCAGGCCGCGTTCAAAGCAAAACGGAGTGCTTGCTAATGGTGCTGGTGTTTTAAAGGCTTATAATAAATATTTGCTCCTATATATATAAACACATAACTATGATATATTAATTGTATATAACACATCTATATATATTTTACGTGTACATAAATCGACGTAACTGTAAAAACAGTTGAACTCTGTTATAACGACATTTGAAGGAGTACCAAAATTTTAACGCTATAACCGATAATAATTTTATACAAAATGCTAATACATGATGTTAAACTTCGTAAATGGTATTACTAATGCATATGTATGTGAACATATGTAATTTAACTTCTTTATTTTGGGAGAAAAAAATACAGACTAAAAGGCAGTAAGTAATCAAATTTCCAAGTCGAAGTCACGTCAAAAGCGCATAATTATAATTCAATGCTTTACAATTCAACATAGAATTCTAATCTGCGTAAGCACCACGTCGTCATCTTGCGAACAAATCAAATGTTTAAATATATGACAATATAAAACCATATAAAAAAAACATACGCATAAGATTATACGATAAAAAAACCAGCAATTTTAATATAAAAAAAATTCTGACAAACATACATAGAAAGTATAAAATGAGCCCATATTACGAAATATACAATGAAATAATTTGACGACGACACTGCGCATTATTAAATTAATTGAAAAGGACAACAAATTAACACAGTTTAATAAAGTTAAATCATTCACAGATTTAACTTTAATAAACTGTGTTAATTTGTTGCCGTTTTCAATTAATTTATACAATAATGACCTAATTTGATGCAAAATCGGAAACTTCTGGGCATGTTACGGTGCATTACAACCAAGGCAAATAACGGTATTCCTATGAAATTGACGAGAGTCTCTTGACGGATACCATTGTATAATACGAATGGTAAGTGGTGGGGTTATGGATAGAAGTTGCACCTCCATAATCGGAAAGAAATACAAAGAGGAAAGGTGGTATTGAACCCTGATAACTCTTGGCGAAACAACGGGCCGCTGTTAAATAATTTAGAGGACAAAAATAATAAAAGCGGGGCGAGGAGTAGGCAGGCCTAGACGCGCCTACGCACTTTCCTATGCAGATAGAAACCGTAAAAATACAGCCTTTTAATTGCAACGGTTCATTGGAACGCAAACGCCCCCGGGTTCCCTCCTGTGTCTGGAGGTTAGTCATGTGACCTGAACGTCATGAGATTTGCGTTTTACCCAGTGTGAAAAAAAAATGCACTCGAACACGTGGGCGACCTGAGCAGATTGAGTTCCGGTAGCGCGTCACACCGCTTTCATGCGGGCCACACTGTGGCGACCCTCAACGGCAATTGACGTGCGGTTAAGTCGCGTGGGAGCCACTTACAGACCCTCTCACCAAATGAATCATGCACTTGTGAGTTTCTTCATTAGGACTAATTTTGGCGGGAAATCACGCGTTTCCCGCGACATATGCCGTATTATTGAATTACGATAACAATCACACACGATTCAAAGTCAAGAGGCCTGCAACCTCAGATTAGCCAGCCTGAACTATACAGCTTTAATTCTGGTCATGGACGTAGAGTTATGTGGGCCCTGGAGCATCTGTAGACGTATTTCTCTGTATAATACATATTTGCCAATTAGGATTCGCACTCAGATTGGATTGAAACCCTTGGCCCGGGCCCCGTCGAGGCGGCACTGGTTTTTCGCATACCCCAGAATGTTTAAGTACTGCGCAAGTATACAGATGTATACAGAAAGTAAAATTTAATACACGTTTAGGTGATATATCTAAGTTAGAAATTCGACAACTCTAGCCATCTTTAGGGTCGTCGAAAGCAAGGGACGTTGACAACTGTGCCACACGTATTTACTTAAGCTTCAAGCAGCCTTCGAAGTCTGTCGTACACTTTTCCTTTCGCAAGTTCAAAGAAGAAGGGAGTAAAGATAGATGAGTAGGTAGAAAAGCGATTCGTTCTTGACTTTTTTCCTGTGTTATTATCATGCACGGTGTACAGATGTATCGTTCTTGAATGAATCGGTCATTGTGGCTAAGTCTTTTGACCAAAAAAATCGGTTGTGACCGATTTGGTTATTATAACCATTATCGCATTCTTGTCCATGGTGTCGTCTACGTCGGTAGTCAACTTGGATGCTTCATATACTTTGATTCATCTCCATAATTTTTAGTTTAGTATTTGTTTATTAATTTCGAAATTCGTTCGTTTGATATTTATCGTATTTGACATTTATTTTGATACATTAATATTTTTTTTTATTTTTCAGTGACTTTTTGTTTTTTCTTTGTCATTTTTTATTGTGCAGTGATATTTTTTTCACACTTGTCATTTTTAGTTAGTTTGTTTTCTTTGACTTTGTTTTTAATTTTCCAGTGATATTCTCTTATTTTTCTTTAATTTGTTTTATTTTTCAGTGATATTCTTTGCGGTGCAACTGCATATTAATGTCCTCCTTTAGTCGCCAATTTCCTTTCTACATGTCACCATGGGAACAGCGCATGTTACTTCCTTGTCACCAAAGCTCATGCTATACTCTTAAAATCGCTACTAGAATTGTATGTTGGGCCCTTTCTGCGCAAGAACGTATCACAACGCATGTACAGCATCCCTTATTTTTTTTAACATTGCCAGAAAGAAAGCTGGATGTTGGGACGCATGCAGCAGATACCTGAATCAGTGGATGCCTAGTGGGGGCTGACCCCACACCCCCGACTTGAGAAGCTCCCTGAATATTAAAAGGGTTGAATCAGTACAACACAAATATGTGTGATCCATTTGTAAACAGTAATCCATCATGGCCTCCCGAAATAAAATGAACGTACAAAACAGTAATTCATGATGACATAATCTGAGTAGGAAGTTGGTGGAGGGACTGCCGACAGAGACAAGGAAATAATATGCACTGACGCCCCGCCATGTTTTATTAGTTCGAAATTTTTGTAAGCGTAATAAAAACTTCACGTTTTTAGAATCTTTCTTAAAAAATGTTTCGGAAGCCGTAAAGCGCTTGGTGGTGGTGGTGGTGGTGAGGGGGGGACCTTAATATGCAGTTTTACCTTCTTTGTTTTTTCTTGACCCTTGTTAGGAGGGGGGAGGGGGGTTTTAAATACGTTATGTTTTGATGTATTTTATTAATATATTTAATAATACTAAATATCTAAGTAGACTAATATATTTAACATTAATGAATATAAGTTTCTTGTCCTACATTTTGCTTTGAAAACGTATAGATGTATACTAAAATTTATAATTTCCTGTATACTTATAGAATAGATGAAGACTAAAAAAGCATGATGCACGCAAGATCTAGGGTAGAAATCTATTTTGAATATATTTTTAGTGGCAAAGAAAGATTTCCACGCTCAAGTAAAATTTTATACAAAATAAAAGTTTAAAATACAATATTGAATTAATTTATTTTGAAAAACCTTTTTCCAGTCGGGCTTAGTCCCCCCCCACTCTAGCCCCAGCTTGGCTACGGCCAATGGCTGATCCAGAAATCTTTCAAGGTGGGTGGGGGCATTTGTTTCCGATTCCTATTTGTAGCCAAATGTCCGCTACTTTTCATTACACAATTCCGGCTGAAGTTGTGGGGAACGATCGACCCCCACCCCTTTTGTATCCGCCAGTGGCTACGGCTTTGCCTATGCCCGAGTAGTTTTCAAAAATATACAATCCAGAGTTAATATTCAAAGCCAAAACATATTTTATTAAATATAGGCAATGGAATAACAAATTGTTAATATATTCTTCCCTCACCTTTAAAAATTATAATCGCCCTAAATTATGTACTCATTTTACCAAAAACAATGTTTTTTAACCCACATTATGATGTGAACACGTTGCTGGGTAAAAAAAGGAACGGATCTGATCCGTGACTGAGACCGACTGTAAATGAATCACTAAAGTGAATTATTTTGCACACCTGCATCCAGAAGAAAAAGTCAAGAATGAGTGGTACGTGTAAGTATTGGTCCCGTGTTTGAATTCGATGAGGAGTGTGTGCTCTTCAATGACGGATCTGTGGGGCCAACTAAAAGGGATACACAGGGCCCACAAAGAGGCTCTCATGAGAAACTGCAACACTCTTATGCACACGTAGCGAAACTTCCCTATGGCGACCTCTATGATTCCCGCATAAAACAACCAGTTCAAGGGATGGAGCTGATTAATGTGATATGAAAAAGTTATGATCATTAATTATATCAATTGTAGGAAAATTTGGTCAATTTCAAAGAATGGCCGATTTTCCAATACACGGTAAAGCGAATTCCGATTTACCATACCGGTACGATTCCGATAATCGAATATTCTAAAAAGTGTCATGAAATAAATCGATATGCGAATAGAATGTTAAAGAAAACGATATATGAATATTAAAGGCATTTAAGATATAAAAGGAATTTAAGAAATCGCTTGTCAATCGAACATTACAAAAATCGATATGCCAATCGAATTATTCTTCAAAACTTAAGGAGAACACCTACCCTGCTCGTTCGGTGATCTGTGCACCTGTATGCGCTACAAGATATAACCATGATAAAATAAATTAAAATTACGGAATAAAAACACATTAAACTTCTTTTATCGATCAAATCCAACTACTTAGGAGACCTATAATTACTATTGCGAACATTGATCAACGTCTTTCTGTCGTATTGAAGGTAAAGGTCTGAAATATAATGAAGGTCTTTACGGTACGTTTCATTGTCTACTACTTTCAGGAGAACACCTACGGTGTGTTCCTCAGGGACCGATTTTAGGACCGTTACTCTTCCTAATATATATCAATGATCTGCAGAATATAGATAATGATACTATTGTCTTCGTGGACGACATATGCCTGACACTAGGAAATGAAACAGTGGAGGAGTTATTTGTAAATACCAAGGAAAAACTATATAGCCTAAAAAGATCTTCTGCTCATCATTCACTAATAATGAACAGAAAAGTTCAGTTATTCATTTAGTGAACGATGAGCAGAATCGGTCTCTGACTCAATCAATAGTCGATGAGCAGAATCGCTCAATTACTTAATCAGTGAACGTTGAGTAGAATCGCTCAGTGACCCAATGACTGAACGTTGAGCAGAATGACTCGGTAACTCAATGGGTAAAGTCTTAATTATATTATAATAATTCCAATAATTGGAAAGCTAAATAAAACCGTTCAGTGGCTCGCTCATTTAGTAAACAAGGAGCAGAATTGTTCTTTCATTTAATCAGTGAACAATGTTGCACCCTCTGCTGACAGTAAAATGAGTTCACGTAAATTATGTAAAGTAGCTTATTTACGACACCCCCACCCTCAAAAAAAATATCGTATCGATAAAAAATTATCCTAGTCCGTTAGGGCAAACCTTATCACATGTGTCGTGTTTTGGCGGAAACGAGACCTCACGGAAATGTCGAAAGAACATATCAATAAAGCAGCCATTATTATGAAATCACGTTCCGATTCTGCAATATTTTCCACATTGCTGCCTTCCTGGGGGCAACAACAACATTAGATCGAGATCTTGAATAATCAGATACTAAAACAGCCGATCCGAACAAATAATCTCGCGGCCTCAAGAGCGAACTTTCCTCGTCCGAGTACTTTAATTGGGGACGTGAGAAAGTTGGAACGTTGTGAAGGCCCTTCAACGAAAGAATAGCAAAGCGGTTACGGGCAGGAAGATTGCCGGTCTATGCAAATCAACAAACGCAGACCCCAATGTTATAATGATGGAAGAGCTGCGAGGCAAAATGAAACTGCCGGCATAAGTCTTTCCGTTATCTAGGTGGTTATCTATAGGGAATGTATGGTTTGGCCTAGATAACAGCCTTAACTTGATTACGGGGTTCCACGACTTTTAGCCCGCAAATTTGATTTAAATTTACTGGGCAGCTCTTTCATACAACCAACTTTTTTTTTTTCTTTCTTTTAATAAGAACTTGTCAGATTGCAGGAGTAAATAGTCTTAGAAACTATACAATCGAATCATACGTGCAAGCGAAATGCTTCAATGAATCAAAATATACGAAAATATGCCATTTCCACGTATATTTCAAGGCATCCATAGGCGATCGCAATGAAATTTTGTATATTTAACATAGGAATATGTGAGTTGTAGCTCTGTAACCCCCCCCATTGAGCCTATAACCCCCCTTATGAACTTTCTGCCTACGCCTATAAAGGCATCTGCACTCAAGTGAAAGTTAATATACTCTCCGTGTTTTGCGGCGCATGCATCACTAAGGTCATATTGCGTGGAGCCCTACAGTTTTCCGAGGAACCCAAACCTCTATTGCCTAGGAAACCCATTCCCCACGGGAGGGAAAAACGTTCTATGGTACTACTGGAGTGGAACCCGGACGGCACGGCAGACAAACGCGCCGTCTCTACGCCCACACAGAACTGAGTAATCTACAAGAAGCGATCTTAATTAACTACGCTGCTAGCTTCAAGGTCGGGGGGGGGGGGGGTTAAGCAATCCCTAGACCCCCTAGTTAGGCCTATGACTGGGAATTCAAGCCTCGCATTATTTGAGCAATTCCAGAGAAACAGAGACGAATCTGAAGAGAGGTATATGAATCTGCGTGAACTATATAGATGGAAGCTGGAAGAATACAAATAAAGACTGTTTAAATTAGGGTTCCTTACTCATATTGGAGAAGGAAAAAAAAACAACTTTTCCGGGGGGGGGGAATTCAACGGAACTTCGATACGGGGGAAATGGCTTCACGTTTGCAAGAAAATTCAGCTATTCGAAACAAACAGTGAAACATGGTAAAGCGATCAACCTTGGCAAACATACCCCACGCTAATGAAGTGACCACATATTATAAGAGAGAATTGGTAGGGACTTAGCTATGTCCATACCAATGTCTGTCGCGTATAGTGACCACCTCTGTACGGTTCTACTGCACTAGAAACACGTTTGTAATTCATGGGACAGTGCTTGGACTGCATTTTAAACCAAAGAAAGAAGTCGGGACAGAAAACATCCTATAGGCGAGATTAGCACTGTTATTTATTAAAGTCAAAAAGTTCGACTTCAATAACTACATTTGAATCTCAATTAAATCTAATTGCATTGTCTTCCACCTTCTGGAGATCACACATGGCTTCGTCATGGGCGTACGCAGGGGGTAATGGGAGTCATAACCCTCATTAAGTATAAACATATTGGGTAGTATGTACAGTAAAACCTCCTTAAGGCGCCCACCGTCAGTTCCGTGAAAAAGCGGTCTCCCCGAGAGGTGGTCTCTGAATGGAGAGTAAATTCAACATTGGGTTTATGGGCGGAGGGAGGGAGAAAATCTGTTTCCAGAAAAAATGGTTGTTAAGAGAGATGGTCGCTACGGGAGGATTTATACTGTATATACTAAAACGTACCGTAAGCATATGAAGGTTGCAGCCATGTAATCCCCCACGTACAAACTTTCTGCGTACGCTAGTGGACTTCAAAGACTAACATTCCGTTTGAGTTTTACAGATCAAGGACAGCAAGTGTCATGCTGCGCCGGGATCTATAGTTTTCCAAGGAATCCGAACCTCGTAAGGACCAGGGGTTGGTTCCCTGGTCCTTACCATGAGTGTATCCGTTCAATGTTATGAGTGTATTCAATGAATTTTTTATGAGTGTATACGATCAATTTTCATGAGTGTATCCGACCAATCACCATGCGTGTATCCGACCAATGATGCGTATATTCTGTCACGATAATACGCATCAATTACATATAGATGTAATCATACACATCAAATACATGTAATTATACATACCAATTACATGCATTGGACCAATGATCGCGAATGCATTCAATCGTCATAAGTGCATCCACGATAAATTCGATCAATTATCATGAACGTGTTTGATCTCGTATAATGGGTAAAATTTCAGTTATACAAACCAAGACAAGTCCTACATTAATAGGAGAATCCGGGTAAGTAGGTGTAATAAATCTTACAAAGGGCGCGTAGGCGGTCACCTTGGTATCAGAAGGTCATAACCTTTGAGATCAGCTTCGAGATCACTCTTTTTAGTTAGCGAAGATCAACACAGCATATAAAAAAAAGTTCTGACGCACATAAAAAAAAAAATACACGTACGTATTTTTTTAAACTACACACGTAAATAGTAGAGCTAATTTATTAATCAGTCTTGAAATTTTATGTATACACAGGGTGCCCCAAAAACATTCTTCGCAGCTCTAATTTCTTAAATATTGATCTTAGACATATGTACTAAATTGGAAAGTGGCGTAAAAAAAAGGTGCAGAATTTTATGAAATTGATTAAAATTGCAGAGGATTATTTTTCGAAGGAATACAAAATTTAAATTGTTGTATGGTCTCTGTACACAATTATTTTTTTCTTCTTTATTTTGTTCGTATTGACTAGGAGAACATTTTCCTAGGTATAGCGAATAAAAAAAAAACTTTTTTTTTTGGCCCACTCTAGTATACACTCCATATCAGTATGCAATACCTATTAATAACAAATATAATAAAAGTTCACTGAGCTCGAATATATGCTGCATTAACTGTGAACAGTCGATGGATCATATTCTTTCTTTCCTGCAGCTTACTCTACTTTTATATGGGGTCGTTGTTTTTGGCGAGTTTTCTGCAGATAATGCGGGTTCTCCACTCCTCTCTTAGTCCCTTTTCTCACAGACTTTCCTTAATCAGCTCATTCTTCCACTTTCCCTGGACTTTCTTTCCTCCGTTTTCCATCAATGTCCATATTTATTGTTAGTTTCACAGCATAGTTTCCTCCCTCATTTCTCATTACATATCCATACCACCCCAGTCTAGACTCCTGTATCTTTCTTGTCATCTCTTATTCCTTTGTTGCCCCTCTTATTTCTGATTCGATCTCCTTTCTCCTCACTTCCACACACCCATCTCAAAGTTCTCATCTCTTTCACTTGCATCCCATTGGCATTTGATTTCTTGAGATGCAGTGTCTCAGTTCCGTACATTAATGTCGGTTTGATCAGTCTTGTAGGTCACCCTGTTTGGTCTAACTGGGGTCTTTTAGTCACAGAGCACCTCGCCATTTCTTCCCAATTTCTCCATGTAACCTAAAATCGATGGCTGATTCCTCTCTCTCTCTCTACGCATTCACTATTGTCCACTATTGACCCAAAATACTTCAAGCATTCAACTTCCTTAATTTTATACAGTAAAACCTCCCAACAACGATATCCGATATAACGATAAATCCCTCTACAACGATAATTTTTCTCGGTCCGTATAATAGTGTTGTAGAGAGGTTTTACTGTATAATGAACCCTCCCTATAATAATAACTCCCTCTACAACGATAATTTTTCTCGGTCCGTATAATATTGTTGTGGAGAGGTTTTACTGTATTTCCTTGTATATTGAGGTCTTCCCTGACTCTGTCTTCTTCTTCAACGCATAGCATGTATTCCAATCTACTTACTCTCGGCCCCCTTTCCCCAAGGGCTTTCACCCATCTCTTGAGTTTTATTTTCTCCTCTTTCCTTAATTCTGTACATAATAGAATGAAATCTGCATACACCACATTCCATGGAGTGATCTTCTCTTGTATAGTTTGTCATCACATCTTTTATGATATTAAAAAGGAGTGGGCAGAGTGCTGGTTCCTGGAATAGTCCAACGTTTACTTCAAAACTCTTCGTTATGATGGCTTGATTATGTGCATTGCATACAGAATACAGTGCGATTCTATCATGTACGCTTGAAATGGAAAAGAATAAAAAGCATAGCTTGCTGCGATATACTCTCCCGAATATAACACGAAGGAAAAAAGTCGTTCTATTACAGAGTCGTACAAATTACGTTTATAGAAATTCAGTTCCCCCCACCCGACTTTCTAAATGATTGTAACATTTTCTCGTAAAGTGTATTGATTTCGTCTGTAGTTAATTCATCGACAATTCCTTTCGTTCGTAGTGATGTGTCAGTAGTTCAATTTTCGTTCATAGTGGTATGTCGGTCTGATCCTTTATGGCAGGTGGGTAAAAGCATCCATTGATTCGTTCAGTAGAGGATTCGGCACATGCGTAGTGTAGAGCCCTCATTTTAGAAAATCGGCACATTCCAAAAGATCCATATTAGGGATATAAACGGAGTGGGACTTCCTCTTTATCAGTATGCGGAGAAGAGCTTAGGCTCAACTAAATTGAGGGTCGAGTTTGCTTAAACTCAATTTGCGATTAATAATAAATAGTTATAGCCAAGGCTTCTGAAAAAAAAAAGAGCTGGCGCATCAGGCATTTTGATATCTGAGCTATGGTTGCAAATTGTATTTATTGGCGACATTTTAAAAGCTGAGCCATTCATTCGTCGGGTAATCGCGGATTGGTGATAATTTTTATGCCAAAATAAGGATCACTGCGCCAAAGCAGAGAACCTTTATCGCCAAGGTAAACGATACCGGAAGTGTATAACAAAATGGCGGTTGATGCTTCGGCCTATAATTTTAGGGGCTCTAGTTCCCTGGCGTACGCAGAGGGATGTCGGTAGGGGTTGTAACCCACCATTGCAATGAAATTTTGTATATTTAACATAGGAATATGTGAGTTGTAGCTCTGTAACCCCCCATTGAGCCTATAATCCCCCATACAATCCTTCTGCATACGCCTATGCTCTGTTACTGCTGGTAAGACAAGTAACGTGGATGGGTATGGGGACGGGGGGGATTTCCCCACGAAAATGCATTCATCCCATGAATTCAGGGTTTAAGCTGTCGAAAAAAAAAAACTAGTAGCAAAATGCTAAAAAATATTAGTAGCTTTCATTGCTCGAAAAATCGTATCAATGAAATTATTTATATCAACAATGCTTAATAGGTACTGTTAAGAACTTTGAAGAGGAAACGAAAAGGAACAAGAAAAGATCGCTGAAGTACAAAACGGATATTCTGGAATCGAGGAATCCTGTTTTCAGAGAATAAACTGTGGTTAAAAATGCCTGTCACATTTTCGCGATAGGCAATAACTTTTCTTCGCATTTTCGAGCAAGGCGTCGCATTTTGCGGAAAATGCGACTACTGGTTAAACCCTGCACGAATTACCACAATTTTACCTCAGGAAACACGCCTTTAATTGTAATATCAACGAATCGAAGTTACCCCAAAATTTCCAGACACTTACTCAGAATCAGCGATTAAAGAACCAAGATGTATCATTTAAAACACACACACACACACACACACACACAGAGACAGACAGATGGATAGATATTAATTATGCAAGACATATCGATATATTTTGCACAGTGCCGATTTGTCATCGTTGATAATCGATGTGTCAAAAATATCGATTTCAATTTCAAATACATCATGGATATATTTGACATATCTTAGTTATTCATCCTGCTTTTTTACAGACAGGAAGAAAGCGATTGATGAAAATGACCAAAAAAATTTGACGTGAATTGAAAAACTTTTCTTTGGAAGAGAGTGTTGAATAACAATAATTTTCATAGCACGTAAGAAAAAAAAATACAACGCATAAAACCCATTGTTACAAAAAAAGAAGAAACGAGAAAGGAAGAAACTGCTGTTTGGAGAGAAAGAGAGTTAAAAAAAAAATGTCTTTCGTATGTATTTATCATACAGCGGGGGTCCATGTAAAATCTACGCAGCAAAGACCCGGATACTTCTCTTGTCAAAAATTCATTTTGCCAGGAATCCACTCGCTTCTGGTCAGGGCTGTCTCAACGCATTCATTTTGGGGCCGCTTTTCACCCTATTACTTTTTAAATTTTTGTAATAAAAAAAAAAAAATACTATATAATAAACTTCACATTTGGGAGCGCCTCCATACCGTTCGTTAGGCAAAGCTCTGTTGCCTATAAGAGCATACCGTAACCTGATTACATTCATATGAACCAACTGATAAGGGGAAAAAGGGGGGCTATTATATTGTAAAATTGGGCAAAATTAAGGACGT
>QLNU02015003.1:120203944-120272478 GCA_006491805.2 Dysdera silvatica | reverse complement strand
TTATGAACTTTCTGCCTACGCCACTGGTCGGACCCACTAATAAGCCCGCAAGTACAAAATTTCACGATTTATCGAGTAAAATATAGATTTCGTTTGGTATAATGTTTTAGTGAAATACACAATTTAATTGCTTTGAGCGAACTAGAGTTTTGTGCTTCTCGGATTGAACGAGGGTTTTGTGCTTCTCGAATTGAACGGGAGTCCGGTGCTTCTCGGATTGAACGAGAGTTTTGTGCTTCTCGGATTGAACGGGATGTTTCGTACTTCTCGGATTGAACGGGATGTTCGTGCTTCACGGATTGAACGAGGAAAACTAGCCGATTAACTCGAGTTCAGGACCCTGGGCGGATATTCATAAAGGGGGCCCCATCCCTCCTGTACACACAACGTATTTCCGATTACTATGTTTATTATTATTATTATTATTATTATTATAGGTATAAGAGAATGAATTTTATTTATGAAACCAAGGTAAGTATAATGTAACACATTGCCTAGCCAGGTAAGCTTTTCTGGTTTTAAGGAAAAAGAGCCAGAGTAAAGGACTTCTTAAAATCCTGATTAGTCTGGACTTCCGGACAAATATACTAAAGTACAAAAACGCAGTTCATCGCTTCCGTGGTCCGTGTACTTTTTACGAGTATCTTGGACTAATTTAGAATTTAACCCTCCCCCCGAATCGGTGGCCCGGAGCAAACGTGCCCCTGCGTAAATCGGGCACTGCCCATGTCTAAAAGAAAACACCATTCTGCTCATCGCAAAAAAAAATTTTGAAAGGATTTCTATTGAACAATTATGAATTTATTTATCGGTTATAACGTCACCCGGCAATAATGTCAAAATTTCGGATGGCCCTCATTTCACGTCATTACTCCTGATGAAGGACTGCTGCTGATGCGTCCGAAAGCTTGAGTGATCTTTTTCATTGCTATTTTACCAGTGTTTAACCTATTCGTAACTTTTTTCCCCTAATACCCTGTATATTATTTCTGTCATTTCTACCTGTTTCAGTCCTTATCCTTGGCAATATCAATTCCCTATAATTTCTAGTTCTGTTCTTATCCTTTCATTTCTTTGGATTCGAATTATTTCACAGCTCTTATCCTCTTTTAACCTTTCATACATTTCAATCAAAACATAAAATTTATGACTATTAGATAGATAATTAATAGAAAATAACCCATATTTATCCAATTTTTTTTCCAATCCAAAATATTTTCTTTATCTACTAACTTTGTTTGTTTTGTAAAGCATCTAGCTCAAGGTTGTCTAACATACAGCCCGCGGGCCACAATCTGGCCCGCCAACAATATTAATCCAGCCCGCCGACAACCGTTTAGAATAAAAAAAAATTCCAAAATAAATATTTAAAAAAAATCCTAGAAATAAAGAAAAACCGTGGGGACAGCACAAGTGACCCCTTTTTACATCGCACGTAAACAAACAAATAATTTTTTTTTTTAACGAAACCGCTGGCCCGCGAGATTCGTGAAATTATTTTAAGTGGCCCTCCGCTCAAAAAGGTTGGACAACCCAGGTCTAGCGGGTCATTCTGAACTCTTCCTGAATTCCCTCATATACCATTACAATACGCCAAATGACAATATATCATAAAATATCATAAATGAAACCTTAATTTTTGATGACACATTTTAAAAACCACCTCAGAATTCCTAACCCCTTCCTTGTTTTTCTAATTATTGGATGATTTTTTAAATCGTTGAATTTGTAGTGCATATGCCAGCAGTGTCCTCAGGGGAGGCCCAGGCCCCTTTAAAATGCTCCCAGTAAAATACTTTGGGACACCCAGCCCTCACGAAATTGATGGGGTAATGAATAAAGACATGCAAAATATACTAGTTAAAAGGAGATATAACATAAAAAATACATTAATTGTAAATATATTAATAACCATATAAAATATATTAATAAATATAAAGCATAATAATAAACATAAACGCAAAATATGTTAATTATTTATGTTTTTTTATTATCTTTGGTTAACTCACTCGACTGCACATACGGGTTTCTTTCATTCAGGACCGCTACTCCCCCGCCCCCAATAACATTTTTATCAAGTTGGCGCCCCTGGTCCAAAGGGTGTGTTAGCTATTAGTGCGAGCCACTAATTGCTTTAATGAGTATTAATTTGCGAAACGCATTTTAGTGATTAACGCCTCAATTAAGGGCCCCAAACGTGTAGGTGTCACAGAAACAAATAGACCGGAGTGTGTCAGAGCAACCGAAACAGGTTTGGTGTTGCCCTCTTGTACTTCTTACCCTCTGACCTTCAACTTGCCAACAGTACAGCGTCATAAACGAACGGGTTGGCTCCAATTCTGATCTAAACTAGCACTAATTAGTAATGGGGGATGACATAAATTATCCAAACTAATAAAATATTGCTACTGAAAAAGATACAGAAGCAGCAACAACTGTCAATCTTTAATTCTGAAATTTCTCTCTTTTTCTTTACATTGACGATAAAACATGGTAATTGGGAATGATACATCAGCTGTGTTGACCCAAAATTTGATACAAAAAGTCGCAAGTCTAGTCAAGTATCTTTTTCTAAAAAAGTATGCGTTCTTACCTTTCAAATGACATGAAATTTTTGGCCCTAGGTTATTTGGAACTACTTTTAAACAAAATTAGAAATGTAACATATGAATTTAAATGCATTACAAACTTTTTACAAAAATGCTGTTTTCTCAAAATGATATTTTCTGCCACAAAAGGAACGCATTTCAAGAACTTGAGTATCAATTGGCTTAAAATTTCTTGGGTACGTTCATATAAGGATTCTGCATAGGCTGCGTGTAGCGTTGTGTTCTTTAATTATTGACCTGAACGTAAAATAAAAATCGTGTTTTCTAGAAAAAAAATTCATGACGTAGATATTTTTAATTTTAAAAATATCGTGTGTATCGTAAAACGCCACACATAAAAAGTGTAAATATGTTTGCTAACTATACAAAAAAAAAAAGTTCTGTGTGCATCGAATAAATATTTTCGGTTAAAATGTTCCTTATGTCTGTATGGAAAACCCCACGTTGCTGGTTTCGTTGGTGACCACCTTAAATTACATTGACTGATAAGAAACATCGTTACTAAGAAATGTACAGGGTGGTTATAAAATAACGTGAGGTGTTTAGAGCCATCTAGCGAGTAAAGCATTGGATGAAACATAACCAAATCTGGTGGGCGTCCATAATGGACCATGGGATTTCGATTTCTAAAGAAAAAAAAAAATAGTACCAAAAGGCGCCACCAGAGGGAATTTTAGGGCTGCAAAAGTGCATTAGTATGAATAATGAATGAATAAATGTCAAACGGCAAGCATGCTTCAATTTTATCAAAAACAAATAGTACCAAAGATCTAAGAAATGTACAGGGTGCTTATAAAATAACATCAAGTGTTCAGAGCCCTCTAGCGAGTAAAGTATTGGACGAAACATAACCAAATCTAGTGGGCGTCCATAGTGGACCATGGAATTTCGATTTCTAAAGAAAAAAAATAATACCAAAAGTCGCCACCAGAGGGAAATTTAAGGCTGCAAAAGTGAATTAGTATGAATAATGAATGAATAAATGTCAAATGGCAAGCACGCTTCAATTTTATCAAAAACAAATAGTACCAAAGGTCTCCATCAGGGTAAAGTTTGGCGCTGTAGCTGTTTACCGAGTAAAATGCACTAATTTGCATAATCGCGTTCTGATCATGTAGATAAAAGGAAGGGTTGGAAGAGTTCTCATCACTCAGAGATCACATGCCTTCCGACGGCTCTTACCTTACGCGACTGTACTTTGTCAGTCAAGCTGTATTATCAGCGGAACGAGAATGCCAATTCTGCCCTTGGTGAATTTCGGCAATTGAAGAAGTAACGAAAAGGACCGACGCGCATTTACAAACTTACGAAACATGATTCAACGATTTGAAACTACAAGACTTCTAGCACAATAAGCAGGTCTGGGACGCAAAGCGGTCAGTCAGCAACAAGTTGAAGAAGTTGCAATTGCTATTGTGGAACAAGAGATGGCGAATGTGCAGGGTACTAGCAGTGCTCGGGCAGTATCCAGGCAAACGCATATCCATTACTCAACGGTACGGAAAATTCCGCATTAGATATTGAAGTTTTGCCCATATAAAATCTGTCCTGTTCAAGAATTACACCCTGGCGATGCGGCCATCCGAAATGAGTTTTCATTGACATTTTCTGCATGTAGACAAGTTGATGATGCATGGCCGTGGCAGATTTTATGGAGTGATGAAGCACACTTTCATTTAAACGGTGGTATTAACACACACAACTGCATTTGGACTGCAACTAATCCGCACGCTTGTGTACATGAGTCTATCCACTGGCTAAAAAATCAATGTGTTGTGGCTTTACGGCATCTTTTATCATTGGTCTTCACTTTTATGAGTAAAATCACTGAAGTGGACCAGTGACCTATACGGTCAATGCTGATAGATATGCTACAAAACTTCGTGATTCCACAACTACAGCAACGAGGATGACTCGATTCGACCATATTCATGCAGGACGGTGCACCACCTCACATTGGATTTAAGGTACAGCGTGTGTTGCGGCAACATTTCTCTGACAGCAGACTCATTAATCGTGCATTCCCCACAGCATAGCCACCCAGGTCACCCGATCTCAATCCTTGTGACTTTTGGCTATGGGGATTTCTTAAAGGTGTCGTGTATCAAGGACATGTTTCCGATATCGCAACTTTGAAAGATCGAATAACGTTACGCGTGATAAAAATTAATTCTGATATGTTGCGAGACGCCGTGGAAAATGTCGTGCAACGTACGCAGTTCTTGGAACATCACAATGGTGGACATATTGAACCTCATTTGTACGTAACAATCATTTGTTGTTGATAAAATTGATGTATGCTGTGTCGTTTGGCATTTACTCATTCATTATTCGCACTAATACATTTTTGAAGCGCCAAAATTCTCCTGGTGGCGACTTTTAGTACCAGTTTTTTTTTCTTTAGAAATCGAAATCCTATGGTGCACTATGTACGCCCACCAAATTTGGTTATGTTTCAATACTTTACTCGCTAGAGGGCTCTGAACACCTCACGTTAATTTATAACCACCCTGTATATTAGCCGTGTTGATACCTATTTTGGAATTCCCGTCAGACGCAGGGACGCAGCACCAAAAACTAGGGGACTGCGCGCAGCTTTAAAAGAGATCAATCAGGTAATTCGGCGTCAAGAAGAACGAAAGTTACCCAATGGCGCTTGTGCCCCCCGCGCCCCTCCCTTTCTTACACTATTTCCCCGACTATATATAGTATGATTAATTTGAAGCCACTTGTGCCCCCACAAAGCCACTGGAGCCCCCGCATGTGTTTTGGGTTGCTACGCTACCGTTTGGGGGCAGGGGCGCCGAGAGTCAACGCGGTCCTCGGCCAGCAGTTCTTGCTGCCCCCTCGCTTCCGGTTTGTCTTGAAGTCTCCGTTATTCGGAGGTTTTACTGTACAATATTAATGGACAACATGCAATTAATATCATACAGTATTTATTATTTTCACGCCACCAAAGAACAGAATTCTGGGAGGAAAATAATGTGCAAGACAGAGTGACCACACCAGACGAAAAAAAAAGGGGGTGGGAGGGGCAGAAGACGCTGCAGAAAAACCGTTATCAGTGTGTTTGGTGACGCGTCACCGACTCGCGGACCAAACAGTAGCGAACGCATCTTCACGGTGGTAAGAAAGCTCCCTAAACTTCCGATAAATAGCACAAATTGGGTTAAGTGACCATGTTGCTGCCGTGCGATTTCTCCGGTCGGCTGAGCCGTTCGGCCATTTTGATTCCAGGCCGATGGTAAGCAGCTGCTTTAAAGTCTTAGGAACGTAGTTTTGCTCCGAAAATACGTTGTCGGAAAACGCGGGCTTGCAAAATCGGGTCTGTCATTATCTGCAGCCGCCATATTTTATGCAAGACGAAATTGCGCATAAAGCGGACGAGAAACATCATAAAAGTTGGTTCCCACTTGGAAGTTTCTAGGCCGCTGGGCGTATGGTTCTTAGCATTGCATGTCATAAATTTACTCCGAAGAAATGGCTATAAATTACATGCGTTTCGAGCATACGATTTATATATATATATTATAAATTATGTAAATATATCGTAAAAATGTGTCGGCCGAACTGTTTTTGTGTTGCTATTTAAAGGTAGATAAAAATTGTTTCAGCTTTGTAATAATTGTTTAGCAGGCGTAAGTTGCTGCCTACCAGGTCCATTTTGACGAGGGGGGAAGGGGGGACCAGGGGAGGGGCCGTGGGTCCGATGATTATTTTTTTTAACACGAACTTTTAAATTGCCTTTATAATATGAAAATGCAATATATATAATACCCTTGCTAATTGGCTGGGGACAGTGGGCAGGAAATTGAAAATAATGGTGGAGGTTCAAATAGTGTTAAAGGAAAGCATGTTGGCGCGGCAAGTTAGAGCAGTGCACAATGTATTTTGATATCCAATGGGCTTGAGCTGATAGCGGATACCTCGAGACTTGAGCATTTGTCCGTTATTCGAGAGAGTTAGGAGATAAGAAGAACTAAAATACTCTAACTCACTAAGGTACTCTAGAAGAAAAAAAAAAGTGTTCGTTAAATAGAGGTGTCCGTTAAGAAGGTTTCATCAAACATTTAAGAATGAATGTTTATTTTCAGGGCTTGACAAACCGCTCAGCAACCCTCCTCATCAAATAAGAGCAATCAGTAGCGCAGCAAAAAATTCAAAACTCGTAGAGAGGGCACAATTGGCAATAGGGGAATCTCAAGCGGTTTTAAAAAAGATTGTATGATGGGGGCCTTGGAGAAAATAAGGTGTCTTGATGTACAACGAGGCAGTGGCCGTTTTAAGCTAGGGCCGAAGGGACCATGGCCCCCCATATATAACCGGATTTTATGTTTTAATTATAATGAATACATTTAAACGACTCCTCTGCACATAGGCAGGAATTTGTGCGCACCTCCCATCAATTTTTTTTTTGTCAAGAACCGCCACTGCAAAGGGGGGCTTGAAGCATTGGAATTTGATTAACGCCTCAATAGACGCACGCGTTACCACGTCTTCGTACAGTACCTCGTACCTACAACGGAGCTCCCCCCCCCCCCCCCAGGCCTTCTTTAATCGGACGCCGCTTCAATCGGCTCTCTCCATCCATTTAAAGAAGGCAAGATCCTCGGCTATAGCTTTTATAATGGTGTTGCAACATTTTACTTTCACCTTTTTTTTCTCCCCAAATAATAATTATATGATTTTAAAATTATTAATTTAGGATACTTCAATCTTTTTTTCACGAAGTTATATTTTCGGATTAACGGATCAAATCGGTAACCGACCAGGGGGTCGCGCTCCCATCATGGACGGTTAAACGGGAGTCAACTGCAATCAGTTTAGTAGGATTTCACTGTCTCCATTTGAACTGCGCGAGTGATTTCAACGACAAAGAAATGGTCCATATCCATTAGCATACTAGAGCCTTCTCGTTCTAAAAGCCGTAGTAAGGCTCTTATCATACCGTGGCTCTTAGAACTGGAATAACAGCTGAAGATTGGAAAAATCGAGTGTCTGATAAAGTGCTTAGCTCAAGCTCTACAGATGAAACCAATAAGGATGTTAGAACGATCGATTCCGAATTCATGTTAGGTGAGCTTTCACAATCTGATACTGCACGGACGTCCACTGAACGAGAGAGAGAGAGAGAAACCGTTTGGACAATGGGGGAAAAGAAAAATAAGAGATCACCATCTGATGAACAAAGGTTTTGTTTAGCGAATTCTTTAGAGTTCGGAAATGATAAACTTCCTCCCGGGAGAGGGTATTGACCTCAAAGCACGTGGGTTTCGCTTTCGCTTCGATCAGACCTTTCTGACGAAGCATAGGAGCTGACGCAGCAACCAACCCATTGAAAAATTTACTCGCAGCGACTTCAGTAGCTTGCTGCCTGAGAATTTAGAATCTGTAGCCTGGCATGGCCGAAACAGATACTAAGAAATCTGCTGTTCGGTGGATACAGTGCATATTTTGCTGGCTTTTTAGTGCATATAATCCGGGCTCTAGTCATAACTATAGTTTCACTAGGTATCAGGGCGCCCATATGAATATTTCTGGGGGTGGGGGTGCTGAGAAAAATTTTTACTTTCTAATCAAGGCTGTCAAAAATTCTAGTGAATGTACAAGATATTAAAATGCTACAAAAATACCTGATACTGCATGGCAATTAGTAACGAGCTAAAAAGTTTGTTTGTTTGTTTTAGCTTTTATGAAAAGCAAACATCTAGGCTATATTGCGCCAAGAGCTAAAAAGTACTTTATTTTAAAATGTGATTGTCAAACTTTTGAAAATAAATGCATAGCAGAATCAGGCAAATCAAATTTTTTGAACGACTAGACGGAGCTCGGCCTCTGCTACATAGGTGCCCACATGTCATGCATAGTTAAATTGGCGAAATTAGAATCTAAATGAAATAAAATTGTAATGGCAAACCCTGTTCTCAACAACCCATATTTCTTACATAAAGCTGAGGGAAGAACGGCTGATTTAACGTCTAGGCACTCCCAGCAGTGCAAAAAGAACTTACTCAGAGATCTCATAAAGATCGCACTGCTCACTGTAGTCCGGGGTTTGGTTCCCCAGGCCTTAAGAGGTTCGGATTCCTCGGAAAACAGTAGGTCCCGGCGCAGCATGACCACTGTAGTCTTTGAGCCATAAAACCAAAAAACAAACAAAGCATCACACATATTTATTTCTAATGTTTCATCACTGATTTTCACCATCTAAGGAAGAGATTTTTCGTTCCCTCATAATTTATTCCTAGCATTAAAGAGTAAATGTTCATGTCCTAGTATTTTTCAAACCATTGTGGAACACGCGAACTTCCTGATAGGGGTCCGCAGACCACAATTGAAGAACCGTAGATGTTAGATAAATGTTGATGGTTTATCAGCATTAAGGGCATAACCAGGGATCTCAGCTTGGGGGGGGGATTAAAATTGGTTCATTGGGTTGGTTTCACAAGACCTGAGGCTAAAGACTTCTTAAAATATATAAAAAATTTGGGGAGTGGTGCCCCCCTGTCTCTCATCCTGGTTACGCAATTCTGTCAATATACAGAATGAGGAAGATCCTATCAATACTGCGTACCTTTATTATTATTATGTACTACGTTACTGCACAATACAGCACATAGTACGGGCATAATATATTTACCCCAGTACTACATTACCTCAAACACGAATACCCTAAGTTGCCTGTGTTACTTCCACACCAGAAAGATGCATATTAATGACAAGCAAGTGAAAGAAAATTGCCTAAGGTCGATATTTAAATTTAGCGGGTTTCAATTAACATTAATTCGCAACTCTCTAATTCGCAACTCTTTAATTCTGAAGTAACTCGGCAAGCTTTTAACGTTAACAACCATCATCATCATCACTACATTTACGGAAGACCTTACCCTTTCTATTTCGTACAGACAGACCAAAAGCGGGTTCAATATCTATTGAAATCCACTAATAATATCGTCAATAACACTACGGTAAGGTTAGTACTGACAGAAGGGTGGAAATATTGACGGTATTATTAATCGTGTGTCTATTACAAAATTATGGTGTTTAATAATCAATTGCGCTAAAGTAATTATTAATTCAAGTAATTAGAAACTGGGTGGATCAGAAAATCAATACACCATTGAGGTTCACCCTACCACGCAAAAAAATCCGATTTGGGGAACCTAATGAAAACAAAAAGAACAGGAAGTGACATAAATAACCTAGATTTGTTTTTTATAGATATGGAAAGAATCCCCCCGTCCTTTTGAAGAATTTTTTAACTACGGGGGGAAAAAAAAGTAAACGTCCTCCCCCCCCAATTCAATAGAAATGGGGGGGGGGGACTCGTTAAAAGCAGCTGGTCCAGTCTAGTTTATTATTATTATTATTTATCGACCAAAAGGAATTCTTCCTGGTAGACGAAAACAGAAATAGACCGTAACTTTAAACGACTACAAATTTACATACGGTGAAAATACTGAAAAGTTTAAATATTTAGGACAGCTGTTTACCCAAATTCTGTTTCAAACTTCCCTGACTTTTCCAAGTTCTCTGGACCGAACATTAATCGATTTCCAGTCGCTAATTACAGTAAACAGCGCATTAAAACTTATGTAATCAAAACAAGCTTCAAGAATAAAATCCACCAACACAAACCCCAAAGCCATTTATAACTCAATTACAGTGAATTTACAAATTCAAAAGCTGTATTAAAAATGCATTTCTTTACACTAAAAACTTGCATTAATTAAATATTTACAACATTTTCATCCAGCCCTTTTTGAATTTATTATAAAAGCATTTAACTATATAATTGCAAAGCTGATGCTTCATCTTCTATTCCATTTAAAGTGTGTATGACTGACTCATATTAGGGGAGAGAAGAAAATTGTATGATTAAAATCCCTTACGGATTAGATAACTTCGGTTTAAACATTTTTTAAGTTTTTACAGATTTGGCAAATATTTTCGCATGAGAAACATGGGCTTAATAATTTTATATAAATTATATTAGTTTTGGTGCAAAAGGTAATTCTTTATTACAAATAAATTTGACACCCACGTATTAGTAGCTCAAACTAGAGCTATTTTTGTTTAGGAGAAAAAGAGACGCCGTCCTCATCCCGGATTCGAACCAGGGTCCCCGCGTTGAGCCCGCGGTGTCTTGACCTACTAGACGAATGAGAACAAGAACAAACGCTTTTTTCTCCGTATATTAAGTTGTAAGATATTATTACCCTTCACAGGGATAACACAATTGCCAAATATTGGTCAACATATTGCGTTGACCGATATTGGCAATTGTGTTATCCCTGTGAAGGGTAATAATACCTTACAAGGTAATTTTTAAAAGTAATTTTAGTCAAATGTACAAGTTTTTCAAAATTTTCAGTAAGCAATGTGGAATGAAAAGCACAGTTCAGGAAAATTATTTTAATAAGCTATTTATTATAACAATGAATTTCAAATTTCCCTGACTTTGGCCTTTGTATTTCAAATTTCTCTGACTTTTCCAATCAGTAAAAACTTGTTCTAGAGGTTTTTACCCGACGTTTCACACGGAGACGAGACATAAGCGTACACACAAAGTTCATAAAAGGGGGTTTACGGATCTATGACTCCATATATTCGTATACATACACACAAAATTGCATCGTAATGGGGGATTATGACCCCTATCAACCCCTGCTTGCGTACGTCACCGAGCAGAGACAAACGAACAGCTAGGGACAAAGAGGATTGCTGAAAATATGAGAAAGAAAATTTCTTGGAAAAGTATTAATGCTTGTGTTTTGCGACGCAAGGAGGCAAAGGTCATGCTGCGCAAGAACCTACAGTTTTCGGAAGAATCAGAACCTCTTATGGCCTAGGCTACCAACTTCCGCACTACATCGAGCAGTTGGCGTTCTTTTTTAACACCGTTGGAAGAAAAACCTCCATAGGTTAGGCGAACGCGTTACCACCGCAGGGCCTACATTTAACCCCTCAACCCGCCTTGGCGGTTAGTTGCGCTGTTTGAGCGTCCTGTCTGGAATTACAGCGCCGCCTCCGGCGGCCACCCTTCCCAATAATTTAATGTAATGGACCTACATCAAAAGAACGATCGCATATATTCTCCTTAATGAATGGGAACGGCGCAGAATTCCGTTCCTCTAAATCAAATGATTCCGCCCACCTCCACCTTAGATATAGATCTATGGATACACCCTCGCCATGATTGTAAAGCAAGAATAAAGTATCTATGGTTGCATATTGTTCCGAAAACAAAGCGGCAAAACCTGGTATCGTGAAAGTCAAGGTCAAAACTACAGCCAAAGTCAGAGTATTGCATAATTGTACGAACAATGATAATTGAACGGCGCACGTTGCTGAAACAACCGGAAACACTATTAATGGAGGCAGGGAGTTGGGCAAGGCAACGTGGCAGGCGCTGAAAGACTATACACACGGCTGGAATGCATACATTCAAGCACTATTTTAAGACTCAAAACTCTCCAGAATTAGCGGCAGGTTCGGCCAATAAATAACTGACGAGCCCATTACTTGGAATGCTTTACGCAACAAGCTACATACTTAGGGGATTTGGGGAGAACTTCTGGTGCATTTTGCGACGGAAATAAAGCGCTAAAGTAATGCCGAAGTACATACTAGGGCCGGAAGATTACACAACTGGAAGGATGCGAAACTAAAATACAGCAAAGCGATCAGTAAGCCACCTTCTGTCGAAGTTCGGCAAATTTAAAGTGAATTCAATTCCTAAGAATTTTTATGCGGATATAAATGGTAAACTCGTTTCGTTCTACACACAGGCCAGGCGTACGCTATAATTATAGGTCTCACCGAAGATTCTGGAATGAGTCAGACCACTAATAAACATCCCCAAACATTTCAAAGGCTGAAGATCGCTCGAGGAATGAGCATTTATTTTCCCAAGATCCGCAGTATAGCCCAGATGCTCTTGCGCCACAAAATCCAAATCCAAAATAAATTTTCCAAGATCGAGCACGTTATTTCGAGGTCCAAAGCGAAGGGCGGATCCAGAAATCTTTCAAGTGGGGGAGCGATGCCCCCCCCCGGTACCCCAAGCAGTGGCGGATTTATCAATAGGCTAAGTAAGCTGAAATCTACCGCCGCAAATTTTCGGCGAAGTAGTTTGCAAAGGAGGTGGTACTAGCTTTTTGGATGAATTAATAATTTTAAATTCTCATGTTCATAGGCGTAATTGCGTATTGGTAATTTGACGCAGTATAGCCCAGATGCTCTTGCGCCATAAAAATCCAAACAAACAAACAAGCGTATTGGCAAAAGGAAAGCTGCAATGGTCACCACGTCGAGAAAAGCTCAAAAGACATCGAATTCGGAAATACTTGCAAAAAGTCGAATTTCAAATAACCGCCAGGGGCGTCAAATTAAGAATTTGAAAAAGGCGCCGAAATTTGTTTCGTCTCTATTTACGTTTGGTAAGATTCGGCGGCAAAATCGTAAATCCGCCTCTGGTCCCAAGTAAAGAACGATTCCCGAGTAAACAACAAGCGCCAAAAAAGCGCCAACAAAGAAAATAACAAGGGGGGGAGGGAGGGGGGCGAATCCTAAACGGAGGAACTCGCATGCATAGGCAAATGAAGCAACACGAGTCAGAAAAAAAAAATATTTTACATGTTATATTTATCCCACTCTGAAGTACGTTCTAAATTTCACTGTTTATTATCCATCCAATTTTGGGAGGTGGTGTCCCATTTGCGTACATCCCAGATGCGTACATGTCAAAATTTGTCCCAGATGCTTACAAGATGAGAAAATGAGCTCATAGTTATGGTTACTACGATTTGGCTACCACTATCGCCACCACTTGGCGGCACACAAATATAATCAATTATTTCTATATTGTATTTTTGTATAAATTAAAATTTTCTCAATCATTTTCTGTCACGGTTTTATCCAAGCTTCGGACTGGCAGCTAATTGCTATTTAAAATTTACATAGTACAGTCGATCCTCGTTAAGACGAATTACTTTTAATACGAACCGTTTTCTAAAGTTCTGTCAGATTGTACAGCATATTATTATGCTTTCGGGATAAGACGAATTACTGTTAATACAAACAGATTTTCTGTTCCCTTTGGTGTTCGTCTTAACGAGGTTCGACTGTATACAGTATATTATACATTTATAAGGAAAAATTACAAAGCAAAGAATTTTGTTACAAATTGCTAAAAGGAACGCCGAATATGTCAGACCTTACTGTAAGCTATACACACATTAAGCTAAAAGTTAAGAAAGATTTCCCGCATTTTTTAAATTTTAACGTTTAAAAAAATATCAAAAACTATTCTGAATCAAAATTCAAAATTATGTTACGTAGCAGAAGTTTGCTTGCTTGCTTGGTATTCAAATAAACACTTGAAATAGAGATACGTTTCGCTTTCTTTTTGGTTTTACGGCTCAAAGACTACAGTGGTCATGCTGCGCCGGGACCTACTGTTTTCCGAGGAATCCGAACCTCTTAAGGCCTGGGGAACCAAACCCCGGACTACAGTGAGCAGTGCGATCTTTATGAGATCTCTGAGTAAGCGTTCTTTTTGCACTGCTGGGAGTCGAACCCGGATTAGCCGCGCAATAGGAGAACGCGTTACCACACTGCGCCACCGCAGGGCTGAGATACGTTTCACTAAGTAAAGCAGGCGCTATCGCCAAGCTCTAATTCTGTTAAAACAGATTTACTTCATAGCCATTGTGCTTTTCTCCCCCCCCCCTTGTACGCAAGTGGAACAGTTTTGAATTGTACGCAAATGGTTTGGTTGGTTGCTTTTTGGTTTTACGGCTCAAAGACTACAGTGGTCATGCTGCGCCGGGACCTACTGTTTTCCGAGGAATCCGAACCTCTTAAGGCCTAGGGAACCAAACCCCGGACTACAGTGAGCAGTGCGATCTTTATGAGATCTCTGAGTAAGCGTTCTTTGCACTGCTGGGAGTCGAACCCGGATTAGCGGCGCACTAGGAGAACGCGTTACAACACTGCGCCACCGGCGGCAAAGTACTGCAAATGGATAATAACCACTTTGAGAAGAGCCCCCCCCCGCCGTGGATTTCGCCGGCTGAGGTCTTACGTGCAGGTACATATATGCAGTGATCTTGTAAAGTAAGTAATAAGTACAAAAAAAAATGCGTTCTTATTTCATACTTTTTGTTCATTCCGGGGTTCAACCCCCTCCCCCAAAAAGAAAAAATATCTTTGCCATTGCCCAGGGAAGGGGTCATGGGGGCCCGCGTTGGCTCTCGGCGCCCCTGTTTACGCTATATTTAACCCCCCAAGTTACGCCTATGTATAAGTATCACTTTTGTTCAATGAAATAGTAATTTGTGAGTGGGTAAACGCTTTACAACATTCCTCTCCCCATGTTGTCCCGCTTGTGCCCATTCTTTAACACATCGGTTCTCAACATTTTGCGCCGCGGAGCACTTTTCAAGAGAAAAATTCTCATCATTTTGCGTCACGGAGCACTTTTCAAGAGAAAAAATTTTCGCGGAGCACTATCGTCGCCCTAATGCCAAAAGGAACGAATGTGCGTTTTTGGCTGCTTTTACTTAACCATATTTTTCAAGTTATTGGTCAATATTTTAATAAAAATAGTAAAAGCACCTTTGTTCTTTTTAATTTAAGTTGCTTAAATTTAAACCTAAACTTAACTTCCCCAAATAGTCATTAAAAACTGAAATTTTAAACACGGTTTTCTAAAAACGTCAATTACACATATACTTTTTTTACATGCTTTTTATTTTCGTTTTATTTTTTTTATACTTTTCTTTTCTCATACGGCCGAAAATATTTTCACCAACATAGGTCCTAAACCCAATGACAGCAGTATTAACGATGGAAGGTATTTTTGAAGCATTTGGGCGCGTAAAACGTCAAGTTTTATTTTATTCGAAATGCTACATTTCTCACAAATTTCAGAGAAATGGAGAACTTACTTAAATACATAAACGAAAAGCAGTAACAAAAAACCTCCTTTAGCCGGAAAATTTTCAATTCAGCGACCAGAGGGAATATTTCTAATCTGGATTTCTCCAACTTTTTTAGCAAGAAATCCAGAGATTTTTCTCATTTTTGAGCAACGGAGAACGCGGTGCAAAGGTTGGAAACCGCTGCTTTAGCACATGTCTAAACAGAAAGCGATTAAACAGAGCCAGCAAATACAGAAACTGTTTGCCAACATTGACCCATTTAGACCCCTTCAAATCATAATTTTTCCATTATTGTACAATATTCCACATTTCTGCCTAACATTTGACTTATCAGAGTGTTCAATTGCTTTCTCTCTCTCTCTCTCCAACTACCCAATGGCAAGCTGTGGCTTTCCTATTCATTCGACGTCCTAAATCTCGATCTTGTACTAATCCATCTTGTTTTCGTAAAGTTATTTACACCTTATTTCCCGATAAATAACAATTTGAATAATAGCATATTATAGCGTGAAGAAATGACAACACATCTCTTTCTGTAACTGACCATACAGGGACCAATTATTTCTTCCACAACTGAAATTGAACAGTCATGTGAAGTTGTTGTCCGTCACGATGAGGCTGCGCCCATCCCTTCCCACATTGCTCCCTGGGTTCTTCTGTCCTATCCATCACTAACCATTTAGAGCATGTGACACTATCTCAGCGAGAGTTATATCAAACGGTCCGCTCTTCAGAAACGTATAATCAAAACCCGATGTAACGAATCCAAGATGGTAACCGTTAAAAGTCAATTTATTATAACAAGCGTCAGGTATTTTACAAGATCGAAAGGGGTGAATGAGTCTTTGGCCGTGCGCATCTCGCGGCAACAAGGGAATGGTAATGACTACAAAATCGTCTGTAGCGGACACCTGTCTTCTCGGGATAAGTGCTTATTGAATGCAATGCTTATTAAACGTAACTTGCCATGTGGAAGAACATCAGCAGAAAAGTAAAATCTTAAGGATATACAAGAAGAGGATCAAACGTTTTTCACCCCTTTTCAAATCTTCGTTTTTAAGTTCGGAAAAGGTTCCAACTGCTTAAAAGTCGAATTATAGATAGTTGAACCTCGTTGACGTGAACTGCCTGACGGGTTCGTATTATCGGATGAGGGGTCGTATTACTAAGCGAATACAATTTGAGGGGGTTTGAAGAAACAGTTCCGTGTTAAAAGAAATTCACGTAAACGAAGTTCGACTCTTAGGGAATTTGAGGAGAAATAAACGTCATTTCAGTGCTGGGCTCCTAGAAAAAAGAGCTGGTGCATATCTGCCATCGTATCACGTGATCCTCTTCACTGCTGCGTTAAAGTTGAGTGATTTACAAGTGTGTTATTTTTAATAAAATAAGGTGAAATGGGCGGGCGGGTGTTCTGATCATTAGGGGAATGTAAATATAGAACGTTTAAATTTTCAACAGATCATAGTAAGTAGAGGAAAACCGGAAGTGTACAAGAAAATGGCGGCTGACGTGTCGGCCTGTAATTCTAGAGACTCTAGGATTTCCAATGAGCTGCTGCTCCTTTGATCCAAGATTTCTCCGCAGACGTTCTTTATCATTCTAAAACAGCGGTTTACAATCATTTTTCACTCGCTCAATCTCATAAGCAAATAATTTCCATAAATTGTGCCATCAATATTGGCAAAATGGTTGCCAATATGGTATGGCCTATTAAATTTTTTCCGCCAGTACTCAATCTGTATCGCGTACCCCTGGACATTCTGGAACACAGTACCCTTAGGTCGGAAAGTGCTACTCTAAGGGTATGTCACAATTGTAGAGAGTACTAGTGGTCCAAAGAACATCGTGGTACTGATGCACTTTAGACACGAAACTTTACTTGGCGTCGTTAAGCTTACCATCCTCTCTGCCTGTACTAGATTCTTGCTAAAACAATACGAAGTTTCACCATGGGAATGAATAATAACTGCTATTTCGACACTGGCGTAAGGTTTAAAAACACGACGTTTCGGGAGCCAACTGCTCCCTTTGTCAAGTGAAGGCAGAATGAAGAAAGAGAGAGAGTAAAAGTCGGAAGTTTATGTTGGGAATCCCCATCTGACGCCATTTGGTGCGGCTGGGGAAACCCCACGCACCCGACGATGTCAGATGGCTACCCACTTTGACACCTAGGAAAGCAAACCCTGAACTACAGATTTAGTAAGGGCTAAATACTTGCTGAAATCGAAGTCGGATTCCTGCATGGAAACGAAACGTAGTCCCATCACGCCACCACCGCGGGGCGTTCCTTTAAAAACCCAATTTTCTTAAAAATACAAGACTGGCATTTATTTATAGGCACTCAAAGCCTCACATAACCTTCACCCCACGAAACCATTCAAATATATTTCAACTACACTCGACTCTGAGGCAAATTCAAGGACGGATTCAAATCTTACGATCGTAAGAACAAAAATCTTAAGAATTTTGTCGTAAAACGTCGTTGTCTACGATTTAAAAAAAACAGCGTATAAAATCAGGCGTAAAACCTGAAAAATGCTCATTCAAGATTGCGCGCTAACGTATAAAAAAAAAAAGGCCAAGAATTATAAAAAGTAGAAAAAGAAAGATAGCAAGAAAGACGTTGGGCTACTATCGTGGAAGATACGACAATTACCTTTATGTTTTAATTCTCGTAGATCTTACGACGGGTTTTACGAGGTGTTGGCGGTATCTCAAAGAAGCATCGTAAGTTTACGACATTTTGTAATCCTTGTCTTTTTAACAATGTTTTTACGCAAGTTTTGCAATTGACCTATAAGATATTGAGGTTACTCTTACGAGAACATCACGTGACAAGTTTGGGAAAAAAAAAAGGCTTCTTCCCGTACCTGTTGCGAAAAAATGGTCGGTAAGAATGGCAATTAAATTTCGAACTTCCAGAAGGAGTTTTTCTGGAGACATAATTTTAAAATTCAATTCACTTACCCTATTACTCTCGAGGGCTTCCGCTGAATGCGACTCCTTCGTGCGAAAACAGTTTTGACATTTTGCCTTGTTGAATATGTTGGGTGAAAATTTGCGGCATTCACTTTTCAGCGTTGTCATTGTTGAAGGGAATCCCGATTTTTCCCTCCGGAAAAATTCGACTTTTCCCCGTTTTGATTCAGCCACCGGAATGTCCGGTTACGTTTGCGGAAGCACACATCATCCAATAGTTCAAGAGACGGCCGGAAACTAGCACAACGCTAAAAACAAAAACAACTTTGTTTATTATTTTTTAAAAAAATATTTTTTATTATTAACTGTCTTTTAAATAACTGACAAGCCAGTCAGTTACCTTTACACAATGAAGTCTGTCCATAACGAAAAATATTATAGGGACAAAATTCTTAGTTTATACCAGGGTTGTCTAACATACGGCCCGCTAACAGTATTAATCCGGCCCGCGGATAACAGTTTGGAATCAAATGTTTCAAAATAAAATTAAAAAAAATATATATATTTCATAAATGAAGAAAAACAGCGGGAATAGCAGTATGGGTGGTTATAGTAAATTACTGTGGAAAATTTTGATGTTTAATTATATGGTGTGTAAGTCGTTCAAAAATTTTATTTGCCGTAATCTGCTATGCATTTATTTTCAAAAGTTTTACAGTCACATTTTAAAATAAGGTAATTTTTAGCTCATTACTAATTATCAAACAATATCAATTATTTTTGTAGCATTTTAGTATCTTGTACATTCACTAAAACGTTGGACAGCCTTGAGGAGATGATATTTTTCTCAGCGCCCCCCCACGCTCCCTAAAAATACTCATATAGACGCCCACCCTTAGCCCCTTAGCCTATGTGTAAAGCCGGCGCTGCTTATAATAGTATTTAATTTAAATGGAACATTATTTTTAATAATTTGATGTTAAACACACAATGAAATATTACAGATTAGGAAAGCAGGTGACCAACACGCTGGAAGCTAAAACTGGCGCCAAAATCACGTAATTTCCAAGGTGAAAATAAAGAATTTTGAAAGTCCGAGACGACGACAGCCCATTTTGCTCCCAAGATCGAAAACCTTTTCTCTCATGTGGAGGGTCGGCCATCTGCATTTGAAGTTTTGTGTACAAAACGTTCTTTAGCATCAACGAGTTGTAAAAAGCCGATTACTTTAAAAGGTCTTGTTCATAGCATATGGTCAAAGTTTCAAAAGCACAAAAAATTATCGTTATATACAAGTCCACAAGGTCAATGAGTGTTCATGGGCGCCCATATGAATACTTGGGGGGGGGGCGCTGAGAAAAATTATTACCTTTTTCTCAAGGCTGTCCAAACATTTTAGTGAATGTACAAGATACTGAAATGTTACAAAAATAATCGATACTACTTTACAATTAGTAATGAGCTAAAAAATACTGTATTTTAAAACGTGCTCGTAAAATTTTTAAAGGAAATGCGGAATCAGTCAAATTAAATTTTTGAACAGCTAGCTAGGGAGGCAAGGCCCCAAATCCTTCCCATATGGGCGCCCATGTAAACATTAGTACTATATAAAATTTTCCAGGACCACGAGAAATATCGTCATAGGCAGAATCGTTATAGACAAGTTTCACTGTGTGTTAAAAAAATAATAAACTAAAAATCCCAAAAGCTTATTTATTTTTCGACAAAAATATTTTAAGACCCTTGAAAAATATCTAAAATAATTAGTCTAAATTGACAATAATGTGTTAAAAAGGCGAATGCAGAAAGTGTTTATCGAAATGTAGTCCACAGATTACTGTTAAATAATTCGCAGGATCTCCTGGAAATTAAAAATAATAATAATAATTGCCATCGTGGCATTAAAAAGTACCTGTCTACGTTAAATCACGGGCGGATTTACCATTTTGCCGCCCCTGCCTATAGTCCGTTCGCGCTGAGTTGACGCCCGATCCCGTTAGCAGACGGGTTGTTCCATTGCAGTTTAGGGAAGGCCGTCTTGGAGGAACTGGTTTTTCCCGCGCGAAAAACCAGTTTCGGCAAGATGCCCTTCCCTAAACTGCAATGGACTAACCCGTCTGCTAACGGTATCAGGCGTCAGGTCTGCGCGAAAGGACTATACCCGTCGGACTCCCAATCAGTGGTAGGAACATAAAAATTGTTACATTCAATATACGCCAAAAAATTTTGTATTGACAATAAATATGTTGAAAAACAAACTCATAAATTGAAACATAAACATTAAACAATATTAACTTATATTGAAGTATTATCTCTTCTTGGTATATAATAAATCAAATTCAATTTTATTGAAATAAATTTTAATTTTAGCAAAAAATAAATGTCTATTGAGCACTGGTATTTAAATGGAAAGCATGACGTCTAGCTTTCTTCTCGGCAAAACATCTGATTATATCATCAGATACCATCAGATATGGTATTGATTTTGTTATATCATACTCAATACACAAAATTTTGCCGTCCTAGTCTATAGACTAGTAAGCTATAGCCTATTGGGAAATACGGCACTGCGTCAAATAGAAATTTGAAGCTGACAAAAAAAAATTCTAAATACGACACCTTCGGGGCTGGATATGTAAATAAAGAAATCTATATTGGGATGTACATAAGGGGGGATACTTATGTTTTAATAACGCACAGAAAAGTAATTTGCAACTAGCAGCAGGGCGAGCTATCATCATGCAAAGTTAGCAAGCTTAGATAACATATACCTCAATTTTCTCTCCGGGGCGTCTACTGAACTCCTCCCCCCCACCATGTGACCCACGATAAACAAAGTAATGTTTAAAATGTCAAGTGAGTAAACGAAGTGTGAAAATCCATCACAGAATATATATAACAACACTCAATATAACAAGTAGAACTTCCTTATAAACATATGCTTATACTATATACCCGTATGTACATATAATTTGACATAAAAATGTTATCGGTCAACTAGGAAAATAAAAATTAAATTTATAATATCAAATAAATATAAATACTGCCTTCACCAGACCAAAACATAAGGCTTATGCAGCCAATTTTAAAATCCTTCAAAATCTCTCTGGTGCAATACTAATTAAAAATGTTCTACTTACGGCGGCGGTCTGCGGCAAAACAAAATTCACACGTTGAACGTAAGCAGCAAATAATCTCCCGCTTCAACGCGTCTCCTCGCAAGAGTATGTGGCGTCCATTCGCGCGAACAACCATATCCAAACTCACATGATGGGGTGAATAACTGAGCCGCAAATTTCCCATAATTACCGGCGAAAACAAGGAGATGCTTCAACGATGACTACTGCATTTGTTTAACTCTTTAAAAATGGTGCAAAATCAACAGGGCGAAACGTCTAAGGCGTTCTGGCCACGACGATCAACGCGTCCACTTATTCGGAATTGTTTGAAAGCTTTTCGTGAAGTTGAACCCGCCGTTAGGGTTACCAGTTTGGCGACGAAGAATTGGCTTCTTTGAGTATCACGCCTCTGGTTGTGCTCACAAAGAGTAACTTTCCGTTTACATTTTACAGGGCTTTTGTTTTCAAAGTATTGAAAGAACATTTGTAAAAGTATGGTATGATGTCATATTTTCGTTTTTAAACTGGATGATTATTTTAATATGAACCCTCCCTTACCACTGGGATACGTCCTTGCCTAGGCATTGCCGATCACCTGACATCACTCCAGATTTTTGCCACTAGCAGCAAAATCTAAACACACATCTAAATGCACACAAAGTCTAATCACCCTTTAAAATTTATGAATCCCTAGATAAGCCCTTGACGTATTTCCCAAAATGAGACCTAACCAGAAATATATTTCATGGTTTTAGGATGTTTCGATGTAAGCCTTACTCCAAAAATTAGAGACCCAATTAAGGTCGTCAGCAGATGGTAATTATTACGTTGTAGACGCAATTAGTACGTTCTTTCGGCGGACATTGAATTATAAAATAATAACATTAATGTGTAGAATAAGTGTACATCTTTGGGTTAGGTAGGTATATAATAACCAAAATATTACTTACGTAGTAGTTGAACTCTCATATAATTGAATATAAATAAATTATTGCGATAACATTTTAGTTTTTCCAGAGAGATGTGCAACTTCAGAATACTGCTCTGCTTATAGTAGCAATTCTCGGAGTATGCCATGATAGCACATTTGATAGAGATTTTTCTTATTTTAGACATAAGGCTATGTTTAATGCCCCGCCATATACTCATATTTGGAGGATTCGGGGTTTGAAAAAGTATGAAAAGAATTATGAAGATGGTGGTAGTAGTGGTATTAGATGATGATGACATGGCAGTATTTGAATCGTCGCCAGATTTTTGAGCAGGAATAAAAATGAAAAAAAAAAGTGGATCGTTGCTGATGAAAAATGAGACATCTCTTGAAAGCAACAAGTCCTAATGTACAATCTTTTAAGTATTGAACTCTCCCCTATATAATTGAATATAAATAAATCATTATTATTAACATTGCAGTTTTTCCCAGAGAGATGTGCGCAACTTCCCAGATATATATACTTATGTGCAATTTCTCAGGTATATATGTGCACCCCATCACATTTGATCGAGATTTTTCTTATTATTAGACATAAAATTATGTTTCTGTATATTTTTGATCGCACATATATATACTCATATTTGGAAAGTTCGGGGTTTGAAGAATTATGAAGAAGAAGAAGAAGATGGTGATGATGATGATGACATGGCGGTATTTGAATAAATGTAGATTTTTGAACATGAATGAAAATAAAAAAAAAATTGAATTGTTGCTGATGAAAAAATGAGACATCTCTTGAAATTAAGTCCTAATGCGTCTTTTAGAGTAAAAAATAATATAAGACCTCTTCGTACTTTCAGGGAAACGCGGTAGGCCTATAGGGTAAAGTGTGGACAATAAACTTATTTTTTTTTTTTCAATGTATTACTCTAATAATTATGCATACAATGCGTTGAATATTTTACGATGACAATTTCGCGAACAGGAACACTGCACAATGAAGCAAGCAACTTCAAA
This sequence comes from Dysdera silvatica, assembly GCA_006491805.2. Lineage (NCBI taxonomy): Eukaryota > Metazoa > Arthropoda > Arachnida > Araneae > Dysderidae > Dysdera > Dysdera silvatica. Next base: position 120,248,930 of record QLNU02015003.1, on the reverse strand, counting down.
CTTTTTGTTTTGTTTTTAACATGACCAAATAAAGATGGCTTGAGAATAACTATTGATGGAAATTCCTTTACATCATGTGGTTGCTGTGCTTCTTTTATTTAATTATAAAAATTGAAATAGCATAACATGTTACTCATTGAATTGTACTTGAATTCAAAGCTGAAGATTATGGCATGCATTTACAAACACATATGTTAGTGGGGTGTTCAACATATATCGCGTATTGTCCCACGTACACGAAGCATTTGGCCATCACAGATATAGAGTGTTTCGGTTTGCTGTTCCTTTACTTAAATCAATAGCGTATACAAAAATTTCTAGACAGAACTCCCCATATATCGAAGTCAGCAGTTAAAAAAAAAGAGTGAAAGATATATAAAAGCGTTCTTTTTTATACATATGTAGTGTATAATACAGTCGAACCTTTCTAAAGCCATTATCTTTGAGATGTTCGTCCCACTGTATATTGTATTCAGTGTCACATGTCCTAACCAATGCTCTCGTTCTTTTTTTAATAACTGAACATGAATCATATTATGTGAAAGTTATATTCATATCAATGACGTAGGAAACGGGGGTCTTGGGGGGGGCTAAAGCTCCTCCAATTGGTCATCAAATCACATGTTTTTCTTTAATTTTGAATTACATGATCGTTTTATAGCCACCTAAAGCTCCCCACCCCTCCCCATTACCTTTGAATTACTACGCCCATGTTTCATATAAATAATTAAAAACAAAAATGAGAGATAAAATGTGCCAAACGTACCTTGGGAAAACAATATTTATGTAGCATTTATATTTGCGTCATAAACTTTCTAATACCTTGTTGCACGACAAATTTCCATGAAAATCCGTCATAAAAATATTAATTAAGCTCTTGAAGCACATCGTCAGGAACAAGGAGCGGACGAGGTTTTCTCAGAGAGCGCATACCTTGGATTTCAGGGGGGGGCTCATGGGCCCGGGAGCCGGCGGCCCAGTCCGCCCCTGTCAGAAACATCTTCTTTGATGAACTGCAAACCATGACATGTTGGAACGCTTCCTGCTACGTGCGATATATTCAGAGGGTGCTGTCCCATTTGCGCACATGTCAAAATTTGTCCCAAATGCCTACATGTCAAAATTTGTCCCAAATGCGTACAAGATGAGAAAATGAGCTCATAGTTATAGTTACTGCCATTTGGTGACAATTTGGCGGCACACAAATATCCTTCCTTATTTCTACATTGTATTTTTGTATAATAAAAATATCTGTTTATATCTATGTTGTATTTTTTGTTTCTCTTTCCGATATGACTGTTGTTTATACTCAAATTTACCCACGTATGCAAATATTTCCAGGCATTTTTTCAGAGCATTTGAATTACTCTGTTTGTGTTTAAATCATAACTGTCCAAAGCTCTTTGCATTTTTTTTTTATCCAGTTTCATATATTTCTTCACACTGTCTTTTTCTTGGAGATTCTGCTCTTTTCCTTTGAGCACTGTATTTCCAGGAAGGATTGGACGAATTAGAATTAATAATAGTTTAAAAACTGGGTTGTAAATATATTATTATTATTATGATATGTAGCAGATTCTTTTTATCCAGGTTTTGTTAAATAGGTATTCAAATAAATACTTGAAATGGAAATACATTTCAGGAAGTAAAACAGGCGCTGAACCTTTGTACGCAAGTGGGACAGTTTTTGACTTGTACGCATCTGGGATGTACGCAAATGGGCTATAACCATTCAAAGGTTTTCATAACTAACTAGTGACGGAAAAGGGAGAGGCTTGGGGAAATCAAGTCCCCCCCCACTTGGATATCAAACCACAATATTTTCTCTAACGCGGCGTCACATGATCTCCTTAAAGCTATCTTAGCGCCCCATAATTTTTGCATTACTACACCATCGTCGATTACAACAGGTGAAAAATCCCAATTTGTCTTGCAAAAATTCAATATACAGGGTGTATACAAATTAATTTGGCAAAAAGAATAGTTTATTATGTTCAGTTATACAACCAAACGTGAGAGTATACATGATTATATGATAGCGAAACGCACAAAGTTTACCTTTTTCACATATGAGTTTACCCTTCGTTACTCTGCAAATGTTATCTTAGTAAATCAGTTCTTACCATATGTTTGTGAGCATGCTCCTGTCGATCGAATCAAATGAGGCGTTGATTCGTGATTCCAATTCAGAAATGGATGTCGGAAGCGGTGCGGCGGGCTGTAAAGCTGATCTTTAGCAAAACCCCGTACACTGAAATCGAGGGGTGAAAGGTCTGGTAATTGTGGTGGCCATGACTGATGTGAACATGCTCACAGCAAACATATGGCAAGAACTGATTTACTGATGGGGCATTTGCAGAGTAACGGCGAGCGCAATCATCGAATATTTGTGAAAAAAGTAAACGTTGTGTGTTTCACTATCATATAATCATGCGTACTCTCATGCTTGGTTGTATGACTACTTATAATAAACCATTATTTTTTTCCAAATAATTTGTGTTCACCCTGCATAGAAACACATCTTTTATGTAATGGCCACGAGAATTTACAAAAATTTCCATATACGGAAGTTCGGTACCTGGAAATTCTACAGTACTGTATATAAAATTGTAGCATATATACGTAGTTATGCTTGATGGGGGAACGAACCTCCATCAACTTCCCCTGCGTACGCCCATGGTCCTCAAAGACAAAGACTTAAAATCCACCAATATGACGACAGATAGATAAGGAGTTGACGCCTGTTTCATTATTTAAGGAAATAAATAAAATTAAAAACGCATAGCAGGCCTTATGCAAGCTTGCAGTTTAATAAACTGCAGAAGCCATTAATATGGAGAACTAAACGTAGTATCGTCCAACAACATTGAACGATAACCCTCGTTACAGGGGAGTTCATATCGGAGTTTCAAACCGTACAGTAAAAAAATCGTGTAATCTATTTAGCAATGCATGATGGGTAGGAGTTCGTTGTTATCCTCGGATCTTCCGGCCCGAGCAAATTGGAGTAAATAAGAAGCCACATTAATTACAATGATTTATCGATAACGGAGAAGACAATGACGAAAGCGTGATGTTTTTGGCTTATCAGTTGGTTTCGAGAGACTAGGAATCCGCTTAATGAACTCGAACGATATTTGCATAAATTAATTAAAAACTAACGTATTTGCACAAAAACACTCATCTGCACAAATTAATCTTCGGGCAGCTTTCTCTAATTAAATTCCGAAGATTAATCCATTGTCGGTTTTTATTAATGCCATCGTTTTTGGAGATCGTCTGCTAAGAGGGTGAGTCAAGGTTTCCATCGATTGAAACTCCATCGATATGAAAATCAATTAAACAACCATTTTTAGAATGCGATTCCTCGCCGATTCGGAAGCCTAATTAACAACTCTGAAATTGTATCGATTTTTTCTTTTACGTTACGATTAAAAGAATGCCCTGTTTGTTTGGAAAGGCGAAAAATCGGATCGTTTGGCTCTTGGGTATTGGGCGTTGTCTCTGTCTCGCTGCTAGTCGTGACTTACTAATTAAAAGCCCAAATATGTTTCGAATACTGATTAATCGATCTTCAAAACATATTATCGATTCGCCATCGCCTTCCGAGGATTTGAATGGCGGATACCACCTATAAGAACCAGTTTAATAGAAACGATCCTTTGAGTTTTGTCATTTTGAGACGCACTTGAAGCCGAATGATAAAAACAAACCATTTATTATTTCTGAAAAACAAAATGTTTTTAAAATGTGAATATTATATGGCATCGGTTGCATTCATGATTGTCATCGATGAACTATACAATCGACATGATTTCTTTTTTAAAGAAATTGCGCCTGCAGGCCGAATTTGAAGTAAACTGCGCAGGATCAGTGCTTTCGTTTCATTAAAGGGAAATCGTTTATGAATCTAGAGTATAGCGGCAGACCGATCGCGCCTCGTCGCGCCCGCGCTGATCAATTTTTCTGCGCATGTGCGTGGACTAAACGTACTAGTAATGTCGAAATACGCTGTAAATTAGCTAGATTTATTACACCTAGCCGCTAGATAGTGGGGTCGCCAAGTATTCTTATATTAGCAACGTATTTTAAACATAATTAATCGTAACATGTGAGTATCGTTTATTTATTTTATTTAAATACACTGTGCATGAAGATACTGAATCAACATATACTGATTCAACAGATATTGATTCAGACAGCGCACATCGAATGTGATCGAAACGGCATGAGTCGCGAAACGATGAGCGTGGGGAGGTCTCCCCCCCCCACCCCCCAGTTCGGTCTCTGTGATTCAGGTAAGTACTGATTTATTTATAAAAATACTAATTCATAATAAAATTATTATATTAGCGGGGATACAACTATGAAGTTGTACTAATACTTGATATTTGATAGCTATTTTCTTCTATTTTTCTGGCCAAGCAAATGGAACCACTGATAGGAATTTTTGCGAAGATCATGCACATGCGCAGAAAGATTGATCCGTTGCTCACTCAGCACGAGCGTAACAGGGCGCGTGCGGTCTGCCGCTACCGTCTAGTGTTTATGAAGACTCAGGTATAATGAATTTACAGCTACATTGAGCAAATTATTTCGGTTAGTTAATTTAATGTGTAATATCAGGGCCGATGAGAGGGGCAGCAGGGGCTGCAACACGGAGTCCCGGTTGAAATCTAGGGACTCTTTCTGGCAAGGACCTATGCTTTGAGGGGGACGGCCCTGCCCCAAAATACTTTTTATATGATATTCTTGCGTTCTTATTTAAAATTGCAAAAATAATAATGTGTCACCGGCCCCTGCCCCTGAGGTTTTTCATGTCTTCACAGGCTGTATATATATATAGAGAGTATATATATATATGCCGTGATCTTTGCAAATAATTAAGTAATCATATGTAAAAAAATTTGTTCTTATTTTATACTTTGTTCACTGGGGAGAGGAAGCCCAAGTCCTCTACAAAATAAAAAGCGTCTGGCGCACTTCTAGGGTTGGTACCCATCGAAGTGGAAGCCTGGGGCCACCTGGCTCGGCGCCCCTGTATAATATGTAATATTAAATATAGTAATATAAATGTATAATATATTATAATATATATAATATTAATATATAATATCGGCTATAACCATATTCGTAGTTTTTAAAATTATTGTGGTCTTGGGTCCCCAATAATTTATTATATAAAATTAAACCCCGATTATCTGAGGCATCGAGCTTCAGATGTACATATAACTATAGTTATAGCTATAACGAATAATGGCTTTAATGAAGAAAACCCCGGTTCCGTAATATTTGTTATAAGCGAGTTCCCTGATTTTTCCCTAGAACACTTACCCTTGGCATAGAATTAAGGTAATTAAGGTAAGGTTAGGGGTGGTTTTGTCGACCTCCCTAGAAAACATTTAGTCCCTAGGAAAACGAAATTTTTTAAATGAATACGTGTGCCGAGCATCGGAGTGTGCATGTGCATGTGCATGTGGGTGGTGGGGGGTGGGGGTATAGTCCCTTGAAGGCTTTTACAACGGTGTCTTACAATCCTTGAAGGGACCGAGTATTATTTTTATACGTCATTTTGATCTTAATTTTTAGTCCCATACTTTCGTATATCATCTCTATATTTCAGGGTTTAAGCTGGCTCGAAACACGCTGTCGCAAAAATGCTAAAATGGGAAAAAAGTTGTAGCAAAATGCTAAAAAATATTAGTTGCTTTCGTTGTTCCAAGAACCCTATCCATGAAATTATTTATATCAACGATGCTTAACAGGTGCTGTTAAGAATTTTGAAGAGGAAACAAAAAGGAACAAGAAAAGATCGCTGAAGTGCAAAACGGATATTCTGGAATCGAGGAATCCTGTTTTCAGAGAATAAACTGTGGTTAAAAATGCCTGTCGCATTTTCGCGATGGGCAATAATTTTTTCTTCGCATTTTCGAGCAACTCGTCGCATTTTGCGAAAAATGCGACTGCAGCTTAAACCCTGCTATATTTACATACCCATAGTTGGGTTATAATTCATCATGCCATCTGGAGATCCTCTACTCTATTAAAATTACGATTTTGGGATTCATGCGCCTATTTTCTTATTTAATCCATATGCCTACAAATAATACTCAAATGTGTACACAACGTTGGAAACCTGTGGATGTCTACAGACAATAATAATTAAAACATTTCTATTTTCCACTTGGGTATTTTCCTTTAAAGTGCTGGCCATTTACAACATTCGATGACGTCATCGCAAGCTTGGAACTTCACTAGAAACGTCAAAATTATAAAATTATTATTATTTTTTTTTTAATTTCCTCCGGAACGGGTCCCATTCTATTCCTTCAGTCTAGAGTCCAATAAATTCTTAATCAGGCCTTGTACGTCGTCTGTTTTCATAAAATTAAGGGGCCCAAAAATGAAGTTGGGCATGCCCTTCTTTTGAAATACATTACCTACACCCTTGATTGCCGACAGAGAAAGCTAAAACGTTGATTCATAAAATGTATTTTACAGCTAAAAAGGTGCGATAAAATCGAAACCGAAAAACGTAGAAGTGTTGATTATGGTCGCGCCATCTATGAGCGAGTTTTGGAACTAAAAGTCTAACGCGACATCTGTGAAAAGATACAGGTCCGCCCAATTTCTCAGAGAGCGCTTACAATTTATTCCAAGGTTACAATTATCGCGATGATATATGCACAAACCGCAGTTATCACTCTATCTGTTGGAATATAGGCGTAATTTTCTTCACTGCACGTGTCTGTGCGAATTTCAAGTGCACGTTAAGAAGAAAAAGGGAGGAAAAAACGGAATATTTAATGCAGGGTTGGGCGCAAAAAGGAAAAAAAAAAATGGGCGCGATGTTTTAAATTCTAAGCGATATCTCATCTGCCGATTCTCAGAATGGAACGCTCGATACTACGATGATAATTTTGCGTTAAAAGCTTGTCGAATGACACATGGCTAAACAGCAGTGAAATTACGATTGCCTTGTAAAAAAAAAATGTGTTTGGGCGGGGCTCCATTATGATTAAGCACAAAGTCTAATAAAATTCAATAATTCGCATATAAATCAGTGGCGGAGTATCCCACACTACTTACTTCCAGCTGTGTCCAGTAAACGTGTATTCAGATTTATATATGCACACCGGCCTGCATTTGTCATACATAGGTGGTGGCACTCGATTTGTGCCGAGAAGATTCGTGATTTCCTGATGGAACTGTTGATAAAAATAGGCACAAAATTGGCGCAAAATTACCTAGTGGGCAGTGTATTTTTTTTTTTCGCCTGGGGCACTGTCTAATTTTTTGCAAGTGCTCTAGGAACACGTATGGCGTTAAGGATCCTTTTCTGGGAGATGAATTGCGCCAAATTGGCGATGAATTTACGCCACAGCCATTATAGTATACTTTGTGATTGAAAATTTGATTGATTAATTGATTGATTGACTTTATTTTATAACCATTGGGATGGTAAGACCCGAGTTCTAGGACTGGGTCAGACCTGTGCACAAATATTAAAAGAAGAGGGATTTGAAAATGAAAAAAGGAGAGGAGTTTAATAATTATTTCATTTTTTAATTAATTAATTAATTTAATTTTAATTAATTAATTAATTTCAATTTTAATTAATTAATTTAATTAATTTTATATTAATTATTTTATTTATTTTAATTAATTATTAATTATTTTATTTATTTAATTTATTTTAATTAATTAATTATTTTATTTATTTTTAATTATTAATTATTTTATTTATTTTAATTAATTATTAATTATTTTATTTATTTTATTTATTTTTAATTAATTATTTTTTATTTTTTAATTAATTTTAATTATTTTGTTTATTTTTTAATTAATTATTAATTATTTAATTTATTTTAATTTTTCTCATAAAATTTTTAGCGGGTTTCAATAAATGTTGAACCCGCTACTGTTCTTGGTCTGTCTGTCTGTCTGTCTGTCTGTCTGTCTGTCTGCCGACAATGAAAAGGGTAAGGTAAATGTATTCCATAAATGCAGTGGTACTCCCTAATAAAGAACACCCACGAGACCGGACATTTTGTCCCTTAAATAGAGATGTCTCTTCTTTGGAGGTACATGTGTTGATACATACATATACAGTATAATAAATTTAATTTAATAGGAAATATAATTAACATCAAATTCTAAATATTGTAAATACTGTATACGTAAGATTACGTAACGTTTCAAATACAATGTATTTAAATGTAAGGGGGCACAGGACCTTTGAATGTATTTGGTCAACACAAAACTGCACCATTTTTAAAAATTTATAACATTAAAGATATCCAATAGAAACCTTAAAAATTTTAAGCATGTGTTAAATGTAATTTTGTTTTTATGTACAAGGTTTAATAAATATATGATTTAAGATTTTCCATTTTAAAAATTTAATTATGCAAGTCAAGGTTTAAACGTAAAAATTACAACATGCATACAGTGACCGCAAGATTTAAGATAAATAAAATCCCACGAACGAATAAAAAAAATAAAAACCCACAGGAAATAAATGTCTTAGGATAATAAACCTAAAAATAAATAACATTTAGCATTAAAAAATTATTACTAAAATTTTAAATTGTGCATTATTGATTTTACAAAAATACTAATAATCAAAAATGAATTTAAAAAGACATATGCACAATATATTTTCAAAACATTAGGGTTGCGTCATGTATAATGCGAAGTTCAATATGTATACTAAATTTCTTACTCACATAATGAGTGGTTCTCCAGAAATGGTGCGCGCAGACTGAAAAATCTTCATTTTGAGAAAATTGACATTTAAAATATATATTGACGCTAAAATATACATATTAAAAGGCTACGTGCCGTGTAATTTCTCATAAAATAACGGACGGTTTTAACCCCGTTTGCCTTAAAAAGTTCATAAGAATCTGGCGTGATTTTTAAAAGTGCTTTAAAAAAAAATCGATTTTTTGAAATTTCAATAGTCCTGTGACTCCTTCACAGTAATGAAAAATTTTTTTCTCGATTAATGAAAAAATTAAAATTTTAGAAAAAATATATAAAGTGGACAATAGAGTTCGGTACTTATACAAATTTATTTGAAATAAACTGTTAGGTGAGTTTGCTGGGAAGAATTTACTCCACATGTATTTTTCTCAACGTGATGTTTTTAAAGCATCTAGGGTTTTTGATTTTCCCAATTATAAATGGTACCTCAAACTCTATTAAAACAAAGTAATACAATGAGATGCTCTATGAAACTTTTGCTGTCAGAGCACTTTTCTCTTTTTAGAGTTTTGTTAGACTATACGATACTATAATACTATAAGATACTATAAAACATTCCAGTTTCATCTGCATTGTAGATGGTTTCAGCTCATTGCCGACGGAAGCAAATTTGCCGCCCTAGGCGATCGGCGTGTGCGCACCTTCCCCCACGTAAAAAATCGCCACCCCAGTACATTTTTTATTTATATAAATCGCTATTTATGTAATATTATATATTATTATATAATAATATTATATCACTGTTTACATAATATTATAAAAAATATTTAATTATATACTACGCCAATAAACGTTGATTTATATTGTTGTTTAATTTAATCTGCGTAGTGTTCGATTTATATAAAATAAATACATATGCTGCAACGGGCATTTCGATCAATTTAATACCAGTCTCTTTGCAATTTGGTTTAAATAGTAGTCTATGTACTACACCATTCTGCGAAATAACTGGCATCAGTAAATAGTCTTTATATACGTTCGTAAAGAGATTATATATTGTCCTTCGTAGCTCAGTGGGTAGAGCCTCCGCCCGGCAAGTGGAAGGTCGTGGGTTCAGGTCCCACCGAAGGCAGAAATATTTATTTTCTTTCGAACGTTTCACCATCTAATCACGCCATACCATCGGCGTTGGTATCACTACGCCAATAAACGTTGATTGATATTGTTGTTTGACCCCAATACATCTTGCAACAATCTAAAAGTGAAAATATATGGGATATCCAGCCCCCTCACTACGGTTTCGGTTAAAACGAAGTATGGTCATCACAGCTTATCTATAAATAATAAACAAATAAATGATCAAAAGCAAAAAAAATGTGTAGGATTTTGTTATAGATGGAGAAAACTATAATTAAAAAAAAAAGCCTTGAAATAATGCATAAATTGCAATGGTTTCAAAATTTTGAAATGATTTCAATACAAAGTTTCAGATTTCGCCAGGAAGGGTTTATCTCTCTTCTACGTATAATATATATATTCAGAATATACACAAAGATATCGGACTATTCTGAAAACGGCTAACATCGTAATTAACACATACATGTACTTCGTGTCGTTTTCACAACCTATATATAGTTCAGTGGTTAGCAACCTGTACTCCGCGTTCTCCAGTGCTCAAAATTTGCAAAAAAAAATCTTTTCTTTTTTTTTTTTGCAAATTTCTTGCTAAAGAAGTTTGAAAAAGCTAGAATAGGAAATATTCCCTCTGGTCACTGATTCAAAAATTTTCCAGCTAAAGGAATTTTTTTGTTACTGTTTTTCGTTTATGTTTATATAGCTAAGTAAGTTTCCCAGTTTCTCGAAATATGTGAGAAATGTAACATTTCGAATAAAGTAAAACTTGACAATTTACATGCTCAAATTGTTAAAAATACTTTCTATCAATAATACCACTCTTATTGGATTTAGTAACTATGCTGGTGAAAATACCATCGCCCTTACAGGAAAAAAAAGTATAAAAAAATAGGTAAAAGCATAAAAGAATGTATATGCATAATTGGCGTTTTCAGAAAGCAATATTTAAAGTTAAAGTTTTTAAAGACTTGATTGGGGAATATAAGGTTGGATTCAAATTTAAGCAATTTAAAATTCGAAACAAAAAATTGTGCTTTTACTATTATACGTTAAAATACCGATTAATAACTTGGAAAATATGGTTAGATAAAAGCAGCCAAAAACGGACGTCCTTATACCAAAGGCACTTTGGTATAAGGACGACAATATACCAAAACGTAAACAAGGACGCTCTTATACCAAAGGCACTTTGGTATAAGGACGACAATAGTGCTCCGCGGATAATTTTTCTTTTGAAAAGTGCTCCGTAACGCAAAAAAGTTGAGAACTGCTGTATTAGTTCATTAATATGTAATTAAACGTGTTTTTTTATAAATATTGCAGCTTTTTTACATCTTCACACAGGAATTTAAATTTATGGACTATCAGAAATTTTGCATATCTCAAATCGTCTAAGCACCCCCTCCCCATGTTTCGGATAATTAAGGTTCAACTGCATAAATCAAGTAAATGTAATGCAGTTCAATAAAACCAAATTTGTATTACGAATGAAAGAATGCAATATATTTACTTAAAATTCTGCGGAAGAACAAGTGAAAAATACTCAGCACAATGCTGTTGCAGTTAAAATTTACTAACAGCTGTTTCTGTAGCCACTTACTACTTTCCTCAGAATGAAAGTCTCGTTCCGAAGAAAATAGCAAGTTGCTATTGAAAGAATTGTTAATGATATAATGCATTTTAATCGTGACGATATTGTGTCTAGTATTGTTTATTAGGGGAAGAATATAATTTTATACAGTTTGATATGGTTGGCTTATTTGCATATTATGACGCCAACGACAGCCAAAGTGATGCAGTAATGAGACAATAAAAAGCAATAAATGAAACGCGTATTAAATTCCGTACCGGCCACACGGTAAATGGACTTAACGGAGAACCGTTATCTCAGTGGAGTTGTTTCCATCTCTAGGGAAGGTATCTTCGAATTTTTTGACTTCAATAAAAATATGGTGTGCTCCAGAGACAACGTTCATTAGAAGTTCCGGTTCTCGCTGCGAATCCGAAATTTTTACAACCGATTAACGCAAACACTAAACAGGTTTACTTTGCGCTTTACAACGACGTTAAATAGCTGAATTTTAACGGCGCAAGGTGGGCGAGATTCATGCTGCGCCAAATATTACAACATTGAAAAGACGTTTTTAGGGAATGCGCCTGTCGTCTGTTCGTGCATTGCAACGAGCAGACAGGACAATAGTTATCTATTCTGAATTTGGCAACGCGTCACAACGAATGTTGCCAAAAGGGCATTTCGATTCCCATTCCGATTCTTATGACGTGTACTTCCGATGGCTTTCATTTAAAGGCGCATGTTTGAGGACTTCTCCGAGTACGAGGGCTTAAGTAGAAAACCAAGCCCAAAAGGCTTAGAAGTCAAGTATTCGCCATGAAACACTTGAATATCCACTTGTGTTTTCTACAAGGAAAGAATTTTTCAACGTACAAGGATTAAAATGTTCTTTCTGTCGCTCCAAATGAGCCGGCTTCACTTCCCCAACCCTGCGAGCCTAATATGGAATTTATCGAGGACAGGGGCCTACAGTTTTTTTGCGTGGAATCCGAACCTCAACCGACATAATTCCACTTCGAGGTGCTTACTGGGAACTACGAAGCCATTTAATTAGGCTTCGGCGCTCCATGCCACCGCAGTGACATCGAGGTTTTTTTAAATCAATGGTTCCAAACTGGTGGTCCGCGAGACGGGTCATTATTTAAAAAGAAATATTGAAAACAAAAGATTTATACAAATTATTATTGAATATTAAAATAAAATATAAAAATGAAACTGGTGGTATATTTGTAGTACCCCCCCACCTCTCCACCCTTGAAGAAAAGTTGGCTACGCTATTGCATGTAGGTACTTCTGGTGAAGTGTAAGGACTTTCCATTGCTGCCATTAGGGATTTCACCTTGACAGCACGGCTTTGTCCAGCTTCAATGTTGGCAACACTGCTTTGTTTATTACTATACATCTACACCTTTCCCCCATAAAAGACCCGGCTCCTCTTTTTTCATTAAGGTGTTGCAATCAACTCGTGCAGGGACGGATTTAGAGGTCGTTCAAGAGGGTGGGGGCGATTAATTTCATTTTTGAAAATGATACTTCATTGGACCTTTATCTTATATCTTTTCAATATCAAATTTTCATTCGGGGGGCGGGGGGATCGCTATCCCTGCACCCTAAAACCTCCCCTGAACTCATGAGAATTTTTCGAAGTGGTCCGCGGGTAGAAATGAAGTGAAATAGTGGTCTGCGGTTGAAATTGAGTTGAGAACCACTGCTTTAAATGCAGGAAAGATGTTCAAAAACGCGCAGAATGGAATTAAATTAGACTGTTTTTAAAAAAAAATAATTATTTCTTTATTTAGCGATATCTTAGTTTCCAATCCTTGATTTTGTTTTAATTAATTTTAATAGATATCATACGCTCATTGGAACATGGACATTCAAATCCATTTTAATCCAGAAAATTTTCCATTTTATCCATTTTAATCCATTAAATCCAGATTAATATAAAAGAAAGTTCCATAGCATGTAACTAGCGGTTTTAAACTTTCCACTCTTGTAAAAAAAAGTGTATGTTAAGAAAAAACGTTGTGTGTTTTTAAAAACTGCAAATTTTAAAACGCTGTGTGAAGACTTTGTATAATTAAATACCAATACGTTGTGATTAAAATTGTACATAAATAATTTCAATATTCAGTGGCCGATTTAGGATTTTGCTGCCAGGGCTCTGGCATACATTGCCGCCTGCAGGCTTCAACATACTTTGCCGCCGAATTTTACCAAACATAACTATAGCCACAACAGAAATTTTGGCGCCTCTCTTGAGGTGACGCCCATATCAGCTCTCCCTTTCCAATTCTTAGTTATACTTCTGAATATAACAATTCAAATTTAATAATAATAATTAATAAAATTTAATTTCTTTGATAGCCAAAAATTAATAATTTTTGGCTACCAAAGAAATCAGCGCCGCCTTTGCGAACTTTTCTTCTAACATTTGTCGCCGTCACCTTCAGCTTAATTAACATATTGGTGAATCCGCCGCCACTGGGAGTATTTCGATTAATCAACTGTTATGGAAAATTTGTGAATAATGTGAAATATTCAAACATGGGACATAGAGAATACAGATTGATCCAAAAAATAGATGTTACAGAGATCACCTTTTTACCTATTATTCGTAGAAACGTACTATTCAATACAAAAAAAAATCATGAAACTGAGTGTTTTTGCATATAACTCTAATATCTCAAAATTGGGGGGTTAATTTGACTATTCTTTTCCTGGCAGCGCCTTTGTGTTTTAGTTGAAAATACGTCATTACCTGCACGCAACTTTTTAAAACTCCTAACGTATTATGGCAAACAAAGAGTCTAGTGTAGAATGAAGTGTTTATTAAAGAACTCAATTTAATATTCAAGGAGTATACAAAGGGCGCTTTCTTCTCTTGTTAAGTGTTTGCTGCAATTGACTGCGCGTTATTATTATTTGCACGTAAACAACGAAGTTTAAAGTGTTCATGCGCATTTCTGCATAAGGGCAAATCACGTCATCATTACGTCATCACCAAATGTTTACTGAAAACGGTATTTCTCTCCTTTTCTTTTACAGTTGATTGATGAAGCTTTGATTGTTTTGTGGATAAATCCACCCATCTTTTCCTTCTGAGGATGTTTACATCGATTAAACATTACACCGTTACTTTTCACTGCCTTCCCCCTCCCCAGTGCAGCCAGAATATTCCCAAGGGGGGGTCAGTGGTGCATGTAATTTTTGATGAGAAACAAATGGCCAGATGCCATATCAATCACGATTGTCTTTTGTGTACATTATAATTGTTAAATTACTAATATAATGCAATCTATTTAAATAATTAGAAGCAGTAGATAATGTTTTTACAATTTTATAGTGGACAGAATTCTTATTCTATCTTCATCAATAAAGTTAGATTTCTTGACGAAATTAGAAATATCTGCAGTCGTAATTTCCATTTCAACTGTGTTTTGGTCTATCTTTATCCCTGGAAAGCGTTTGAAGACAGTCTTGGTCACTCTTGGTGTTGCTTGATTCAATAGCACTCTCATCAATTTCACCAGAGTTCAGGGGAATTTTGGGAACATCACTACTTTCATCTTACATTTTTAATAAAATAATTTACCAGTGTCTGTTGGCGTAATAATTTTTCGTTTTGTTAGCACAAGGGAGGGGCTCGGGCTCCCTCGGCCCCTGACGTGGGTGCGCCACTGCCTTCCCTATCCTTCCAACATCACACTGAGCTAAGATCTATAATTTCCTGGGGAAATCTGAACTTTTCACGTTTAGTGAATTAAACCCTGGGGGAAAAACGTCGTTATATACCTGCTGAAATCAAATCTGGATTATGGTTTATTACACTATATAATTATTGTTTATTACATGATTAGTCCATTATATAATTATTGGTTATTACATGAGTAATTCATTACATAATTATTGTTTACTATACGATTAATTCATTGTATACTTATTGTTTATTACATGGTTAATTCCTTACATAATTATTGTCAATTACATGACAATAAACCAACGCCCCAGTCGTCATGCTCGTCGGTTGCAGGTCCGCAGGTTTCGACTCCCAGGTAAGCTTTGTTGGTTTGAAACGTGGGATGGTGCTAGTCGCTTACCCTAGTGCCCCCATGACTGACAATTATCCGGCAGTTTTTAAATTTCCAGATAATTGATAGATTAAAATTTATTGGCAATCCAAATATATTCTCATTTGCTTTTAAAAACCACAAGTTTAGTACAGTGAAAATCGGTTATAACGACCTTCAAGGGACCGTGAAAATTCGGTCGTTATAACCGATATCTTTTCTAATTTATAGTATAGTAATACACTTCAACCTCCTGATGCCCTGCATAGAGAGGGCTCTCTCTACATCCACTCAGCTGCTACTAAAAGAAAAAGTCGTGGCTCAATGTGGAGAATATTCTACATGGAATTATGGGTTAAATAATAACAAAAAAAACAACAACATAAAAACAGTTTTTTGGCATCCCCATTACGTCTAAAAGTGTGAACGAAAGTTTTGAAATTCCTTGGGCATCGCGACGTTAAAGTTTTATAAATTGTTTTGATAGTAAAAAGTATTAAACTGTTTGGTTTCAAAATTAAATAAAAATGGATTTAATTATAATGAATTTAATTACTATATTAAATTATATTTATAGCCGCACTCTAAGTACATAGTACTTTTGGTTTTTTAAATTAAAAAATTGCAGAAAATATTAAAGTATATAGTTAGTATAGAAAACAAATGCAATAAATAATATGTTTTGTATTATAACAATGATTTCCGAACAGTGCCGGTTTAAGAGCTTTATGGGCCCTGGGCCGAAAAAATAAGGGCCCCCCCTAAAGAATGTGGTCCTCGTGGTATTTAATAAATAAATCACGATTTTTTTTTCATTATCTTTAATATTCAGGTTTAGCAGTAATAAAAATTTCTCGGACATTTGTAAATAAACAAGATTAAAATAACGCTTAAATTTTAATAACAGTACCAATCACAATACCAAATAACAATAATACTTCTTGCTCATTAATTCGTAAAAACGACGCTCAGTCTGTTCTTAAGTTATTACAATGGTTTTCACGTCCTTCTGCCAAAGATATACAACAACTGAACTCTTTAAAATAAGCATAATTCAGAAATATGAAAATTTACCCTCTCTCTTGTCAACATCACCGCATTCTGGAGGAGAATCTCGGAACAAGCTTCGGCTTTATATTCTCTTCCATTTCTAACCTCAAAACTTAAAATAATTTAATATAGATCTTCTCTTACATTTCTATAATTTTTATACTGCTCAAGCTATGTATCACGAAATATTGTATATCGGGTTGAATAAAAATTTATTATTATTATTATAACACAAGGCTCCTTCAAGGTCCCTGTGGGATTCCAAAATGGTGGGAGCATAGCTCAGGATCTACTTGGCCTATACGCAGCAATGTAAAGTTTTCAGAATTATTGGGAAAGGGCAAGGGTATAATATATGCATTTATATATTACAATACATGTAAAATTCCAATTGGCTTCAAATTATTGGAGGTGGGGAGGGTACTCGGGACTTACAAGCCCATAAACTCTACCCCTAAGTCCAACACTGCTTCCAAAAAAATCTGTAACTTTCGTTTCGACATTTCGTAACGAAATTTTACTATAAAGTTGAAAATGCTTCTCAATTACTAATTTAAGTTAGCTCCAAGTCGCGTCGTTATATCCGATACGAATTTCCCTACTTAGAATCTACGTAGACTACAAAATCGCCGTCGTTATAGCAGGTTTCGTCGTTATATACGATGTCGTTATAACCGATATATTTTACTTACACTTTATATTTTATTATACTATGATTTAAAAAACAGTTTATGGTAACTATCGGTTATAGCGACCGAATTTGCACGGTTCCCTTGAAGGTCGTTATAACCGATTTTCGCTGTATTAAAAAAAATGTCCTTCTAATATGTTTTTTCTATCAGAAATAAATAAATATTTGGTAATTCATATTTTAAAACTTCAATAAAAATCTAAGAGCACTGTATACGCGCACGTGTGCGTATATCTTCGGGCATATGTACCGTTTTATTATCCTTGGTGATGATAACATCGCAAGGCACATGTGTGTGTGTGTATTCTCATCACCACCTTGGCATCGTCCTCACTGTGTTATTATTTGTATTTTCTTTTTTTCTTGAATGATGCCCAGGAAATAAACTGAATTGAATTGAAAAAGTTTAGTATATAAATGTGGAAAATTGCTCATTTGAGTATTAATGATCAACTACATCTCGTGTAATTGATTGTTAATACTCAACTACATCTCGTATAGTTGATCGTTAATACTCAACTACATCTCGTGTGAAGTTAGCGTTGCTTAATTTAGTTTAACATTACTGTACTGTCCGGTTTGGCAATGGCTTTGGATACTACACACAGACCTGGATTAAGATCCACTTAAGAGCTTTACACAATTAAAATATTTTGATACTCTCCACGCATACATTTAATTAAAATCATACACACCACGATAAAACCACAAAATATATTTTTATTTTTCAAGAAATGAAATAAAATTCGCAAATAAGATGGAACACAATGTTTATTTTGTATACCTCTATCATACGCGTACGTAGAAAGTTCGTAAGGGGGAGCTATGGGCTCAATGGGAAGTTACATAGCGCAACTCACATATTATGATAAATATACAAAATTTCAACACCCCCTGCGTACGCCAATGACAATGCAGGGGCGTAGCTAGGGGGTGGCGCAGAAGGGCGCAAAATCGGCTGAAATGTTTCACAGGGGAGAATATGTTCATAGATATGGGGCGCAATCTGAACGGTTTTGCCAGGGGCGCAAAATCATCTAGCTACGGTACTGCCTATATGGCAATGGAAAATTTTTGTGGTGCCCTCTTTCCCTTGCTGTCCTAGGCATGTGTTCATTTTGTCCAATAATAAATCCGGCCCCGACCGTATGTAAGCGTTTGGTGCTTACTCGTTTGGATATGATTTTATAGAAGCGCTTTATACGTGTGTTAGAAAATAGTGAAGCTTTGAGAAATCAAAAACATCCAGGCTTGTTGCAAGTTGAAAACAAGCAATAATACATGAACATTTTGCCTAAATGCCTTGTTTATGAAATTTAAATAACCTCGCCTGCGCACATAAATTGTATATTTTCAAACTATACATACAACGCTGCCACAGATATCTTTTCGGAGGACACACATTGGTAAAATTAAAAATATAGTTCTTAAGATGGGAGAGATCTTAACGCATTCGAGGGCACTGGAATCTTCTTTCTTTATCTTTTTTCCTCCGGTGAATTTTTAACTTTCACGTTTTTCTATAAGAAAAAATATAATAATAATTTTTGCCAGTTTGAGGCTTGGACCCCATCAAAACGATGCTGTTCAAATCCAAAGGATAATCTAAAAAGTCATGTACAATTCAGAGTATATTAAAGTAATGTAATTAAATTTAGCTAATATAAAAATACATTAACTTAGAGAAAGAAAAGATTGGCAACATCCAAAATAATATGGGGAAGCATATTATGCCCGAGATATATATATCCTCCAAAGACGATAAGATGTTGTATTACTATTCCATGAACTTAAACTACTTTGCTTTTTTCCTGCTCCTTTATATATGCGACTCAGGGTCTAGTTTTTTACAATATATTTCGGCTTATTACATATATTTATATATAATTTATTATTATATAATTAATTATTATTATATAATTTATTTGGGCAAATTACGTAATCATAAACAGTTTTAAAACTCAGAAATTTGTGATCCTCAGCGGCATCGTGGATTACATAGTTTTTTGCAGTTTTTCCTTTAATCTTAAGCACCAGTACATTAACTGTAATCAAATAAATAAATTATACATTAAAAACATACAGCGTTTCTTAGTTTAATGTTGTTTAACAGCATCTTTGATTCCGGCGAGTAGAACAGTACACAGTAGTGATAGAATATCAATTTGTAACACAGTACCACCGATATGTTAATTCGCAACATATCATTGTCAAATTATCAAACTGCAGCACAGCAATGCTAATATAATATTTTGCGACATAACACAATCCAAATATCAATTTGGGTATAGCGTATAGCTAATATCAAATTGCAATACAGCATTTTCAACATATGAGCTTGCAATACAGTAGTTACTAAGATACTCAGTATTACTAAGATGCCAATTTACAACGCATTGCTATGATCTAATTTTGAAACACAGTTTTGCCAAGACAGCAATTTGCAGCACAATATTTCCTATGTATCAATTCGCAATGTAGTATTGCTAAGCTGCCAATTTACAACACATTGTTGCTACGATCTGAATTTAAAACATAATATTGCCAAGACAGCAATTTGCAGCACAGTATTTCCTATATATCCATTCGCAATACAGTATTGCTAAGATGCCAGTTTATAACACATTGTTGCTACGATATCAATTTGAAACACGATATTGTCAACATATCAATTTGCAACACAGTATTTTCTATATATCAAATCGCAATACAGTATTGCTAAGATGCCGATTTACAACACATTATTGCTACGATATAAATTTGAAACACAATATTCTCAAGATGTCAGTTTGCAGCACAGTATTGCTAAATTTATTCCCCTAATACAAATACTTAAAACCACAATTTTTGTCACTGTAGTGATGCATGTACCAAAAATACTGATGCTTCTTGTCTTGATATGATATGGTAAGAACGTTTACTTTTAAAAAATCTTTTCTTCCCATTACTTGACTGAGATACACAAAGGCATTTCATTATGATGGCATGGCAACATCGCTACCGTTCAACTTGGCAATCTTCAACGTTTTCTGGCCAATCACAGACGCTTCCTTCGGGATTGTAGACAAGGTCATGAGGACATGGCATGTGGTGACGTCGACGCCCATCGCACATATAGTATTTAGTGCAATCAGACATGTCTGCATGGTAACTAATTTGGCCCTCTTCCTCATCACAATCTACTTCTCCTAAAGGAATCAGAAGTAAAATAACTGTTAGTATTTGCACTATATAAAAACATTGCACATTTCTCTGTACATGGCAATGTATTAACACCAAGTAAGTTACAGAACAAATATAGTTGTACGAATTATATGTGTATATCTTAGTTCTGTGAACATATTGGCAATGTACAGATGTATTGGATGATAATGTTACACACGTACCAATTCGCTTCTCAAACGTATTTTCTGCAATGTTCGCTTCGTAGCTGATGTCCAGCACTTGGTAACCCTTAAGGTGTTCTTTTACAGCATGGATAAGAGGAAAAGGTTTTCCAACGCAATTTCCTCTGAAATCATCCATATCTATTGCCCAAATCATGGCGCCACCAAATCCATTGTCTTTCAGCCATTTTGTCTACAGAAAAACGGATTATCAAAAATAATGCTGTAAACAAAATAAATAATGTTCATAATATCGGAGCTTGGACAGATGGGTTGCTTTGTTTCATTTTCAAGAAACTCTATTAAATTATTGCAGTATCTTTCTAATGTATTTTCCATACATAGCTCGTGCGTATGGATTTCGGGAAATACACACTGGCGTACGCAGGGGGATTGACAGAGACCATAAACCCCATTTGCAATTCAATTTTGTATATAGACATATCTATGTTGTAGCTATGTAACCCCCTTTCTAAGCCTATAGTCCCCCCCCCCACCCCCTTATGTATTTTCTACACCAGAATGGAAATACACCAGAAAGAGGACGCAGCCATCGAATAACACTTTTTCGTGATGCCACAAAAGTAGCCTATTTTTTCGAACAACGGGGAACAACCACAAATAAAGGTAATACATTCTGAAAAATACTTTCGTAAGTGTGTTAGAAGGTTGGTGCTGCTGAAATGTATGCTTATGTATAAATAACAGAGAAATAAATGCTTATGTAGTTGGAGCAGAATTATGGAACAAATTACCAGTTTCCTTGGCATTTTACGTTTCATTTCATTTCATGTTTTTCTAAAAAAAAAAGTAAATGCTGTGCTTTGTTGATTACAACCTAATTTTTTTTCTGTTTTCGTTTGAATTATCTTCGTTTATTACGGATTGTATTTTGTAAGGAAGTGATATAGATATATATCTGAATTTGGATGTGACATATTGGCTCACTTTCTGTTATCTAGATTTTATATTACATTTAGCATTGTTTTCTACAGTAAAGTAATGCAAATGATTACTGTAAAGTACAAGCAGTAAAAGTAGAAAAATAATAGGGAAGACGAGCTGAACGAAACGGCAAATGGCATTGAGGGCTAGTCAGATGGTTGTAATAATCATCTTTTCCCCACTGCCACAGTCACGTAAAAATTACCATGTATTAAGTTATTTATAAATTTCCATGTATTAAGTTATAATACATGGAAAGTAAAGATAGCAAAAATATCATCATTTGTTCTATGCATTATATTATTTTGTATCTTCCTGTAGAAGAATATATTATCTAAAATCGAAAACATTGTAAAAGGATTGATGAAGATAATGTTTAGAAAATATTTGTATATCCCGTTGCTGAAATAAATTGATTTGATTTTATATGTATTTTCCGATAAACAGGAGTTTGTAACGTTCGGCGTCGTCTCTCCCGGCGACGGTAATGATATACCGGAAATTCCCAGAGAACCGGTATATCATTACCGTCGATGATGATATACCGGAAACTCCCAGAGAACCTAATAAGCAATACATGACACGGTTATCGTCGTAGAGTCCGATTTCGTGTATAACTATTTCACTAATATTTCGGTAATTTTTGCATCAGTTTTGATACGCATATCTAGGATATTGGGTACGTAAAGCTAGAACATTTGATACGTGGATTTATGATAAGCTTTCTCCGTGACAGTGGTTTTAATGCGCAAAGCTAGGATATCTGATATGTAAAGCTAAGACATTTGACATGTAAAGCTAGGGCACTTGATACGTAAAGTTAAGACATTTGATAAGTAAAACTAGGGCAATTGGTATGTAAAGCTAGGACAGTTGATACTTAAATCTAAGACATTTGATATGTAAAGCTCGGACACTTGATACGTAAATCTAAGACATTTGATATGTAAAGCTAGGTCAGGGCAGTTGATACGTAAAGCTATTTGATACGTGAGTTTACGATATTTGAAAAAAAAGGTGTAATGAGAATATCGCTACATTCAAGAGATCTGATTAGATTTTTTCACCTTTACACCCATGCTCCTCACATCGTCAAATCCAACCCACTGATCTCCTTTAAACGCGTATGGAACCATTTGTTCGTCATCCCATATGAGCGTTGCTCCAGACTTCAAGAAATCGCAGATCTGTAAGCAAATAAAAAATGAAACTTTACAAAGGCAAGTAAGTGGTAGCAACACGTGAGAACAAGCTTTATATTTAATTTGAAAGCGTAGCAGGGAAAAGCGTTTCCTACTCCCCTCATAAAAGGCAAGGAATCCGCTTTCTTTCGTATATTTTCCGGGCGCTCCACCCTCGTAAACAGGTGCTCCAATATCGTTTGATGATGTATTGGACAGAGTGAAAGTTCGCCCATATGTCGGTAAGCCAATGTGCAGCTTTTCTTTGAACGCACCCCTACGAATCCATTCCAGTGCGCTGTAATTCTAAAATAATAATAATAACAATCATTGGACAATTACTTCTAAAGAGTAACTGAGTTACAGTTATTATATTTCAAAAGTAACCACGTTACAGTTACTTATATTTCAAAAGTAACTAATTGCAATTACTTCCACAGAAACTGTAATAGTTACTTCTACAATAACTTTTGGTAGTTCTAAGTGTAAACAATGGAATTTTGCAATTTCATCATTTTTAAGGGGGTAGCGATTAAAGCGTGTAAATAAAACACTGTAATTACTCAACAAACTTATATTGAGCTTCAAAAGTAGCTGCTGCATCTGAAGGTTTTGATCCAAAAGTCTTCCTCTATTTGAAGAACTATTCCACCTACGCTAAATACCCTCTCAATGGTGGCACTTGTTGATAATTCAGTGTTATACTTAATAAATAACCTGTTCAGGCTACTAACACATGTAATACCCAAAGATTAATGTTGCCAGGTGACAAAAATCGATGCACATCGTCTGTCGACATATGATGAATGTATTTTTCTCGTCTGGTGGATAGGAAAAGTCATCATCAACATCATCCACTGGCACTTGAGCAATATGCGAGGCAAATTGAGAGAGTTTGAGCAAGCTCCGAAATAAGCATGTTGTGTAGACTTGAAGGGTTTCTCCAAGTGGTGGGGGAAACAATGCGCATGTAAAGTAAGGAAGATTGTTTGTTTGTTTTTTGGTTTTACGGCTCAAAGACTACAGTGGTCATGCTGCGCCGGGACCTACTGTTTTCCGAGGAATCCGAACCTCTTAAGGCCTAGGGAACCAAACCCCGGACTACAGTGAGCAGTGCGATCTTTATGAGATCTCTGAGTAAGCGTTCTTTGCACTGCTGGGAGTCGAACCCGGATTAGCGGCGCACTAGGAGAACGCGTTACCACACTGCGCCACCGCAGGGCCAAAGTAAAGTAAGGAAGATGCAACGAAATTTTCGCTAATTCGTTACCACTGAAAAAATAACTAATTTACAGTTGCAATTATTTTCTTAAAAATCTAATGCCGTTACACGGCGTTACCCAGAAAATGTAACTGTTAACAAATAGCGGCGTTACAAGTAACGTATTACCCCAATGACTTAATATTAATAATAATAGGTTGGTCGACATTGCAGTGCCTTGTGACAGACGAGTAGACGAAAAAAAGATTGAAAAGATCACAAAACTCAAGGATTTGCAAATAGAGGTGGAGAGACCTAGGAGGAGAAAAGCTACAGTGTTTTCGGTTGCAGTGAGTGCCTTAGGTGACCTTCTCCAAAACCTAGAGCACCACTTCAACTCGTTGAAAACTAACAACAAATACTGCCACCAAATTCAAAAAGCCGCACCTGTATACTAGGGACAGCCCATATCATACGCAGATACCTTTAGTTTAGTTATCAATCGTCCTTGGAAAGGATGGTAACTAAATAGATGAAACCAGACAAATACATTAGGATTGTGAATTTTCACAATAGTACTAATTAGACTTAAAAAAAAGAAAGAAAGAAATTCATTCGATGACTTCGAGATATTGGGAACGTTGAAGCATTACGTAAACAATAGTTTGGCCATTTTATACCCCTTCCCCCACCACAAAGCAAAAATTAACATTATATATATAAATATAAACACATACATATATATAAACACTATCGTTTTTATTATATAAATATGTTTTCTTCAAAGTAAAATTTGGAATTTTTTATTAATTTGTTTATACAGTGCGCGAAAAAAGTATAAGGACAACATATAATTGAATGAAAATATACTTTATTTTCATTTTATCAAAATGAATTTTTGATATTTCTGACCAATGATATCACATTTTACAGTAACATCTACAACACATAACATAACAAATATGAACCTTACAGAAGTTGACCTTATAAAGATTATCACTAAAGAACATATAGAAAAAAGTATAAGGGCATATTCTAAATTACATTAGATTTATTTTAATAATTAAGAAAACAACCTTTATTTTCAATTACTTGAATAAGCTGGGAAGTCATCGATGCTGAAAATTCTTTTAAAGTGTCTATGGTAATGTTATTCCAAGCTTGTTCGATAGCTAATACAAGATCCGGTTTACACTGATATTGTGTGCCATTTCTATAAACTTCTCAGGCTAGAAGGCCAAATAAATTTTCTACAGGATTCATATCTGGACTCCTCGCCAGCCAATCAAGTAAATTTACTGAATTGGCTTCAAACAAGAGTTTTGCACTCTTAGAAACGTGCATGGAAGCATTATCCTGTTGGAAAAAATAGTCACCTGAAGTCATTAGTGGGGCCTCAGGTAACAAATTTTCACCTAACATATCAACATATTTGTCAGAGTTCATTTTGTAGTTGATAAAGACTATTGGAGTGGTTCCGTTTGCTGCAAAAGCGCCCCAAATCATTACTATGTCCCCACCGTTTTGACGTTTGGAAAAAACTTCGTTGGTTTTACGCAGATTATACCAAAAATAGGGACAACCGTCTGGCCCATCAAGGTTGAATTTCTTTTGTCTGAAAAGGTTACATCATTCCATTTTGGACCGAGAGAAATGTAATTTTTGCGAAGTCCAGTCTTCTTTCCTTACGTTGCTTTGTACAAGGCGAACGTAACATTAACTTTCCATACCAAATATTCGGATGTTTATTCAAAACATTTTGAACTGTTCGTGTGGAACATGGTAAGTCCAAATTTCTTCGAACTTCATTTGTAGTTTCTTTTTTCTCGCAAGCTTTTCTTACAACTATTCTTTTCTGTCGATGCATTAGAATTTCTGGTCTTCCTGTTAGTTTATTCATTCCATACATTTCAAATTCTTTTAGAAAATTATAAACTACACTTTTAGATCTTTTAATTTTTTTCGAAATTTCATGGCCACTTAATTCAGATTCTTTAAAAGCAAGAATTTTCCCTTTTTTAAGGTCAGAAAGGTGAGTTCCTTTCGGCATCGTACAAAAGAAATGAGGCAAGTGTGAATTTTGTTTAGAAACCCAGTCTTTATATTTGAAATGGTCATTTTATGCTTTCAAATATGAAATTTTACTATAATTTTAGATGAAAAATCAACTGTCCTTATACTTTTTCCCAAGATCATATGGGTTTAAAATTCACAAAATAAATTTATACCTATCTATTTTTGGAAAGTTTAACTAATTTACATGAAAAATAACTTAATTTTATCATGTTTTTCCCTAAGAAATTTGCATACGTTTCCGTCTAAAAGATTTCTAGATTTGTGGAGTTTTCTCTTGTCATACTTTTTCGCTCGCTGTATAAAGTGATTAAAGCGCTACATGGCGATCGACTAGAGCATCAAATCTGTTTAAAATACGTAGAATATACGAAACGTGAAAATATGAAATGCCGAAGAAAGAAGAAAATGTACCAGAAAACATAAAATGCTGAGGGAAACGTGAAAAACTGGAGAAAACGCCGCACATAAGATGACATCCTGCGAAAGACTTCATAAATGAAAAAACATGAAATACATATGAAAGTGCATGTAAAAATAAATAATGAAAATACAAAACACACATGCAGATACATAAGGGCAATATACAAGAAATTAGTACTCATGAAACTAACAAAAGCTCACACACTCACTAATTCCAAATTAGTAAAAACTTCTAAACAAGTTATAAAACTTAACGAAAACTGCTACCCTTTAAGTTAGGAAAGCTGCTACCCTTATCATAAACTTAATGAAAGCTGCTACCCTTATTATGAAGTTAGTGAAAGCTGCTACGCTAATTGGAAAATTAACGTCTATACTAGTTAATATGTGAAGAGATAACTTACCACTGTAAGCTTTTCCTGAAAAGGATTTGCGTCGATCAACGGATAGAGGGGGCTGTTGTGCCCGACTGTTTTCTCCCAGTCCCCATGGAAGTCGTAGGTCAAGATATTCATCATATCCACGTGTCTAAATATGCAAAACAGAGATATTTTAATGAGGTAAATAGAAAGGGGGTGGTAAGGTAGTCGCATAAGGTTCTCTTAATTTTGAAACAAGGACGTGGCTAATAAATAATATATATGTCTGATTTTTCAAAATAAAAGAGTTAGAGTAATGGCACCAACTGTGAATTTTTTTAAATAATATGAGGTAATAATTGGGAATATTGCGAATTATTTTAGTACTATAAATTATAGAAGCATTGTAGACTATTAGGAATATTGTGAAATACTGGAAAAGAAGTTTGAACTATCGTGGAAATGTTGTGAAATGTAGATAAAAAATACTATGAATTATTGTAAGCATTGAAAGTGCTGGAAGAATTGTTGACTATTAACAACATTGTGAAATACTAAGAAAGAAGTTTGAACTACTGTGGAAATGTAGATAAGGAACACTATGAATTATTGTAAGTGTTGAAAGTACTGAGAAATATTGCAAGTGCGGCATATTATTGGAAATACTGTAATTACTGCAAACTATTATAAGCTTTGGAAATACTGTAAACTATTTGATATATTACATATGCATAACTTGAGAGTTAAATATAAAGTAAACTTTGGGGGGTGGGCGGCAAAACTAATTGTGCGGAAAAAATACGATTTCCTCTCCTTTCCCTGAAAAAAAACTGTGGGGGTAAGTGCCCCCCCCAGATTACACCTACTATATATTGTGTGAACTATTATAAGTATTGGAAGTACTATAAACTATTTGATGCACTGTATGAATTATTATAAGCATTAGAAGTACTATAAACGATTATGTATTGTGTGAACTATTATAAGTACTGGAAGCACTATAAACTATTTGATGTACGGTGTTAATTACGATAAGCATTGGAAGTCCGTCGCTAAATAGTCGTTACTTAGAAAGATGTATGTTATTAAGAGAGTTAACAGTATTGCGAAGTACTGGAAGTATTGCGTGCACGTTTGAAAAAAATGTTAGTACAGGTTCATCAGTAGAATAGGCTTTGCACACTTAGCAAAGTTAATGTCTGCGCGCACAGGGCATGTGCGCCGACGACATAAAAATATTGGGGGCGGGGGGACAATATACCAGTAGAAGGCATTTTGTTTGAAATTGAAGGGATACAGGGAACCCTAATACCAACACTTGGAGGGCGGGTCCCCCCTGTCCCCCCCGCTAACGGCGCCCGTGGCACAGGGACGGATCCAGAGAGGGATTTTGGAGAGAGAAAAGTAAAATACTGCAGTACATTCACTCACAACCAGCCCGCATTTAGCGAGTTTCTGGATACAGCGAGGAAAATATGGATTTTGTTTGGTATAATAATTAAACGCAATTCAACACAACCGCTTTTAGCGATTAAGTATTTTTTGAACCCCGATTTAATGAGCAATTAAAAATAAAATGGGAAATCAAACTTTTTGTAAAAATTCCGTCGTTATATGCGGTTGGTCGTTTTAATCTGCGCTCGTTATAACCGATTTCCACTGCATTTTTATGGATTTGACAGGGAAAATTTCCTTCATTTCCATCGCCCCCCACCGTGGATGCGCCACTGGCTCACCTGTGTAATTTTTGTTTTTTTGCCCCTAAAGTAATATCCATACTACCAGTGGCGTGCCTAAATATTTTGCCGCTCGGGGCCAGTGACTGTCATTGCCGCCCCCCATTAGGGTAACAAAACAAATAAATTTTGTTTTTTAAAGGCTAATTGCCGCCCGGAGCGCCGCCCACTTGCCCCCGCCCCCCAGCTACGCTACTGCATACTACTTTTGACTAACCTTTTCAAATTTCTGGACTGGCAATAAAAAAAATTGAAAAAAAAATAAAGAAAGAAAGAAAGAAAGAAACAATCTGTTGTTTTACTCAGTCTCACGTTCATTAGGCATCATACTGAAAATTGTGTGATAAGAAAGGAAGATAGGGAAGGAAGGATAAGGAAGGAATATTAGAACGTATGGATTAAATCACGGTCTTTCCGAACACAAATCACGTTTTTAAAGTTTTTGCGCTGATTCTCTTTCTAACCTCTCTGATACCTTTCATCATTCTTTTAATGATATCAATAAAAAAGTGTAATTTTGTATTTTATATCGGTATTTATGATCGATAATTATTAATGAAAAATAAAATTATGGGACTATTACCTGGTGATATCAGCCACGTCATATCCAGACGCTATTGCTTCATAACTTGCTGGCACCGCGATTGAAAATAATAATTTTGGTTTCTCCATGTTCTTTGCTTCTCCGTCAAACGCAATTCTTATATCCTATGTAAAGTTTACGATTTTAAAATTTCCATTTGATAAAATATTTTTAATTCTATAAGGTGGGCATGTTCTTCTATGAAAAAAGTTAAGAAAAAGGCAACGGCAAAAAGTTTTACTTCTAAAAATAATTGAATTTCAGTTAAAAAATCGCACTTAGTTAGAAATCCAATTAGGTGAATTTTCTGCTCATAGATGGCAGCACACTCCATTTTTTATCGCTGTTAATTATAAAATCATGAATATTCTGAACAGGCCTGCGCGCAAAATGGCAAGGAGGGATAATGGTAGTAATCAAATAGTGAGGTGGGGGGGTTTACCCCAACGCCCCCTTGTACACGGCCTTCATTTCGAATATAATATAGCAAATATTGTGAAATCATGAATGCCAGGAATTTATTTTAAATGGGGGAGGGGGGGGGGATAAAATAAAATAAACACAGGAACATACCAATAAATATATTAAGAAATATACTGGATTTTGAAAATTAAATACCCATTATTTAAAATTGCACATGCTTGGGAGCATAGGCCTAGATGTAAGATATTATTACCCTTCACAGGGATAACACAATTGCCAAATAATGGTCAACACAGAAAAGCCTCCGGGGCGAGATTTTTGTGAGTTTTTCGTGGGGGAATTTATTATACAATAATTTTTGCCACCCACGTATATGTAGCTCAAACTAGAGCTTTTTGTTTTAGGAAAAAAAAGAGACGCCGTCCCCATTCTGGATTTGAACCTTGAGTTATAGCTCTGTAACCCCTCCCTTATGAACTATCTGCCTACGCCACTGCCCCCAACTTGCCTTGGCTGTTGATTGCGCTGTCTGAGCGTCCTACCTGGGATTCTACTGCCACCTCTGGCGACCACCCTGTCCAGTCTAATCTAATTTGCGGCCCCTTCCCGAGAAATTCTTCCGCATCTTCCTTTGCCCGAGACAACAAAGGAGAAAGTGATTACTAATTGGAAAGGATATTGCTCGGAAAGGATTTGGTGAGAATAATAACCCACAATTTTCTATTGAACATGTGACCTACTTCGATGAGCTTTGTGAAGATTTGCTTTTCCTCCTCGCCTCGTGGAAATTCCCAGTCAATATCCAGGCCGTCGAATTCATTTTCACGAAGAAATTCAATGAGATTGAATATAAAAGACATCTTCCTGAAAAACAGTAAAAGAAACAACGACTCGAATTATAAAATACTGTTAATTCTCCATCCATAAAATAGATTGTTATTGTTGGCTAAGAACAAAGTTGGGGTGCACCGTGCACTTCACTAACAGAGGAGGATGCCAAAAATGGCCCATGGGCGTTCCACAACAAATCAAATGCCATTCGACGCGTCTCACTGAGTAGATGAAATATGTCAATGGGCGCAAAGCTGTCAGATCATGCAGTCATGAGTTAGAGGTCATAAAAGGTCATTCTGTGAGGAGAATCTCCAATGTTATTAGGATTTTGTCTATCAGCTTTCCACAACAAATCAAATGCCATTCGACGCGTCTCACTGAGTAGATAAAAAAAAAATGTCAATGGGTGCAAAGCTGTCAGATCATGCAGTCACGAGTTACAAGTCACTAAGCAAGAGGGCCAATGTTATTAGGATTTTGTTTATCGGTGTTCCACAACAAATCAGATGCCACATGTAACTCGTGACTGCATGATCTGACAGCTTTGCGCCCATTAACATTTTTTATCTACTCAGCGTCAAA
The DNA here is from genome assembly GCA_006491805.2 of Dysdera silvatica. Taxonomy (NCBI): domain Eukaryota; kingdom Metazoa; phylum Arthropoda; class Arachnida; order Araneae; family Dysderidae; genus Dysdera; species Dysdera silvatica. The sequence continues at coordinate 120,217,977 of QLNU02015003.1, read as the reverse complement.
TGGCATCTGATTTGTTATGGAACGCTGATAGACAAAATCCTAATAACATGGGAGATCCTCCTCATAGGGTGACCTTCTATGACCTATAACTCGTTACTTCATGATCTGACAGCTTTGCGCCCATTGCATTGACACATTTTATCTACTCAGTGAGACGCGTCGAATGGCGTCTGATTTGTTGTGGAACGCCGTAGGCAAAATCCCATAGACATCTGGCATCGTCCTTTAGGAAAGTGCCGGCTCTAGGTGCAGGTGGTATTGTCTCGGCATATCTCTCCCTCACGCACTTAAAACAAAATTATTAATTTTTGCACTCTTAGCCTGCACATGTTAAGATACTAGGCATGCCACGTAAAAACGCGTTTGAAACCTGTGAACGAGTTCACTTTCTTCTATTTACGAACAATTCATGTCAACACAGACATTAAACTAGAATTCATTCCTTATTTGCATTACACAACATCTTATTCAACATGGTAGAATTTGGAAAATTTTATTTTTTAGTTGTCTACTGCCGTCACCCCTCCCAAAAAGTGCCTCTCCTAAATAGGTGTCTTGTGTGTCTACTAAAGATGAGACGGGATCAGCCCGAGCTCGGGCCCGGGCTCCAGGGCGTGGCGTGAAAGGCCCACATCAGGGGCGCAGACGAGGAAGAGCGAAAATCAGCTGAAATAATCACAGTGGAGAATATCTCCGTGGATGGGGGCGCAATCTGGACGGTTCTTCCAGGGGCGCAAAATCATCTAGCTCATGTAATGTCGGGCTCATAAAATGGACGCAGCTGAAACCGAAAACTAACTTTTCTATATTGAAGTTTTGGGCTTGGGCTCAAATTTTGACAAAGTATTTCGGGCCTCAAAAATTGAACCCGAACTCATCTCTAGTGTCCACCCAGAAATCTGGCTCTGTCGCATCTTCTAAGGAAAGAAATAATGTTGTTCCTTAATAATATGTAATCAAGCGGCAAAAACATTTTAATAGTCCCATAAGTACAATCTTCACGGAAATATCGTTCATTCTATCGTAATGTGGCTACGTATAGGAACAGAAACATACCTACTAGCAGGGACGCAGCAAATAAAAAATTATGGGGGTTCAAGCATCTTTGTGATAGATTATGTGATATGGTTGAACAAGACAATATGTCTTGCTGTCCAATGGGTAGGGAGCAACGGTGTAGAGGGAGGCTCAAGCGCTCCCATTGGATATTAAAACACATTATTTTCTAATCGCAATTATTTTAAGACCGCATCCATAATTGTTTTAAGGCACTTGAGCCCCCACTCTCGCCATGAGTTTCGAATTGCTACGCTAGTGTAGGAGGAGACTTGAGTTCCCTTTTCCACTCCATGACTGCATACTAGTTACTTCCAAATTCCTCCATTTCCACCTCCTGGTTTCGTCAGAAAGAGGGAAAGTCGAGCCTCTTCCATTTGATGACAAGGGACAGTGTTCTTTTTAACACTGAATCACATGAGCCTTTGATAAACTACATGAGCACTACCCCCCATAATTTTTTAATTGGCACGTGCCTTTGAAAAACTACATGAGCACCCCCACCATAATTTTTTAATTGGCAAGCGCCTGCCCCATTCTTCTTCTTTCCCAGTCAAACGACTATACCCTAACTATCGAGCAACTCAGCCTTGGAGAAAAGTTCATTATCAATAAAAAAATTTATCTTTCAATTAAATTAAAACCAAATTTTTGTTCAAATCGCCATTTCAAAATTGACGAAGTTTGGCGAGAAATTTAACATTAAATGTTACGGAAAAGCATTATTAAAAAGTGTTAGTAAGAGCTGTGACCATTTTTATGGATTTAAGCTCGGTAAAAATACTTCAGCATTAAAAAAATAACGCTAAAATACGTGTTACTGAGTAATGAATCAACGGGAATTTATTCATTCAAATAATATACACTTTGTCCATAAAATATTGACATTTTATGGCAAAAGATGGCGCCACCTGCATTGTATAAAAAAAATAAAAGTATCTTCAAGTATTTTTACAATCTTATATGAAAGTTATAAGACTGACTCAAAACTATCATGACTAACGTCAAGGCACTCTCGTTAGTTAATAATCATAAAACTAACCATTATCATAACCACTTACCTATAATTAGTTTTTGTGACTTCCCGGAAAGGTTCGGAACCTACCATCCATCCTCCAATGCTAATCAGAACTTTTAGAGCAGGATTCTTTTTCCGCAGATTAAAAATACGTTCGTAAAGTCCCGTTCGAGACTTATTTGAAGAGTCTGTTTCTGTTGTGGTCACTATTCGTCCATTTTCAATACTGGCGAAGGCAAAAATAACGTGCGTGCACAGAAATGGATCAATGTACTCGGGTACAAATTTTCCCAATCCAGGCCTTTTCCCAGACCAGTTGGTATAATAGCATACAATCCTCGCATTTGTTTCTGCAATACAAATAAACTTACAGCACAATGTAATTCAAAACAGGACACTGAAGTACAGTGGCACGTAGCAAACTTGGAACCATTTATGAAGCTTATTTTCATCTATTTAATCGAAATGGTTATTTAAAATTGAACTGATTGGTTGACACATAGCAATACATGAAATGCAGTGCCGCATTTTCAGTTAGGCATAGGTGGAGAGTTATATAGGCCCATGAGGGCCGCCCCCCCATATAATAATTCAAAATAAATTGCGATTTTACATATACTGTAATGTATAAATGTACAAAATAGGTGCTTACCTCCTCTCAATAATTTCGCAAACTCTACGTTGATGCAATTAGGCCAAGTAGATCCTCCTCAGGGCCCTTGTAGGGGTTGATATAATTTAAATTTAAAAGATATTTTAATTCTGTTTATTTACAAAGGTCCGAGTTTCATTATTGGTAAACCCAAATATTATGGATATAGGCGTAGAATTATAAGGGCCCGTGGGGCCCGAGCCCCCCCCCTCAATAATTGGAAATAACTTGCAATTTTACATATACTGTAATGTATAATTATACAATATATGTGCTTCCCCTCCCCGCAATAATTTTGTAAACTATGCGTTGCTGATTATAGATAATGAACTTTAAGGAAAAGCTCATAATTTATTGACTGAATATCGCGAGGGCTCCCATTCTTTAGGGGCCCATTCTCTCCTTCCAGCCTAGGAGCCCTAAAATCCTTAATTGGGCACTGATGAAACGCATAAAGTTATTGATTAAAAAGCAAGTTAAATACCCAATTAGTGTGCTCAATCCACTCTCCAACTCCAACTAACTACTAATAAATGAATTATTAATATCTTATAAGTGCGGGGCAGAGGCGGATTTATGATTTTGCCGCCTATAGTCGGGCTATATAGGGGATATAGGAAAGTCAAGGCTCCTTATATAGCATAATTGTGGGATCCTAATATGGAGTGGGGGGCTACCAGCCATTGCATTGGGGCCCAAATTCTATAGCTACGCCACTGCTGTAGACTGACATATTTTGCGGGCTAATCTTACCGATTAATAACAGAGATTTTGTCACTTTTGTGAAATCCTTAAATTGACAGCACTGACTATTATTTCTCTGGCAATTATTTAAAAAAAAAATAAAATAAATATATATATATATATATATAATGATAAAAGTTAATGTTAATGAATAATTAACAATTTGTATGAAAGTTTTTGTATTTTTATAGTTTTTAATAATTTCTAATTTAATTCTAATTATTAAAGTCATTATCCAATCCATAATGATGTAGGATCAATGAGAAATTTAATTAGCAATGATGATAAAGATAAAATGCCAATCACAAAAGAGATCTTCAGTTTTCCGAAATACAGTAGAAATTCAGTAAAAATTGTATTATGGAGGGGACTTTTGAAGGAAGACCCCCAGCATGGTGTGTTTCTGTTAGTACCCAAGTATTAACACAAAATAGGTACTAGTCTCCCGACACACCGGAAGAAAATTTAGAAAGAATAAATTTCAAACAAATATAAACAATTCTATACCAAAATAATATTAAACTAGAATGAAATAAAAGAAAAATATATTACTACGCAATTTGCCTATTATAATTTTTTTAAGAATGTTTCAAAATATTGAAATTTCGTGAAATGCTAAATAAATTGAAACAAGGTTGTCATTTCAAATATTTTTAAACTGACTGCACTTTTAAAAGTTTATTTTATTGTACCAAATTTCTAATCTTTTTAAATTTATTAAAAATATTAGAAATAAATGTTTTTGGAACTAAATTGCCTTCTAATGTTTTTTCTAAGTTTTTTATAGCATTTTTAAAGTTTTTATCTGTAGGGCAAATTTTTTCAATTTTTTTTAATCTGCGTCATAGCAATATTTCTATGTATTGCAATATGCATATTTGAATTAAAATTAGTTAATTTTATTACTTCAAAATCAAGGTATGTCCTTTTACCAACAATATTAACCTCAACTTAAAATTTTTTTTCCATAATAAGATGTAGGTCTAAAAATTCAATTCCGTTTTTTAAATTTGTTTTTATCAACTTCAAATTTTTTGGATAACTATATTGTGTTATATCAGCAAACTTTAGGCAATTGAAAATTATTATGTCATCCACATCCTCGAATGCTTCAATTTTGTTATATATATTTTTTCATAAAAATGCAAATATAGATTTGCAATAGAACTACTAAACCTAGATCCCACAGGAATTCCCTTAATTTGTTTAAAGTAATTATTTACATTATATAATAAATTTTATACACACAATAATCAAAGGCAATTCCAATAATCTTGATTATTACAAATAATATTTTCATATTTTAGAAAAAGTAAGTCTTTAAGTTCATTCGCATTTTCCAATGAAATATTTGTAAACAAATTTTCAAAATCGAATATTTCTACAGAATAAATTTTACCCTGATTTTCCTTAATAAATTTTAATAACTTTGAAATGATTGTAAATTATAAATGATTTTTCTTCTAAACTAATTTTGTGAAGAATATTTTTAAAATTTTTTGAAATTTAATACCTGCTACTTTATTGTAAGCTAAAGTATCACATGTAATATACCTAAAGCCTATCGGATTTTTTATGGAATTTTAATGTAATAAACAAGTATGGGAATTTAAAATCCGTAATGGGTAGTTTAAGCTTTTTATGAATAGCAATAATGTTTTTATAAATATCAAGTACTTTCTTCAAATAATTTATATGTAAAATTAGAATTAGATTCTGAAATTAATTTATTTTTATAAAATTTTTTACACACTAAACAAAAATTATTATTTACTTTGTCGGTAGTGGAAATCACAAACTTTTCCTTAATTTCATTAACTTCTTCTCTAATACTATATGACATTTCATTTTTATTGGAATTAGCAAATCTAACAAGGTTTATTTCTATTATTTTAATAAGTCTATGAAACCACTCACTAAAACTTTCTATAGGGCACCCATATTTGTAAGCTACTTTTAAAATAAACATTCCAATATCTTCTTTAAGATTTTAAGAAGGTCTTTTGTGATTGGCATTTCATATTTATCATCATCATCATTACTAATTGAATTTTTCATTGATCCTACATCATTATGGATTGGATAATAGCTTTAATAGTTAAAATTAAATTAGAAATTATTAAAAACTATAAATAAAAATATAAAAATCTTCATAAAAATTGTCAATCATTCATTAACTTTTATCATTATATATACATATATTTTTTAAAAAATATAGCATATACAGTCATCACTTACCACTGCATTTAATTATGTATGTATTTATTTGGCATGCAACTTCCATAAGGCGGAAACCTGCATACTATGGAATTTTTTTCCGGTCCCGTGAGTTTTCGCTTTAGTCAGGTTTCACTGTACATATGTATTTAGTATCATGTATTCCCGAAGAAGGGTGACTGATTTGTTCGCTCGAAAGGCATTAATATTTGTTGATAAATCATTGTAGATACAGTTTTAACGTTGTTTTAAATATTTTTAATACGCACAACTGCTTTTCCCTTGGAGCCTACATATGAGTCTTTTATTAGATATTGCGTGTGTTAAGCCCGGTTTGGGCTTAACACACACAATACCTAACACCTGTATAAGCAGTGGTATTGTGTAGTGGTATTATGCCGTGGTATTGTGTGGCCACTGCATTGTTTGAAGCATGAAAAAAAATGAAATTTTTTTTTGTAAAAATTGTTTACCGGGTGTCATTATCGTCACTCGATCCTCGACATTTGGCTCGGGTTGTAGTGTCTCATTTCTCACCACTGGAAACTGCGCCTTCCTTTTTGTCAGAGATATGTGATTCTCCGCATCTAAATCGATAGATGGCGTTTTCACCTGTTTCTGAACTTTCTGTCGCAGTTCCTTGGCTATTGTACGAACTAACGGAAACGACTTGCCACCACATGCATTCCCGGTAAAGTCATCCATGTCCACAGTCCATACCATGGCTCCCGCATAGCTTTTAGATAACAACCATCGAACCTGAAACAAATCACAATATATATTTATAACAAACAATACATGCATATAATAAATGGTAGAGAAAACGTGTTTGTTCAATTAATTTAGTTTATACGAAAGTCCTTTCATTTGAACGTGAAAGTTCGCAGTTAAAAATCACAAGTACGAAGTTCGGACCCTGCATGACTGTTCTCGCTTGGCAAAATAACAAAAGTGGAAACACCTGGGGGTCGCGGATTTGAGATCAGACAAGAGTATCTTCTTTTTTTTTTCTTCTTCTGAGTAGGTATTGTGCAAGGGTTTCATTGGGAAGGGTGGCCGCCGGAGGCGGCGCTGTAATCCCAGTCTTTTTTCTTCTACGACGAATTAAATAGAGATGAGGACGAATAAAAAGGCCTTTTTGAAGGAAATGCATCTTTGTGTCCATCATAGGCGTCCATACGAGTACTTCAAGGTGGGGGGGCTGAGAAAAATTAACGAGTACTTTTAGGGGGGGAGGGGCTTAGAAAAATTTTTACCTCCTTCTCAAAGCTGTCAAGAATTTTAGTGAATCTACAAAAGACCAAAACGCTACAAAAATAATTGATACTGCTTGACAATTAGTAATGAGCTAAAAAGTACCTTATTTTAAAATGTGACTGTAAAACTTTTGAAAGTAAATGCGTAGCAGGTTCGGGCGAATCAAATTTTTAAACGGCTATTGGGGGGGCTCAAACCCCCTCTGCGCCCCCATATGGGCGCCTATGGTGTCCATTACCATTTTTTTTAGCAAGACTCGTTCTTTAGAACACGTTTACTTTAGGAGAACCGGGCCATTTACTCGTTCACTGATTGAAAATGAGTTATAATTCCTATTCACTTTAGGAAATTCGTTCTTTTGAATCATTTCTATTGTTCCTGCACATCTCTATGTGTAATACTTTTCCACAGTCTGACGAAGTCTAATCATGTCAATCGAAACGTATTGCTAATTTTTTAGTATTATTCACGTATCGTTAATTGTTTATAGTATTTTTGCTTGATTATATTCAAAGAGCACGGGAATAAAATACTGTAATCCTGCAAAAAGAGCGTAAGAGACTGACTGCAAATTGGGTTTTTAAAATATCACATGAAATACAGAATGCAGATACCTTTTCTTGAAGACTCCTTTCGTTATCGAATCCAATCCATTGATCATCCTTGATTAAATAGGGAACTTTCTGATGATGATTCCAGACGTATTCAACTCCATCTTTCATGAGCTCACAAATCTGGAAAGCATTATATATATACACTAGTGCAAATACACATATATACACTGGTCCAAATATATATATTCATCAGCGTACTCAGAAAGTTCATGAGGGGAGTTACAGAGCCACAACTCTAAATACTATATTCATATGTGAATATACTAAATTTCATCATAAACCCCTCCAAAATATTTTGCACATGGCAGTCATTTTTATTCGCCAAGGGGGGCTAAATATTTTTCTCCAAGGAGCTAAGTTATCCTGGCTACGCCACTGATCATGCATAATTTTGCGAACCATTCTTTAATTTAAAGCACCATATATAATATTTAGTAAAGTGATAACAAATAATTTTTACAGATGACACGCTATCAATGGCACATCGAATGCCATTTTTCAAAACATACTTTTTCTTTGCTATCAATTTTATAATTCGCACCTAAGAAGTGGAGAGACACACGGGGGAATTTTAATTGCGAGAATTGAATTAAATTCATAGAAATTATGGCTAGTGTGCTAAATCCCTATTGGTTCGAAGAGAAAAGAAGAGGGTCACGCTTCAGATGTGTTTCTATCCAGCGACTTATTCAGAGATTCGCCTGACGTTGTGCCAAATTAACTAATAATAACAGCTGGTATAATCCTAATTTCGTATTTGTGTTATCAAGTTTGTAATTTATTTTATTATTTCTTTTTTTAATGTGCGAGTTGTAAAAATGGAAATTCAAATACGAAGTTAAGGCTAAGCTAGCTGTCTTCAGTACTTCAGTCGGAAGAACATGAAAGTGAACACTTGGGTGAGTTGCTAGATCGATGTCAACCTGCGCGGATTTCTAATCTGATTTATACGTGGGAGTTTTGCTTAATTATTTCTTACTTTTACTTTTTGACAATAATATGCCTTAATATAATTTTTATAGAAAGAATTTTTTAAATAGAATTTTGTAAAAATTTTTAAAAGAATTTAATAGAATTTCTTTTTAATAGAATTTTTAATGGAAGTTCTAATTAGAATTTTGTAAAATTTTAATAGAATTTTGTAAAAATTTCATAGCATTTTGTAAAAATTTTCATAGAATTTCGTAGAATTTTTAATAGAATTTTGCAGAATTTTTAAAGGAATTTTATAGAACTCTTTAACGGAAGTTTTAATAGAATTTTGTAGAATTTTTACAGTGAATTTGGCAAAAAAATTTTAATAGAATTCTCTTATAGAATTTTAATAGAATTTTGTAGAATTTTTAATAGAATTTTATAGAATTTTTAATAGAAAGAATAATTTTTCATAAATGAGAACAATATCCTAATACAGTAGAACCCCGGTTATCCGAAATTCTCTTAACCAAAATGGCTTGCAGCAATTGTGTGCGTGCGTGTGTGTGTGTTTTGATCTTTCTAATTGATATTCGCTTAATGTTTTCAGAAAAATCCTCATATTCATTTTACTTTCTAGTGTACTACGGGCCTAGAGAGGAACCAATGCCGATAAATATATGATGTTAGCAGATATCGAACGTATACGTACTGCGAATTTTTGTGCATGCTTTAAGTATGTACAGTGGTCAAAAAAAAAATCCGACCACCCGGATTTTCTCGAGAACTATTGAACGTAAAACAACTTTTAGTATATTAATAGTTTTAAAACTACAGTTCAACATTTTCAGTTTATCTTGTATAAGATTGAGGAATTAAAAAAAAAAAATAGGACTTGTTAGTCAGAAAAATGTACTATTTATTCAATTCAACAAGTAATGGTAACTCAACAAAATTCAATTAACGGAAACTAAGTCTGAAAAGTCAAAGCACTACAATAAGAAATATATGGATAGTCCCTTAACAAGCATCATCGATTATTGTGAGTTTTTACATGGGGGAATTTATTATTATTTTTTTCTACCCACGTATATTTAGTTCAAACTAGAGCTTTTTGTTTATTTTTTATTTATTTATTTTATTTTTTTGAGAAAAAGAGGCGCCGTCCTCATCTTGGATACAAACCCAAATTTCATGAAATTTAAAATTTAGCATAACTTGGCTACAGAGAAGTTTCCTATGAAACAAAAAGTGGGTATTGCTATTGGAAATTATAAAGTTGACGTTAAATTAAATATGAAGACGGCCCCCAAATATTTTTCATTACCATATTTTTATAGAATTAGCCATTCTAGATAAAGTGGCGTTGAAATTTTTGTTTAACGTTCAATATTTCTCGAGAAAAGTCGGGTGTTTGGATTTTTTTTACCACTTTACAAAGCTATTTAACAATTTCCAAAGCTGTTGATAGCTTAATTTACACATACTTATACTTTGTGGCGTTTTTCTCTAACAATGTAGTAATTCAGTAACATGCAATAAAATATATTTTTGGATAAATCTTGTAATTTTTTGCACCATTGCACAGAAATTTGAATTTCTGGATTATTCGAAATCGAGTCCACATTTTTGATTTCGGATGATCTATTAACTAAAGTGGTAAAATCGGAGAAAATTATTTACAGAATTCTTCTCGAAAATCATTTACAGAATTTTCATTAAAAATTATTTAAAGAATCCTCATCGAAAATTATTGACAGAATTCTTCTCGAAAATCATTTACAGAATTCTTATTAAAAATTATTTAAAGAATCCTCATCGAAAATTATTTACAGAATTTTTATCGAAAATTATTTGCAGAATTATTATTGAACATTATTTACAAAATTCTCATCGAAAATTGTTTACAGAATTCTTATCGAAATTTATTTACAGAATTCTCATCGAAAATTATTTACAGAATTCTCATCGAAAATGATTTACAGAATTCTCATCGAAAATGATTTACAGAATTCTTATCGAAAATGATTTACAAAATTCTTATCGAAATTATAAATTCATTTAGAATCACAGGTTACGAAAGAATGCTAGGACCTCATAGTAAGCAAGAAAGCCCCTTTCTTTGGTGTAGGGGCCTTCGAAACCACCGCCAATCGTTGGCTCATTCATCCCAGTATCGCCAGGGTCCTTGAGCGTAAAGGTACGACCGTATGTCGCCAAACCAACGATCAACTTGTTCCTAGGAGCTCCATAGCGCTCCCATAATCCCATACTGTATTCCTGCAAAAATGATAAAGCATCAGTTTTGTTTTTTCAGGCAGCCATTTTGAACTGCGGATTGTCATCTGTAATGTTACCATTCGGTATTACCACACATAGCTGTCTCTTCCAAGTGAACTCGTCCGCAGGAGGGTGGAGAGGGCTGTTGTGTCCTGTGCGATTTTCCCATTTTCCATGGAAGTCATAGGACATGACATTGATGAAGTCAACGTACCTAAAAACATAGCTATTTAGTAATATTTTTAGCGCATCAACTGCGATATCAATATTTTATATCAGTGGTTCCTCAACTGTGGTCCACGGAACCCTGGGGATCCTCAGAACCCTATCCAGGGGTCCGCGAGACCCTCCCAGTGCCCCACAAAAGTTCGGAAAAGTACTAAGACATGAACATTTACTCTTTAATGCTAAGAATAAATTATGAGGGAACGAAAAATTCCTTCCTTAAATGGTGAAAATCAGTGATGAAACACTAGAAATAAATATGTATGATGCAAATTCTGGGCTTTAAACTTTGAGTTAATTCTTGGGGGGTCCGCAAGGGCGAGTGATCTCTGAAGGGGGTCCGCGGTCTAGGAAAGTTAAAGAACCGCTGTTTTATATAATTGTGTTTTTCAAAAAACATGGTGGCGCTGTCAAAAAAAAGATAAAAAAAAAATAGATATTTAATAGTACTTTTTGTGTTTGCCACAGGCGTGGAGTTATAATGGGCCGGTGGGGCACGTGCCCCTCCTCCCCTATAATTTCGAAAACTCCATGCTGCTGATGTTTGCGGTTTTTATACACAGTTGAACTCGGTTAATACGTCATTTAAGAAACTGGTAAAATATTAAAGCTACAATCGATAAATGTTTTTACGATGTTTCGCTACATAATATTAAATTCCATGGATGACACATTAATGATGAATAGATGCACTGTTATTTTAAAAACTTCTCTATATAACGGTATATCTATGCATTAACAATATATAGATGTACCGTTATTTTAGCATCTTTATTTTGTGAGAAAATGGAGACTAATGAAATAAGCAATAAAAACAAAAATCAGTTATTGCTGCAGCTTGCCCGTTCAGTGAAATGTTTTTCCTTTCGTAGTTGTTTTAAAATTTGAGAACGATTGCGGAATAATGGTGCATGCCCAAACTTAGAATAGAATGCAACTATCATCGTAGACTATTCGTATCTAAAGGGAGGGGATCTTAGGGCTGGTTCCCTCCCGAACTAAATTTTGAATGAGACTTGGGCACAGCCTGCATACTGTGATTACATCGATACATACCTGTAAAAATATTTGAACCCCACCCTCAAATTAAATCCCCAAGACCCAGGGCCGACGAGAGGGAGGGCAGCAAGGGCTGCAACCCGGGGTCCGGATGACCCAGGCGCCTGGTAAGTGACTTAGCTGTGGGGGCCCAACCCTGCCCCCAGAATATTTAGGAGTTCAACCCTCTCCCCCAAAAAGAAAAAAATATTTATGCCACTGCCCAGGGATGGGTTATGGGAGCCTGGGTTCTGCATTGGCTCTCGGCGGCCCTGTAAGGCCTTGCCGTAGACGTTTTGTCGTAAACGGAATGGGCGAGTTCATTTCATTTCCATTCAAAATCCCAATTGCATTACCCTAACCATTCACATCCAAAGGGGGCGACATTGTGAAAACGGGTAACGTTATCTATAGAATAAATACAGTGAGATCTGTCCGTAACATCGTTCTGGGGACCCAGACAAGACAACGGTATAGACCAGGGTTGGCCAGCATACTGCCAGCGGGCCACAATCCGGCTCGCCGATAACTGCTTGGAATAAAAAAAAAATTCCAAAACAAACATTTTAGATTTTTTTTTCAGAAATAAGGGAAAACAGCGGGGACAGCATGGGTGATCCCCTTCCATATCGCAAGTGAAGTGGGAGGGGGAAAAAAACTATGAAAGGAGGTTGTTGTTTTTTTTTTTTAACGAAACCGCTGGTCCGCGAGGTCGGTGAAAAATTTCGGTGAAAAATTTTATAGCCTGCTGCCCAAAAGTTTGGACAACCCCTGTATAGATAGCGGAAAATGGTTTACAAATATTCTACCTATAATGATATTTATAATGAAATATATAAGGATATTTATAATGAAACATATAAGGATATTTATAATAAAGTACATTATATAAGGATTTTATTATAAATTATATAAGAATATTTATAATGAAGTATATATATGGGTATTTATAATAAAGTAGTATATTATATAGGTATTTTTATTATAAATTATATAAGGATATTTATAATGAAGTATATATATGTTTATAATGAAGTGTATAATTATATTTATAATGAAGTATACAAGTATGTTTATAATGAAGTATATATAAGTATATTCATAATGAAATATTTAAGTATGTTTGTAATGAAGTATATAATTATATTTATAATGAAGTATATAATTATATTTATAATGAAGTATATAAGTATAATTATAATGAAGTATATAAGTATATTTATAATAAAGTATATTATTTATAATAAAAGAGTGAATACAGCAGAGGCCCCATTTATTAGTCCGGGATGCGGATAAGTCGACAAATATTGGGGGTGGGCCGACGTTATAATTTATGCTTTTCAAAAGAATCATATACTTAAATATAATTCGAAAATTTAAAGCACTTATGAACCGAATACAGGGGCAAGAATACATACGGGCCCCTTCCCTTTACTACGCTCCTGATAGCTTCAACACAAGTAGGTTCATTATCAAAATAAACGAATTTTAATTGAGATTACACACACCCAGGCATGGCTTACTTGGAAATTTCTGGAATGTCATAGCCTTGTCTCACAGTGTCTGCTCCAGCGGATACAGCTATGGACAATAAGAGAGGCTCCAGGTGTAGCTCGAGGGCTTCTTCTTCAAAGGCTTCACGAAGATCCTACGGATAAAATTTCATTAGTAAGGTATACTTAGAATGCTACGCACACTTATACCCACAGCATAAGTGTGCACAGCATTCTAAGTATACTGTGCACACTTATACGCACTTCATATGCCATGGAACATTTAATCGCTGTTTAATTCATTATGGCACATGTTTGTGCATACTTGTGACATCCTCAACTATGACATACCTGTATACATTTATGATATCCTCAATTATGACATATCTATCACATTTATGACATACCTATACACATTCGTGACATGCCTATAAACGTTTATGACATACCTATGCACACATTTATGACATATATATATACATACATGACATACTTATACACATTCATGACATACCTATACACAT
>QLNU02015003.1:120156566-120189986 GCA_006491805.2 Dysdera silvatica | reverse complement strand
AAAAGAACGCTTACTCAGAGATCTCATAAAGATCGCACTGCTCACTGTAGTCCGGGGTTTGGTTCCCTAGGCCTTAAGAGGTTCGGATTCCTCGGAAAACAGTAGGTCCCGGCGCAGTATGACCATTGAGTCTTATGAGCCGTAAAACCAAAAAAAAAAAAATAAATAACTTATAAATCACGATTCTATTTTTTTTTAAGGGTTTCATATTTTGCCTCTGTAAAGACGCTGAACAAAATCTTTGCGGAAGTGTCTTTCTTCCTGAAAGTTACAAAAATTGTTGTGTCTTTACCATAAATGTATTTGCTTGGTTTTATTCGACAGATATTTTCTTATCTAACGATCGTGTTATTTGGCATTAATTTTTTATTCACATATTTTGTTCCGATGAAGGCAGACGGGTTCAACCGAAACAATTTCCGAAATTTTAATACATTTTATAATTAGATTAGTTCCCAATTGTGTAATTTTTCTTTATAGTAAACCATTTCTTTATAGTAATACCAATTGTGTAATTTTTCTTTATACTAAGTTTCTTTATAATAGGACTTCTGTCGGTATAGCCACAGCCATAGGCAGCCTGGGCCTAGAGGCGGACTGAGCCCACCGGAAATGTGGTCAGCCCTCCCACTTGGAAAATAATTCTTCAAAATAAATTATCTTACAGTTTTATTTTAAATTTTTTGTTTTGTATAAAATTGTACATAACAATGGAAATTGTTCTTAGATGTTGAAAATATATTCAAAATAGATTTTTTACTGTAGATCTTGTGCCATCATGTATTTTACAGAGGTGTGTATTTTACAGAGGTTTGAGTCTTTATGTACTCTATAATAATGATAAGGGAAATTCTAAATATTAGTATACCTCTCTAAGTTTTCAATGCAAAATTTAGGTTAAGAAATTTATTCATTAACGTTAAATATATTAGTCTGCTTAGATATTTAGTATTATTAAATATTTTGATGCATTGTATTAACACATTTAATAATATCTAACATATTATTAAATATATTAATAAAATACATCAAAACATTAACGAATATTAAGCCCCATGTAGCATTCAGATCCCCCCCTCGTAACAAGCTTCTAGCTACGGGTCTGGGTATAGCCCTCTGCATTGACAATAAAAATAACTTGACCAGTTTTGTGTTCATTTTAATTAATTAATTAGTTTTTACGCAATGTATCGCTATTTTAATTATAATTAATTAAAGTTTCCAATTTATAAGTTACTTAGATGACTTAAGTTACTTTCACCATATCAAAATATGGTAGAAAACTTTCATAATCGATTAATTTTTGAGTCTGTCTGACTTGATGGCTTTAACAGGAAAAACGAACTATTTTTAACTGAGGATTCTCATGTTATAGACGTCAGATCCTC
Source organism: Dysdera silvatica (assembly GCA_006491805.2). Lineage (NCBI taxonomy): Eukaryota > Metazoa > Arthropoda > Arachnida > Araneae > Dysderidae > Dysdera > Dysdera silvatica. The sequence continues at coordinate 120,188,598 of QLNU02015003.1, read as the reverse complement.
CACTTATTTCGCCATGGAGTTAATTCCTAGTCTTAAATTAAATAGAATATATTATTTAAATTTAAATAATAAGCCCGGGAAGACAATCTAAAAGCCAAAAAATTAGAATTTTTGCTTCGGGCCTTTCGCGTTTGCCTGAAAGCTGCCAAAATCCATTGAAGCCGTAAAGTAATTTCATATTTTAATAGCGAATTAGAAAATGGAAATAGCCATCCATTTATTTCTTCCTAGTTCATCTTTCGTTTCTAATCTCACGGTGAAGCTTTAATAACGAAAGAAGAAGAAGAGTTTTACTCAAGCGAGCAGACGATAGATCGACAGCAAATCTACAACCGTGAAGAAGGGAGAGAAGTTTCTTTCCCCTCTGCCAATTGAAATAACAGCTTCATCGATTAATCCGATTATATAGACTGTACCAGGCACTTACCTTTCACCAGGAAAATCGATTAAATTATCGATACATCCTAATAATAAGTTGTCTGAAGATGGAGAAAAATACAAATTTACAAGAGTATTACAACGAATACTGAAAAAGAAAATAATGATTTCTATAAATACGAAAAATATTATATTGAAAACAAAATGAGGAATAGTGAATGAGAAAAATGCTATATTAAACGATATGAAGATTGAAAAATATTTTTGAAACGAGATTTAAATTCCTCTTTTAGTGCCACTCGGAAAATTGAAAACATTTTGTTCCCGTTTGACAACAACTGATTATTGAACTGTGTAATGTGTTTTAGTACAACCGACCATTTTTTTTTTATAATGGAAAAAATGCTTTGCAATTATTTAAAGAAAAAAAGATTTGAACAAATTAGGCCACTAGAATAGGCAATCATCATCGTCATCATCATTACTATATCGTTTTTATCATCATCGTCATCTATTATTAACCGATTATGGATTGAACGTCTCTTCAATTCATATATGTATATAGTCAAATCTCTCTACTGTATGGAGTTAATGAAGCACGAGTTTTTAGGCCGCAAATTAAAAAACGGCCTTGTCGGGCCACAAAAATTCATCAGCGGAGTGAATAACTTTCTTTATACAAAAGGGGCCTCTTGAATAATTCAAGCTTCAGGTCCCCTAAATGAGTGACCTGCCGCCTATATGAAAATATTATAAGAAGGATTCCTTTTCAACCTTCGCATAATCATCTCATTAATACATATTTGAATGATTAAATTTAACATTTAAACACCACAATATCCCTACCTCATGTCACACACCTCCTGAGGCATAATGTGGGGTCGCCAGCGTTTTCGTACCGAGCGCAAACTTTCAATAGTGGAATAGTGGAAGAGGGTGTTAAGGGTGTTAGCGAGCGCGATACTAACTTGCCGGGCGCTGGCAACCCATTCTACGCCGGTGCATACACTGTACACCCATTCTTCGGTGCGGAAAAGGTTGGGCGTGGGTTTGTGGAAAAGCTGTGCATGTGTGTTTATGGAAAAGCTGTGCATGTGTGTTTATGGAAAAGCTGTGCATGTGTGTTTGTGGAAAATCTATGCATGTGTGTTTGTGGAAAAGTCGTGCACATGTGTTTGTGGAAAAGTCGTGCATGTGTGTTTGTGGAAAAGCTGTGCATGTGTGTTTATGGAAAAGCTGTGCATGTGTGTTTGTGGAAAAGTCGTGCATGTGTGTTTGTGGAAAAGTCGTGCATGTGTGTTTGTGGAAAAGCTGTGCATGTGTGTTTGTAGAAAAGCTGTGCATGTATGTTTGTGGAAAAGCTGTGCATGTGTGTTTGTGGAAAAGTTAGGCATAGATGTGGTTTTTTTTATACCTCGAAGGTAGAAGTTATAATTCTGGAAGTAAGAGTACTTTTTATTGGTGTGGCTAGTATAAAAGCGGGAAGCCTGAAGGACGAGGTGGGGGAAGCGCTATTGCCCGTACTATAATGTTCCATACATAATACTTATTTGCAATTCCATTTTCCTAAGGGGTTAAATCCCTTCAAATACGCCAATACATTTTTTAAAGGATTCAGCCCAGTGGCGTAGCTTTTTTTGGGGGGGGAGGGCCCTGTATAATAAGGGACCCATAAACGAAGTGAAGCCCACAAGTCATTAGAGTCCCTAGGTTTTGCTCATTTTACTATATGGTTACCATGTTCCTATTCAGCTTCTGTTGATAATAGAATTATCTGCAGTTAACTTGTAAAAAAAAACTCTATTCAGTTCAAACTATCAATTTATAGCATCCGATCGTACAATTTAATATAGTTAATTGCATCTATTCACATTTATGATTAATTGTATCCGTTTATTGTAGCTAAGTGTATTAATTTACTACAACCAATATTGGCTGTGAAAGTACGAGTCTTTAATATCAGATAGTACAGTTTCTCTGGGAATACAAAGCTGTTGGTTTGCTCCAACTTACCTACTCACCTTTGCACAAACATAGAACCACTTGGTTTCAAATATCAGTGGTTTTGCATTCTAGTTTGGATTCCACAAGTCTATTTATTGCTTTTTATTTAGTTTTTACATTTTACTGTCGAATGGAGAAACTGTGTTGTTATTTATAAACCCTACGCCCATATACTCATTTTGAACTAATAGTTTCGTGCATTATACTACCGATTGGATTGTGAGTCAGTTTTTATATGTTCCTTTTGCATGAATTTTGTATATAGAAACTTGCTGTTATACATCATACCAGGGGCAGACTGGGTCCTCTGAAAGGGTGCATATAATTCGTTCGCGGAAAATTGGCGGCTAGGTCTCGTTAGAATTGAAGGGAGCTGACGACACAGACAGGTTGTTTCATTGCAGTAGAGGGTAGAGCGTCTTTCATAACTCGCTTTTCGGATTTTTAAACACGTGCATGCGCTGGCTCTACCTTCTACTACAATGAAACGACCTGTCTGTGACGTCAGCTCCCTTCAATTCTAATGAATCCTGGCCGCTAATTTTCCGCGAACGGGCTATACCTTGGATTTCCAAAGGGCACAAGTCCTCTTCCATTCGAAGGGCACAAGTCCTCTTCCATTCGAAAGCGCGAGTCCTATCTCCCACGAGGGCGCACCCGACTGGGGGTTGATTTAGCCAATGGATGTACGCAGAGAAAAAATGATAATAAATCTGAATTAATTCCACGTTCACAGCCGTGAAGCTAAGACATCTAATATAATCTAATATACAAACTGAAATATAAATGGTAGGAAAATTCCTAAAGTTTGAAAACCAAATTTAAGCAGACGATTAGTGTAATGAGATTAGTAGAGGGCGCTTTGGGAGTAACTGGGTTCGAGGCTCCCACATACTTAAAGACGGCCATTACTCATTCCATTAAAATTTGACCTATTTCATGGAAGCTTGTTCCTTTAGCATAAAATATTTTATCGTCATTATTATCATATTTTTAGTACTGACTCATATAATCGTCTGGCGCTTCCTCAATATTCAACAACACATCCGCCACTCTAGGATAGCAAAAAAAAAAAAGAATCAAGAAATCCAAAACGAGAATTTAAAACGTATCGAAATGTGTCGGATCATTACATTTAAAAAAAAAAAAATGTCTTCGCAGAATTGGAGTCAGCAGAAATAAGAAGTGACTAAACTATTTGTAGTTGACCTATGAGACGATGACGATGGTAAAAAAGATTCTACTTAAGTAGGACAAGGTTAGCAAGTATTTCAGAAAGCGTGGTGCCATACCGAGGGAGACATCGTGAAAACATCTTTTATTTATTAGTGGGGTTCCCCAACTCAAGTGGATATAATTAACATTACGTTTAATTCTTCTTTTATGTTTTCCTTTTCTTTTCTCTTATATATATGTAATAAGTAAGAGTAAAGTAGTATAAGATCATTTTCTGCATTACATTTACTGAATTTTACTGCAAGATATCAGAACCAACATGGAAAGAACTATATCCACAAGTTATGCACAAATTGAAAAATACCTAAGTTCAATGCAAAACAAAACATATACAAACAATAAATAATATACATAAGAGATATATAAATAAGAATATTGTAAATATATTTATTGTTTGTATATATTTTGTTTTGCATTGCACTTAGGTATTTTTCAATTTGTGTATAACTTGTCGATATAGTTCTGACAATGTTGGTTCTGATATCTTGCAGTAAAATTGCTTTATGTAATGCTGAAAATGGTCTTATACTACTTTAATCTTACTTATTATATTTAATTGGTTTTACTCCAGACATTGGCGCCAGAGTGATTCCAATTTAACTAAATTTACCTGTACCTCTTACACTTAAATTCTTTTTATTTTGTTTAATATATATATATATAATGAAACCTCCTAAACGGGCATCATCCCATAGCAGATACTTTTTCAATTCACAGTCCTGATGGTTTTTATCACTAGGTTCTAGAGTATTTGTTCCCAACTCGATTTAAGCCGCGGACCACTTTTCCACTTCAATTTTACCTGAGGACCACTTCGAAAAATTTCCACGAGTTCAAGTGCGATTTAGGGGGCTATCACTCCCCCCCCCCAAGGAAGGTTTAACGTTGAAAATATGCAAAGTAAAGGTTAATTGAAGTATTATTTTCAAAAATCAAGTCATTAATCGCCACCCTTGAATGACCTCTAAATCCGCTCCTGAATGAGTTGACTGCAATACCTTAATAAAAAAGGGAGCCTTTTCGAGGGGATATATGTAACAGGTACTTCAAGGAGGCGAGAAAAATTAACCAGTACTTCAGGACTGAGAAGATTAACGAGTATTTCTAGGGGGGCTGAGAAAAATTATTACCTCCTTCTCAAAGCTATCGAGAATTTGAGTGAATGTACAAGATACCAAAACGCTACAAAAATAATTGATACTGCTTGACAATTAGTAATGAGCTAAAAAGTACCTTATTTTAAAATGTGACTGTAAAACTTTTGAAAGTAAATGTATAGCAGTTTCGGGAAAATACAATTTTTAAATGGCTAGGGGGGTGGGGGGGGGGGCTCAGGACCCCTTTCCCCCCCTATTTGGGCGCCTATGTAAAATAGCTAGATTTGGCAACGTATGTATGAACAGCACGAGTCATTCTGCTCCAAACACAGCGTTTTCTTGAAAACGTCCTCGTACATTCGACGTACGATTTACAACAGTTTAGCAGTGTAAAGCCTAATCATGAAACTGTATTTTCTAGTTGAAGAGTTTTGAAAAAAGGGTAGATTTACCGATTTTTTTTCAGTAAATTTTTTGGAAATATTAATTACTCATGACACTAAACTTGTGATGAGCAAGGGTAAGTGATGGTGAAGAGGTCGAGATTAAAAAAAATAAATAAATTTTGAATGAAAATGAAAGTAAGGTTTATGAGCGCCCATATGAGTAATTCTAGAGTGGGGGTGGCTAAGAAAAATTATTACCTTCTTCTCAGAGCTGTAAAACAGTTTAGTGACCATGCAAAATACAAAACTGCTACAAAAATAATTGATACTGCTTAACAATTAGTAATGAGATAAAAAGTACCTTATTTTAAAATGTGACTGTAAAACTTTTGAAAGTAAATGCATAGCAGAATCGAGAAAATCTAATTTTTTGAACGGCTAGGGAGGGGCTTGAACCCCCCTCTGTCCCCATACGGGGGCCCATGACAAGAGTTGTTCAAGGTTTAAAAGTCAGTTTGACTGCAAATATACGGTTTTGTACACGTTTCCTACAAATATCTAACAATATTCCTCTTTAAAGGTGGGAGCACAGAAATGGATTTTATCTAAAAACAATTATTTTTTTTTTTAATTTTAACAATTATATACTCGAATTTTTTTTTGCTGATCTCTGATCTATTGTATTGCTATATATGATGATATTATTATTATTATTAATCTAAGGCTGTGTTATACATAGCGACATAAGCCAAAGTTAATCTAACGCATTGTATTACACAGTAATATTATTTTAAAATAATGCTTTCATGTTAATGTTATTATAAACTAATGTTTACATAACGGAAATTCTTTTTTCAAATTCACATTCTTATTAATTTTAACTTCGAAGTTAGTTCAATTGATTAAAAAAAATATCCGCTCTATTATTGCTTGTGAAAAGAAAAAGTGCTAATGATAATTTAAATAACTCTTTGAAAATATAAACATCGACATATATATATGCATTATATTATTACTATTACATGAAGTTTCTAAAATTGGAAGTAGAAATGACAATAGAAGAATAAATGTTACTTACAATATATAGAATTATTATTCTCAATAGAATATTGGAAATCTTTAAAATTACTAACTTACCATTTTGAAAAAGAAATATATCCAAAACTGATTTCTGCAGCTTTTCAAACAATTCTCACAAAACCATTGAACTTGGACACAAATGAGGCATCACAATTGAAGTGAAAGCGCTTGCCCTACTTTCAGCGGGATGGGCTATACCCACGTACACCCTCCGGCAAAGTATCTTCTGTTTCGGGGAAAAAAGCAGACGCTACATCATTTACGAGAAACAAGCTGTTTATATTTTTTATGATCGCCACATTCCTGGAATTCAAGCGTCAAGTTTGATTTTTTTTTTAAATATGGGTCTCCGTTATGAAATCATAATTTAAGATAGGCAGAGAGAAAGAAAGAAAAAAAACCGAGGGGAACAATTATACAAATTTATTGCTTATTAAACATTTTCGACGTTAGCACAGCGTTAAATGCATTTGATGCGTTTACGGGATTTTCTTGTTCTTGTGGTTTTTACTGCTTTTTGCTTTACGTCTGGCCAATCAGATGTCAGGATGTGGGACACGTGCTTATTCATCCAATCACGATTTACAGCGTTCGTGAAGTGACGGGGGTGGGATAATCGATGGGATAATAGCGTCACTTTTGCGTCCAACTTTTTCAATTCTTCATCTCTTTGCGTAATAATAATAATAATAATAATAATAATAATAATGATGATGATAAGAAGAGTGGAATAATCTCTCTTTGATTTTATACAAATTTTTCTCTCTTCGTATTTTTTGCTAATAAATGCCTCTGTGATACCTTATTGCTTGTGAAAGCATTATTTTTAAAAGCTTCAGTTCTGTCTTCTTTCCCCCTCTCTTTACGTGCGTACATGCGTTCTTTCGCATGTATGTATGCATGTATGTGTGTATGTGTGTGTGTGTACGTGTGCGTGCGTGCGTGTGTGCATGCATGTATGCACGTATGTACGTGTGTCTGGGAAAAAGAAACATTTTTCCCGATATTTGAGAGTGGGGTACTGTTTCACGACACTTTTTAGAATTTCAAATAGGGATAAAGTGGGGGTGGGGAGGTTTCGTTCTCCCGAAGAGGATGGTTCGATGGAGTTATATGAGAGGTAGATTAAAATAATAATAATAATAAAAAAACATTTAAAATTTAGCACTGGACGCGCTCGTTTATGAATTTAGGTCTGGGCTTCTCAGCTCTTCTTTGAAAAAAAAAAAAACTTTTTAAAAAAAATCTTTATATAAGTTAGTTAGTTCGTGATTGTGAAGTAGTTTCTTTGCTACAAGTATATTTTAAACGACTTATTGCCAGTTGTATCATGAACTTCGTCCAGCGAACAAATTTAACCACGCGAATCGTACTTTCAGCACATTAACTTTCCTTTTAAAGCTCCTCAAGCTATATTCCGACACACATTTTCAAGTCAGCAGGCTAGAATATCCAAATCCTGACACCCCTCCCTCCACCCCACGACTTGATAATATTGATAGTGAAAGACTGTCTTTTCTGCTAACGAATATAAACGTTTTTATACCATATTTTGCAGATTTCAGAGGTTAGGACCGGCTGCAGGGAAATTTCCTCCCGAAAATTATTTTATAGAAATCTTAAGTGCTATCGCGAATTTCCGTTTTGTAATATTCAATAATATTCAATATTTTTGGTAATAAGATTTGGTAGCCTATTGAGGAAATTCCTAGAAATGAAAAAAAAAAACTAACTTCGTCACTAAAGAAATTATTTTGAAAATAATCAATATTTAGCGGTGGGAAATGGGGGCACGGGGGACCCATTCCCCCCAATGTTGGTGTTAGGGTTCCAAATCCCCATTCAGTTTAAAAAAAGTGCTTTCTACTGGGAGATTGTCCTCCCCCAATATTTTTATGTCGTCGGCGAAAATAGGGGGGGGGAGGGGCAAATTTGGGGCTCACATCGGACGCCATACTACTTAAAGCCGCCACTATTTCGATGCCATGGGTTTTCTTTTCATGAATTTTTAAAGCATATACCGACTTTTGATTCACCTTGTATATAGAATCCAAAGCCAATACTTACCCATCTATAAAAAAAAAACCCACCTAGACGGTTTTCTTTACGAATAAAATAGACAAAAAATAATTCATCATAACAGTGAATTTATTGTTCTTAACTGAACTTACGTAACAAATAGAAAAACGATGTTTGTAAGCGCAGTAAGAATTTTATTAAAAAAATTTCAGCGTGTTTTTGACGAACTCTGGCGTCCTTCGTCAGGAATACACGTTTGTCTTGCACTGCACAAACGATGAAGCGTTGACGATTTCACTGATGGGACCATCGAGGTCAAGCATAAGTCGCCGTAAATTGGCGATTTGAAATTGTTGTAGAAATGGCTTTGTTCGGAAGTGTGTTAGATGTTTGTCGGGATGACAATATTTGAAATTATATAAATATGTACGTTATTGGATCATATCGGATGCTTGAATATATCAAATAAAATACATTGGGTTTAATAGTGACTATCCTACCAACTTGGTGATGGACCAAACTGTTATTTTTGAATAACCTGTTCCTGTCACCGGTAACTGGAAGGTACGTTTCTTCACAGGTTTGGGGAATTGAGGAACTTAACGATAACACATTTCAACGCTCAATTCATAAGAGAACGTCACGCCAACGCCGTAGAAGTAATAAATTCTTTGAAAAAAAAAAGAAAAATGCACACATATGAAATACAAAATTGAAAGGGGATAATAAGGTTTTAAAATACTGAATTTTAGATATTTTAAAAAATACACGATTTTAAAAATCAAAGAAAGTTTAAAAAACTAATTCTAAGTAATGAAATACAGCAAAAAATATTGACACTGCTGTAAATTAATTGGTAAAACATACTGAAAGAATACCATGTCGAACTTATTAAACAGGATAATGATACAAAATGTGTATTCTCATCAGCTGACGTAGGTGTTTATTCGAATTTTTGTACATAAAGCTCTGGTAATGTAAAATATTAATACTTGTACTAATTAATATATATATATATATATATATATATATATATATATATATATATATATATAAATATATAAAACTTATTTCATTAAATACGAATTGACATTAGGCTCATAACATTAACAATACTCCTTCAGCGTAAAGAGGCTCCAACCGATTTCTCCCATCGGTTAAAATGTTACCAGCCTTTAAGAAAATTCTTTCGCAAGGCACTCATGTTGCCATAAAGTTGAATTTCCTTTTCGCTAACTCTGATAGATTTGGGTAGATCAGAGAATGGGATCTCTACCATGAGGAAGGGTCTTGATTCCGCGGCAAGTTATTTTTTTTTTTAATTATCGTCTACAAAGCTATTGATTTCGCTATTTGCTATTGATGTGGGAGTACCTAAATAATCAAATATTAACTGAATTTAGACTTTAAGTGAATTAAACACCCATATATTATCGTATATGGGGTATTGATGTGGATTGTGACACCCATTGCAATGAAATTTTGGGTATTTGGGGTCTCTGTATCCCCCCCATTGAGTCTATAATGATAATGATATACGCCTATGCGTATATCATTATCATTTGATGACTAACCCAATATATGAGGCCTTGAAAACAACTATAGTAAACGTCCATTTTTGCTTAAAATAAGATAAGAAAGGATTTGCGTCCATCGAACCGCCAGTTTCGTGTTGGCCAACAGTAACGTGGTGCCATCCTGCGGCAATTAATTACACTATGGTCATATACCAGTGTTGCAGGCAACAAGGCAACCCCAGAGGATGGACTTCACTCAAAAATTTCATTTTTGTGACTAATACCATCGTTGTTGCCAACGCCTGATACATGGATTATATCATTTGACAGATTTCGTTATAAAAACAATATTTGCAACTTGAAATGCTTCTCATACAGTAATGTAAATATGCGATTAAAGATTGCAAAAAAGTCTTTCATTTTTCCAAGTATATTGGTTCCCATAAATATATCGATATATTTTAGCAGATATATTATAACGTTTAACATATACATATCAAGTACTGGAGTGAATATCTAATCACGGGATATTTTTATATAATATTTTAATTATTTTTGATTATGACAACATTTTCTATATTATATATTTTATATAATACATATGTACAGTGGGTTGCCAAACCGCGTACTTTTTTTTTTAATGCTAGAATTACGGATGATAATAATAAAAAACTAAACGGTTTGACGTTTTCTTGATATACCGGGTGTTTCATAAGTTCGTAAATATTTAAAAATTTGATAAAAATTGCAGGAAGTGGTATATTTGAACGCGTTTTGCAGAAAAATTATTTTCATGAAGAGGTTTTTTTTTTAGTTCAAAATTTTCTCAATAAGTGGCCTTTCACCCATTTAAATTTCACAATTTTGTGGAAAACTACGTTCATATGAATTCTGGCAAATGCTTAGAAGCATAGCACAGCCCTACTTGTTCTATTATAATATTGCACATAAAAATTACATCCCAATTTGCATAATTACTGTGATCTGAATAAGGGAAGCGTCCCCTATGAACAAAAATTTGAACCAATTTTTTTTATCACAAAAGCCAATTTTCGTGAAAATAATTTTATGTAAATAAGTTTACGGTAAAATTACTTTTATGAAAAAGGATTTTTTTGATAAATAATAATAATAATTAGTTCAAATTTTTGTTGATCAGGGACGTTTCACATATTCAGGTCGCAGCAGTTGTGCGCATCAGATTATAATTTGTTGGGCAATATCAGAATACTTGGCGCAGTATAGCCCAGATGCTCTTGCGCCATAAAAAAGCCAAACAAACAATATTACAACAGAGCAATCAGGGCCTTTCAGAGAGACTGTGGGGCTGAGTAACTAATATTTTAGAGGCCGTTCAAAATTGACATAACATACTCTAACGTCTAACATACATTGAGTCATTGGCGTATGCAGGGGGGTGTTGATGGGGGTTGTAACCCCCATTGCAATGAAATTTTGTATATTTAACATAGGAACATGCGAGTTGTAGCTCTGTAACCCCTCCCCCCCACCCCCAATTGAGTCTGCAACCCGCTTACGAAGTTTCTGCGTACGCTTATGTATTGAGTTACCAATTTGAGACCCTTAATATTTCGGGGCAGCGGTGTCGTCTTGCCCCTCTGATAGGCCTGAAAACAAAGTGCTGTGGTGCTTCTAAGCATTTGCCAGAATGCAAGTAAACGTTGTTTCCCCACGAAGTAATGTGAATTGAATGTGTGTGACGCCCTCTAATAACAAGATGTTAAAAGACAAGGCGAAGTGTTTTGTAACAACGGAGATGGAAAAAACGTAGGTAGCTATTGGTACAAGAACAGACCAAATGAACTTAATTTTTTCACTCTGGTCAAGATTCCGTAATTTGACTTTTTCAATTTTCCTTTTTACTTTCTCCAAGACTTTTTTAGTATTCTTCGGGCTTACGCCTTTTGCGTCAAAAATGACTCCTCCAATTTTCGTTGATGTTACCCGAAAAGCGGCCATATTTGGTGATAGAGTAAAACCATCCCGCAGGGGAAGAATCTGTGTCTTCATATTGTTGAGGGCGGCTCCTGATGCTTTACCAAATGTATTCATCATACGAAAAATTTCATTAACAGAATCTTCGTCAGAGACGAGGATACTCAAGTCATCTGCATGAGCAAACAAATTGGTGCCGGGTAAGCTCAAAACATGAAAGGCAGGTCTCGGCACTCTTTCGCTTCTAGACAGGGTATTCAAAAAGGTCTCAAAAACTAAGACGTAGAGGAGTGGTGACAGAGGGCATCCTTGTCTGACTCCTCTTTTGATCTTGAAGCTATTAGTAAGATGATTATTCACCAAGACTCTACTTTCCATATTCGTATAGAGGGCTCTAAGCACCTTCGTCATCGCCGGTGGGAAGTTGTTTGCTTCCAAGACAGCGAAAAGGTAATTATGGTCTATCCGATCAAAAGCCTTATCTTGGTCCAAGTTCACAAGGCATGTTGTTTCTCCTCTCTCGTGGAAAAAATGAATTATGTTTCTGATGGAAACTAAGTTCATTTTAAGGTTCCTTCCCGATGCTCCGCAGGTCTGATATTCTTCATTAAGTAAAGTGATAGGCCTCCAGTTGGAGATCTTATCTCTGTTTTCTGGTTTTTTACAAATTAGCGTAACAACACCTTTCTTCATTGATTCAGGTATCTCACCCTCATGAATGAGTTTGTCAATTACCGCGTAGAAGGTTTCCTGAAGGATATCCCAAAAGATACGGTAAAATTCGCTAGGAAGGCCATCGGTACCTGGTGTTTTATTTAATTTTCCCTTCTTGACCGAAATTCGAATTTCCTCTTTCGTTATATTTGCGTCCAGTGCTGTATATGTTTGCGCAGAGATCTTTTTAGCATCAGTAAGAAAAAGATGTTGAATTTCAGGGCTCGTTTCTCTTTCACTTGCAAAATTAGAAAAATGTGAAAAGACTCTTTCTCGAATTTCTGTCATCGACTTCAGGAGATTTCCTTCAGCGTCTTGGAGGCAATCGAGGAAGGTATTCTCCCTCTTCTCTTTAATTTTCTTAAAAAAGAACCTTCCACTGTTGCCGTTATTTGTCACTTTAGTTCTTGCTTTCACTTCAAGTGACTTCATTCTCTCATTTCTGAACTTGTCAATTATTACCCTAGTTGCATCAGCCGCTTGTTGCATCGCCTCATCTTTCCGGGGACTATTGATCAAAAGACGGAGAACATGTTGCCAATTCATTAAGTTTCCATTTTCCTCTAACTTTTCCATCCTAGCGAAGTCAATCGCCCGATTCTTGACCTCTTGCTTAATAGTCTCCCATTTGACAAGCGGATCCAGGTCCTGTTGTTGAATACGCTGTATAGTCTCAATAATTATTGTTTGGAAGCGATCCTCATTCAGGTGCGAGATGTTCATTTTCCAGAGGCCTTTACCAAAGGCGATATGGGTCTCTTCACCCTCAAGGGTCATTTCTACTGCCGAGTGATCAGAAACATATATACTGGGACCGTTCAGAGGCAAAACGTTAATCGTCGCACAGTGTAAGTGGGCATTTTTCGAAAGATAATATCTATCTAACCGACTTGAAATTCCATCACGTTCCCAAGTCATTATACGATGAGCATTTTCTTGAAGCCAGAGATCCTCTAGGTCATAATCCATTATCAGTTTTCGAAGATTTCCACCGATCTTCCGAGCGGAATAAATCCTGCCTCCTAGACGGTCTCTTTGATCAAGGATGCAATTAAAATCTCCGGTTATTAAAATATTACACTTGTCCCTTATGAAAAAGTCTAGATTGCTATAGAAATCTTGATTTTCCTTATAGACGTTTGGTGCGTATACACAAATGAATCGGAGATCACCCGGAGCCCAGGATAAATCAATGCAGGCCACCCTACCTTCAGCATCAGAAAGAGATCTAATGACATTATTTTTATATCTTTGTCTTACATAGATTGTGACTCCTCTACTGCGGGAACTACCTGGGCTAGTAAATGTCATCATTCCGATGTTTTTTCCAAAATTTTCTGCCTCTTGATTATTTTCAAAATGCGTTTCTTGAAGGCATACAAAATCATAATTGGATGAACGAATCCAAGAGGATATCGTTTTTCTTTTCATATCATCTTTAAGACCCTGGCAATTCAGGGTCACGAAATTGGCCCTAAAGGAGAGCATGGCGAAAACAAAGAAAAGGCACCAAAAACGCAGAAGCGACCAAGACAAAACGAAACCCCTAAGCAAGGTTCGTCGACGTCTGGACCATCTCCTTTTTTCTCTTATTTCTCGTTGTCTTCCCGTGTTTTTTACGCTTCGATATTTCTTCATCGAAAAGATTCGAAGACAAGCTCTCCCAGTTTAAATCGTCTGAGGATGAACTGGCTTCTTCAATGTTTAATGATTCCTGGCTCGAAACTTCATCAATGAAGTATGTTCCGCCACAAGCATCTTTATATTCTTTTCTTCCCGAAGGTCCTTTAACTACATCTAAATTTTCATTTGAACAGGAAGGAGGGGGAAGAAACTCTTCCACTGTCTCCATGTGAGTCATTACGTCCTCTATACTCGTAGAAGAAAAGTTTTCTACAGTTGCCTCAACGTTAATTTTTCCCGTAATCTTTAAATTGGTTTCTTCGTTGCCGAGCTCCATGGAATTCATGGTTTCAGACATCTTTTCTACTTCATCACGTCGTGGTTCTTCTACTTTTCCGGCTACTCTCTCTGCATATGTCAATTCCCTGGATGGACATCTTTCGCCCTTGTGCGCTTTGCCGCAAAATTGGCAAGCATTCTCACATCTCCAACTCATATGACTCTGTTGACCACAGTGGAAACAGGCCACTGTGGGACAATCCTTGGCGAGGTGACCTTGCTGTTCACAGATTAAACACATTTTTATGACGCCGGAGTAGTTAACTACGCATTTGCTCCCGGCAATCAATAGCAGATTGGGAACATTCTTCTTCATTTCAATTTGCACTCGGACGTGACCATTCCTGATGTTGGAATCGCTAATTTTAACAAAGTCAATCTTTATTACCTTGCCATACGTCGAAAAAAAACTTTCAATGTTTTCCCTTGAGGCTTCATAAGGTATGCCCCGGACATAAAGCCACGCGAGTCGACGATCTGCTGGAACAGATTCGTGTTTTTTTCCCTCGTATAACAATCCATCCTCGACTACTTTAGCCGCTAATTGGGCATTCGAAAAACTTATCTCATAACGCCCGAGGTTGAAACTCTGGATGATTTTATATTTCCAAATTTCCCCTATTTGTAAATTGATTAACTTTAAAATAATGCTTTACATTAATAATTACGTATATGCATAGAGATATTATACGACTCATAATATTCTTCGGTAGGATCTTAGATGCACCACGTTGCCATATTTAAATGACATGTCTTATAATAATTTGAAAATGATTTAAAATTTAAAGTTTATACTGTATTTTAAATCCAACTCAAAATTAAAACGTGGTCGAAACCAAAACAGTAAACTCAGTTCCTCAGGGCACTGGAAACATGGAACTAAAACTTAAGGAAGCTCCCTAAAGAGGTATCGATGAAGTTATATTGAAAACGGCACCGAAACGGGGGGTTCTCCTTCCTGACGGCCATTATCATACCAGAAAAGGTGAATCTCTTCTAATCAGCTTCGTGTTGGCAAATTATTTTTAACCGAAAATTGTTGTTTTCGTGCATTATGCTGGCCTGTGCGGCAGTTGGTTGCGTCAACCGATCTGACAAGCCAAAGCCTGGTGTTATATTTCATATATAAGTTATTAAAATTATTTATGCTTATAGTTTGAAATTTACAGAGTGGGAGTCCTAACTGAGAATTGAGACATGTTGCAATTTATAAATTTTAGACCCCTAATTACGAATCCGAAGTCCTTTTTTGTGAAATCCATATATTATTTTTTAATTAACGAATAAATTTTTTAAAATTGGCACAGATTGAGCTATTCGGCGAAATATTTGTAAGAATTGACAATGCTTTTATTATCATTTAAAAGATGGTTTGCTTTTTCGAAGGAAAATAAAGGTTTAAAACAAAATACATACTTCTTGTGAAAGCAAGCAGAATTATCATTTTAGATAAATTAAACATCGTGTGCACTTTCTCTATTTATAAAAAATAATACCACAAAATTTTAAAATTTGTATAATGTGCATACGATGTGAAAATGGAAAGTAAAGATTTAAACATGGGTCTGTTTCCCGTGGAATTAGTTAATAAAAAACAACAGCGAGTTAAACAAGACTATCATAAAAATGGTATTGAAGAAAAAAATATTCAAAACATAATATTTAATTGCAGAGTGAGTACATTTTAAAAACGAACGACTCTTACTCAATGAAGTATTATAATAAATATTGTCAACTGCGAAGGAAAGGGTTTCTACATTATTAAATGTTGTTGCAGTGGGGGTGGGGGGCGGACAACGATACTATGCTCTACCACTGCGCCTAATTTAAAAAAGTTAATTTCGACCCCTGTGTTAAAATAGTATGAGTGTTTGCATAGGTATGGTAAAATCTATTTTTCATATGGTATGTAATTTGTTATACATCATCTAACCTTTGTCTTGTAAAAAAAAATCATTCACTCATATGTGTAATGATAATAAACAAAGTAATCAGAAATCTGTCGCGAGACCGGGTGGAGGGGCCTTCATGTATGTCTGTCCCATGCTCTGTGACTTACTATATATTATATACACATATTCACAACATGTTATTGAACATATCTTGCATGTTATTCCCAGTGACGGTTCTGGGAGCAAAAAAATTTGGGGTTGGGGGAGGGCACAAATTCTTGTCTTTGTGCACAGGCACTGCTAGCGGCACCTGTGCACATAGACAGGATAATAAAATCCGGTTTTATTTGGAGGGCCATGTCCCCCGGACCCTAGCCTAGAACCGTCACTGGTTATTCCAATAGGAGAGTCATAGATGCCGATTTTAGTGTATTAAATTTTATTATTTATTATTATATTAAACTTTATGATTTAAAGGGAATTTAAAGAACACTTAACAGTATCACAAAAATTTTGAATGTTGCTGTTTTTTACTGCATAATGTTTTATTGCCTCACATGAAGTTCAATAAATTAAGAAAAATAATATGGGAGTATCCTGCATATATATTATTATAGTTTTAAAATTCAAAATGTGATTCTAAAAAAATAAATTTTCTATGCTTTTTTTCTCTTCACTTTATTAAGCTTTCGTGTAATATTTTAGATATTTTCTTATTGTAGTTGCCTTTGCCAAATAATTACTTATGTAAAGAGCAAATAGAGTCATTAATCACCAAGTTTAGTAATATAATATACATAAATTGTATAAAGAAATTAAATATAATGAAATTATTTATTATTAATTATTCTTTTATTATTATAAATAAACATACATTTTATTTGCAAAGGCCGCTATAATAAGGGAGAAACCGAACTGTTAAAAGAAGAAATCGCACACTACAACATGGAGAACCGAATTATCGATGTTCCGGCAATGACCATACGATCGCAAAGCTCCATTTCGCAGTTTTGCGCCTGTTAGGGTGATTTCAAGTATTACGTAAGACTCTTGAGAGTTGTGTGTGTGTGTGTGTGGGGGGTGCCGTTGGTTTTATTTTCCTATGTTAGCCAATGTTAATTTTTGCTTAATAGGGGTGAGGGTTGAAATGGCCAAAATATTGCTTACGTAATACTTGAATTCTCTTTTAGGTATGGAGACGGCCACGAAACCTTGGAGAAGGGGAATTTTATCCACTTATGTCCCAGGCACCAAAGTTTCCTAGACGGCTACTGAGCAGAAGGGAAACATGCTTGATTTAGCAATAATTGGCTATGATTTGGGTTCAATAACATAAATGCGGCCTTTCAACATCATAAATCAAATTGTTCACACATCTCCTTACGTAATAAATCATATGTAACTTCAATATCTGTTCATAAATTGAACATATACTTTGAAAAATGGAATTCATATTTAAAAAAATGATAAAAAAGGTTACGAATTGAGAATTTTATATAGTGTAGAACGGCATTTAACTGTTTCTGGTCTTACGATGGCGGCAACCGGAAATGACGATGGAAAATCATCGATGAATATGCAGGGATAATCGGTTTCATACTTCAGCATAGAAAACGAGCATTAGGGCCCTTCCTTAAGTTTTAATTTTGTGGCTGGAAACAACTACCGCCATGTTTAACATGGGCCACGCCCCGTTTGCTCAACACATCTCAATTTTCACCAGAATATCCCCTCCAGACCTTCATAACTCCATGATTGATAAGGGTCAAAATATCGTGCTGCCATCTACTGATGAAACTTATAATTAGAAACAGTAGAAATTATGAAACACGGTAGGTACGTATTCATTTCTATAATTTTAAAAGTAATAATAACAATGAAAAGCTTTACAATTCAAAAATTAAACATACAGAAAAAGTATTTTTCTTTTATGTTTATTTTTTCCTTTTTACCTCAAATTATCAGATTGTGAATGCAGTTAATTTAAAAAATTATTAAAATCTAGATTAAAAAAAATAAAATTCACATTTATTTATTTTTTTGACAGGTAATAAATAGGATGAAATTTGTGTCTGAAAATTTTTAGATTGGTGCCAATATCTTTTCACAGTGCTGATTTTTAAAATGTGGCTTTTAAATATAACCCTTCAGAATTTTCTTTTTAATTTAATAATTATTTGAGTTGGGTTATTATTTGGGTTATTTGAGTATCATCAAGGGTAAAGCTTAATATTTGAAGTGAGCTTTAAAAGAATTGGTGAAATTTCAAAAAATTATTTAATATGTAATAGACGTATAAGTAAAGACAACATTATAAGCGTAAGTAAGGTTATAACGTCGTCGTGACTTATAAATCTAATCTGCGTAATGGTACGTCGAATGATCTTACATGTGATAGGTGTTCATTCATGAATAATGACGATTTTAAAGTATGTTTTTGAACAAGCGACAATTCAATTAGTACACATATATACAATGTTATTATATAATGATAATAGTAGTAAGGAAAAAAAAAAAACTCGCCCACGTGGGGCTCGAACCCACGACCCTGAGATTAAGAGTCTCATGCTCTACCGACTGAGCTAGCGGGGCACCACTATTTCTGTTTATTAGTTGCTATATAAAAAAAATCTTAACTATTATTTTGAAGAGTTTTTTTTTTTAGAGAAAAAACTCACGGTTAGTGAAGTAAACGAAAAGTGCTGCCGTGCTCAATTTGTTGTACTTACAAAATTATAATACGTGCAACCTTTGGTATAATTTTCATTTTTCTAAATCGCTGTGTCTGTTTCGCCTGATATTTATATCGACGTAGTTAACCAAAGGTAACGTTGCGTCTGTGGACGTTTGTGACTAATATAGGGCGTGAACATGTGTTAGTCTTCATCGAAGTGGACCGATTTTGAAATAACATTCCGTTGAAGTGAACTGTTTTGATATTTTTTGTTTAGTTTTCGAAATTGTTTTTTAAATATTTGATCTTCCCCGCTTTAAAAACGAGTTGACCATCGGAAGCTAAAATGGAAGCCTACGATGTTATTGTAAACCAGCCGGTTGTAATAGATAATGGCTCGGGAGTTGTAAAAGCGGGTTTCGCTGGGGACCAAATTCCAAAATGTCATTTTCCAAATTATATTGGTCGTCCTAAACACACTAGGGTTATGGCTGGTGCCTTAGAAGGGGACGTGTTCATTGGGCCTAAAGCAGAAGAACACAGGGGGCTCATGTACATTAGGTACCCCATGGAGCATGGTATCGTCACAGATTGGAATGATATGGAGAGAATATGGCAATACATCTATTCGAAAGAGCAGCTGCAGACATATCCAGAAGAACACCCCGTACTGCTAACTGAAGCCCCATTGAATCCTCGACATAATCGAGAGAAAGCCGCAGAAATATTCTTCGAGACATTTAATGTCCCAGCAGTGTTTATTTCCATGCAAGCTGTACTTAGCTTATATGCAACAGGTCGCACCACTGGAGTGGTTCTGGATTCGGGTGATGGTGTCACCCACTCGGTGCCCATATACGAGGGTTTTGCTATTCCGCATAGTATCCGTCGAGTGGATGTAGCTGGCCGTGATGTTACTCGTTTCTTAAGGCTACTTATGCGTAAAGAGGGTCATGATTTTCACACCACAGCAGAGTTTGAAGTTGTGAAGATGATCAAGGAGCGTTCGTGTTACCTGGCAACGAACCCACAGCGTGAAGAAGCCCTGGAGATGGAAAAATCTCAGTATATGCTGCCCGATGGAAGCTCTGTGTCGATTGGGCAAGCTCGGTTCAGAGCTCCAGAAATCCTTTTCAATCCTGTGATCATCGGCAAAGAATACGAAGGTATACATGAAGTCCTCGTCTCGGCGATCAGGAAGTCAGATTTAGATTTACGCCGAATATTATACCAAAATATTGTACTTTCGGGTGGTTCTACGTTGTTTAAAGGCTTCGGGGATCGCCTGTTAAGCGAGGTGAAACACCTATCTCCCAAAGATGTCAAAATCCGAATATCTGCACCCCAAGAACGATTATACTCCACCTGGATTGGTGGATCAATTTTGGCATCTCTCGATGCTTTCAAGAAAATGTGGGTATCGAAGCGTGAGTATGATGAAGAAAGTGTAAGAGCAATTCACCGAAAAACATTTTAAATTTTGTTTCTATTTTCGAAAGCATATTAACTTATTTTGGCAACCATGGTGATAGTAATCGTTAAGCTTAATTTTACAATGGGTTTGTGAAAATCTTTGCAACTGCAGCAAACAGAAATATTTTACTGTAAACTATGAAACAATTCATTAATGTTAAAAGCATTTTTTCAGTCCACAATATTTTAATTTATTTAAATATGCATTAATTATAGGTGAAATAATTTTTATTATAAATATTAATATGGTTAAACGAAACAGACACCAAACCTATGCGATTACATATAACTGACAATTATATGTATTTCTTTCAATAATTTTACGCAGTATGTCACTGTTGTACTTATTAATATAATTGTAATTAATATTGTTACAAATGAAAGGCTTTTGTGTTTTAATAGCGATAGAGTCATCATTCTTTTAAGACAGTTATACATGTAAAGCTATGTGGTAATTTTTGAAGTAATTGATAAGTTTTTGATTGTTTATTTGACTTTTAGATGTTATTTTCTAATTGTATTTCTTTTCACGGGTGATTGTAGCTATTATAAGTCACAGATATATGTTAAAGTTGAACCTCTTTTACTTATTTTGTCCCAATTATAGAAATCCATTCATATTTTATCAAAATTTTTACTTTCATATACATATATAGTTCGTTCACGGAAAATTGTCCAATGGTGCCATTAGAAAATAAAGGGAGTTGATGTCATAAACGGTCTAGCCGATTCTAGCGGAGGGCATAATTTCAGAACTGTTTTTTAGTGAACGTTTGTCTGCGCCAAAAACCAGTTCAGGAGGGGAGTTCAGCAGAGGATTGTCTTCCCCTCTGCTGTAATCAGCTAGGCCGTTTGTGAGGTCAGGTTCCATTACTTTCTAACGGTACCATCGGTCTACTTTTGGTGAATGGACTATGCAAAGAAGACAAAAGTACATGTTTTAAAATATGTGTGAAAACGTAACATTATGGTAATAACACTGTAAAATTATTTCTGTATTGATCTTTTCACATGAAAGTGAAGCCATTGCTGATGTTTTGAAAGGTCACAACGAACATGAGATTATAAATTTTTTGCCACTTATATCCATTGTTCTTGATAGATTTGTGACAAAAAAATTTTCATCTATGAAAATTTAAAAAAAAAAAAAAATAAAGCATAAATTATAAAATTTGATCTAAAATGTATTTTTAAAGTTGGTCTGAATTTCAGTTGCATTAATTTGCAATTATATTTTTGTGCAAGAATGGTATGTAAGAAAAAAAAGTGCATTTTAGTAAAATCATTATAGCCTGCTTCAAAGTTTTGACTTACATGGATGGGGTATACTAATTGCCCCATCCATGGAATATTGTTTCCCCATGAATAGTGCAATCTCCATATGGACCAGTACGTAAAATTCGAATTATAGCTGTCCTATCTTTGGAACACTTCTCCTTCTGGGTGGGGCAGTTTCAGCATAGACCAGTGTATGCAATTGACATTGGGATTGTCCCATCCATGGATGAGCGTCTCTCCCTGTGGGTGGGGCAATTCCAGTATGAATCCAGTACATCAATTTAGCATTTTACTTGTATTAAATTATAGTCAAGCACAAAGGGGAAATGCACTTAAACTAAAAATTAAATATAACTGTGTTTGCTTTTGTAGGTGGTCCATTAATTTTGCCAGCATCAGGGCAGATTAATTACAAATGCAGAAGGTAATTAAGAAAACTATTATGAACATTATTTTTCAAAAATAGTTATTAATGAATTTATTATGTTTTTAAAATTTAACTTTGGATATATGTGTGTGTATTTTTAGTTCAACATTTTAAAAACATGTTTCTTTACAAGAATGCTTATTCTACAATTCACAGGAGTGATTGTGTTTTGGGATTTCTGTAAATTCCACGAATTTCAACTAGCTTCTTCTGGGATTTCTTTTTAAAAATTATAAAAACTGTATTTAGTTTCCTATACTTTTTTATATTCCTTCGGAAATCAGTGTTTTTACCAAAAATATTACGCAACTCTTCAGGGAATTTTCTGGTATGTTCAGGGAATCTGGTTTGGACTTACAATCATCCCTGGATTCAGTAATGGTAACACGTTTGTTCATCATACTGTTGATACAGGCTTTATTCCAATGGTTACATGGAATGTGCATTGTACACCATTTTTTTTTTGTTCTGCCCACCATAGTCTAGAGTTTGGTTTCTTGGCGATTTGAGGTTTATATTCTTCAAAACGTATAGGTCCTATCACAGTATAACCTTCGTTGGCCTTGCATCATAAAAAGGGAGCCAACCTTGCGTCGTAAAATGCAGACAAGAATTTCAATTTATGCTCAGTTTGAATATTGTGATTATTATTTGATAGTTATAATATATACCATAATTTATGTATAACATTGTAATACCATTAAGCTGTGTTAGTAGATTGTAGCATTTAAACATATGACTTTTTGGTTCAAATCCATCGAGAGTTGACAATATTGACCTTTCCCTCTGTGTATCATTGTTGCTATAGCTGTGCAATTCCCGTTTATACATACTACAGGCTATACTTTATTGTATTATACACAAGATGGGGCTCTTTCTACAGAGCAGACATTACTCACTGTTTTGTAACATCTCTGCAAGATAGGTGGCAGCCATTTTCTAAACAGTACTTTTTGCACTAATCAATACAGTTTTTTAAGGATTCTTTTGAAATTACTATCTTGCTGTTTTTGTAAGCTAAATGTGATGCCATGTTTAACGTTGTAACTAGCTTTCTCTGTTTTGTAAAAGCTTTCAAAATTAAATGTGAAAATGTTCTATAGATGCGATAATCACTTTTTATGTGAGACAAGAACTACAAGTAAACATTTCTTTGTTTTTTTCTGAATTGTGTAGTTACTGAGTTTTTATTTTGTTCACTATTTCTTTAAATTGCTATTATTGTATTTAACACATCACGTATGTGGTTATACAGGGTAATTAAGCGTAATTGGTATTGCAATTGTCTTTTTAACCGCTAGTCATAGGGAAAAACTTTTGAAGTTTCCACATGTACTTATCATATGAAAAACCTTTCCTTCGTTATTTTTTTCTAGAACTGATAAATCATATGAGGATGTTGAATATGTTATTTATTTTACATAAGGAGGTATGTGTATAAAAATATGGAATAACTTTTTGTACAAGGCCTCTACCAAGGAATGTCCAATTGGAAAATATTGCTCTCTATATTTGATCAAATAATAGAAAATTCATACTTTGATAACAAGGGAGGTACTTGCATAATGATCTCGCTGATTTGTAATTTACAAAGTAAGTTCAGACTAAGTGATGGGGGTTTTTTCAGAAAATTTGAAATGGAAAATTTTCCAACACTTCAATTACTGAACATCAAGCAAGTATAATTTAATATTTATTAAATAACGTTTGTTTTATATGCTATACCACTACCCAAACTGTGGTCCCGGCCCCATATTCACCCACTCAGAAAAAATACCAGTCCTCAGATAATTTTGGAATAATAATATTGGTTAAACTCATTATTGTTACTTCTTAATAATAATTTGGTCATAGTCGGGGGCAGAGCCGTAGCCAGGCTGTGGCTATAGGTTGATGAGCCCCCTAAAAATGTTAGCCCCCCCCCTCTCCTGAAAGATATTTTGTCTCAAAATAAAAAAGTGTAGAATTTTGTTTTAAACTTTTTGTGTGAAATAGTACATGACAATGGAAATTGTCATTAAAAATGTATTCAAAATAGCTTTCTACGGTAGATCTTGTGTATATAATTTTTTTTACAGAGGTTTGAGTCTTCATATACTTTATAATAAGGATTGGGGAAATTATAGAGAGGTATACTAAAATTTGTAAGTTTTGAATGCAATATTTACGTTAAAAAATTTATTTAGTATCATTTTAAATATATTAATAAAATATAACAAAACGTTTACAAATTTTAAGCCCCTTCTGTAGCTCTGAGCCCCCCCACTTAAAAAGCATATGACTATGGATCCGGTTGGAGGGTTGATGTGATAATGATACTGATAGCTTATATTTGTCACTTTTAAAAATATTAGTTTAACAGATATGAGAAAATATTATGTTGTACAAAATAATATAAATCTCAAAACTCAAAATGTAAATTTTAAAATTTATTAATGAAAAATAAATCACAACTGGATATAATCAAATTTTCTTTAATATTTTGGTTATATTTATATGTAAGCTATTTATAATATTTTAAGTTATATTTATGTAAGCTATTTAGTAATATTTTAAGTTATATTTATATGTAAGGCTATTTTGTGTGTATATATATGATATTTAGTATATATATATTTAGTAATATGGTACATAATATTTTTGTATTAAAGTTTTGAACTCATACCTATCTGTCAAAGCATTATTTCTAAAAGGTTACTTAGGGGCACTAGGCCTCACCAATTATCCTATAGGGGGTGGCGTAAGTATTTAGCATAAAATTATTAATGAAAAAATAAATCACAACGTGATATAATCAAATTTTTCTTTTAATATTTTAAGTTATGTTTATATGCAGGCTATTTAGTAATATTTTGTACATAATATTTTTGCTTGTTAAAAGTAAGTTTTCTTAGACACATATACTATCTTCTTAGCATTATTCAAAGTTGTAAGGGCATGAGCCTACCCAATATCTATAAAGGGGGGCAATAAGCTGAAAATGTTTGGTAACTTTAAATATTTGATGAAATTTAAAATGGCTTACAAGGAAGGTCTTTTGGCTGACAGACGTCAATTTTAATGAAAAAAATACAGTTGAAAATACACACACTAATAACCCTATGGCATAAAAATTAGGAGCCAAATTCCCATATGAACTTCGGAAAAAATTAATAAAATATATAGAAAAATCACCAATTGCAACTCTTGGTGAGAATATTTTGGCGAGATTGAAATTTCAAAGGAAAACATTTCAGCAGTAAGTGGACAGATGCAAACGAGTTAGTTGGTTTCATTCAACTTCCTAAATACGCTTTCGGTATTGCATATACACTCTGTAATAAAAGGATTGATACACCAAGAAGGGGTTGTCCGATTGCGATAAAAATTGGTGGATGTGAAGAACATACATAGAAAAAGAAATCATTAAAATTTCAGAACAATTGAATGATTTATTGCAGAGTTTGACCGTTACAAAGGGAGGAAGTCAATAAGGCGTTGGTCCACCTCTGGCCTGGATGCAAGCTGTCACCCGGCGTGGCATAGACTGATAAAGATCCCGGATGGTGTCCTGCGGAATTTCTTGCCAAATTGTCTCCAACTGTCGGGCTAAATCGTCAACATTCCGGGATGGTTGCAATCGCCTTCCCATAGCGTCCCAAATGTGCTCTATGGGAGAGAGATCAGGAGACCTAGCTTGCCAAGGAAGTGTTGGGCAAGCTTGAAGACAATTCATAGCAACACGTGCCGTGTGCGGCCGGGCATTGTCTTGTTGAAACGTAAGTCCAGGGTGTCGCAAAAGGAACGGTAACACAACCGGTCGTAGAATGTCGTCTACGTACCGCTGTGCTGTAAGTGTGCCAGAAATGACCACCAAAGGGGTCCGGCTATCAAAGGAGATGGCACCCCAGACCATAACGCCCTGTTGTGGGCATGTGTGGCGTGCGATAGTAAGGGCAGGATCCCCACGCTGCCCTGGACGTCTCCAGACACGTCTGCGGTTGTCGTCAGGACACAGTTGGAAACGGGACTCGTCACTAAAGACTATACGTCCCCAGTCAGCGCAGTTCCAAGTTGATCGAGCCCGGCACCACTGTAATCGGACTTGAAGGCGTAAAGGCGTGAGAAGTAAGGCGTAACGGTCGGCGCGAGCGTAAATTCCGCTCTCTCAGTCGTCTACAGAGGGTCATGTTGGACACATGTGTGCGGGCCACACGTTGGATAGTTGATAACGACGAATCCGGTGCTGTGACAGCTGCTCTGACAATCGCTCTGTCTTCCCGTTCTGTTGTGGCCCTAGGTCGACCGCTGCCGTCCCGACGCTGACATCTGCCGTTGTTGACCCACTCTTGCCAGCACCGTCCAATCGCCGCATCGCTTCGACCCACATGTCCAGCGATTCTTCGATTCGTCCAACCAGCCTCTTTCAATCCGATAGCACGACCTCTTTCAAACTCTGACATATGCTCGTAATGAGCACGAATCTTTCGGCGAGGCATTGTTACAGTCGACGTAAGATATCCGCAGTCAAAATGCAACAGAAATTTTGACCACATATTGAGAATCGCTCCTTATATACACCTGCTGAATGCGCAGTTCCGATGCGCTGGAGTTCCCGCTATTCATTCATTGGACACCAAATTTTAATCATTTGCATGTTCGGTCAAAATGTCTTTGCATACGAAATTTCATTACAATCGGACAACTCTTTCTTGGTGCATCGATTTTTTTGTTATAGAGTGTATTCCGTCTATATTTCAAAAGTCTTCTTAAAATTTGTTTTGAGTTGTAAGGGAGTTGTTCTTTTTATATTAGACTTTAATCTTATTATATTCATTTTATTTTTGAAAACAATGACAGAAAAATATCTGTAGTTTTATCTTTATAGTTTCTTAAAAGTTGCAATTATTTTAATTCAGTAACGTTGATTTTAATGTGATTATTTATATTATTATTATTACATATTATTTTATTATTATTATGTATTACTTATATTATTATTATCTTATTATTTATATTATTATTACGTGTAGTTTAATGATTATTTTAACATGAATCAATGTTTTAAATGTCCTTTACAGAAGTAATACATATCCTATATATAATATTTTGTTTTTATGTATTGTAAATCCAACTTCAAATAATGCCATTCATTGTTTTTAAAATATGAAACCTAATAAAAAATTTAAGTAGACAAATACATAAACCTATTTTAACAAAATATACTTATTTAGTAAAGGTTTTTTTTTTGTCTTTATTACGATTTTATTTTAGTTATTAACTTATTTCCGTATAATTCTAATTTTTGGTTTTTAATTCAATAAACCTTTCTTCGTTTGAAGGGGCTGCAAATAATGTGAGCGGATGGCATTTATAATTGAAGTAAATATGGTGTGTTTTAGTTCATTTATACACATGAGACTATCAAATGCATTTTTATCTGATGCCAAGTGGCGATAAAAGCTTCTTTCTGGTAACCTGGATCACGCTTTTATTAATTTTTTTCGGAGTTCTTATGGGAATTCGGTTGCTAATTTTTACATGATTGGGTTATTAGTATATGTACATTTGACTGTATTTTTTTCATTAAAATTGGCATCTGTCAGTCAAAAGACCTTCCTTGTTAGTGAAAATGTAAGATATATTTTAATAGGATGGGAAATGAAAAGCTGATGTTTGCAAACGATTCCATTTTGTGTAGTCAGAAGAGGGAAGAATTACGATCGTTATGAAAGACTGATGGTAATATTTTTAATATGTATCAAATATGTTTTTTACGTTTAAACTTTTAAAACTACATATGTACACAGGCAGAAAGGGAGAAGTTATGACATTTTTTAAAAAGAAAAATTAATTTTTAAAATTTCAAGACCGGAAAATTTGACGGTGGACAATTTTCCATTTCCGAAAATTTTCCCACCTACATCTTTAGACCAGTCTTCAGACCAATGTCTGAAGGATATAACTCAGCCAACCTTTCACTTGCAAATTCGCCAATGTGAAGTTTTTAATATTTTTAGTTGATGCAAAAGTGATATTTTTCTAATGTTAGCAGTTAAAGCAACACTTGGCAGACTTCACAGTCAAAGGCACGCATGCACAGTTACCCATACTGATGTTGCTTTAACCACTGTCCTGCGGTGGCGCAGTGTGGTAACGCGTTCTCCTAGGGCGCCGCTAATCCGGGTTCGACTCCCAGCAGTGCAAAAAGAACGCTTACTCAGAGATCTCATAAAAGATCGCACTGCTCACTGTAGTCCGGGGTTTGGTTCCCTAGGCCTTAAGAGGTTCGGATTCCTCGGAAAATAGTAGGTCCCGGCGCAGCATGACCACTGTAGTCTTTGAGCCGTAAAACCAAAAAGAAAGCGAAAGCGAAGTTTTAACCACTAACAATAGAAAAGTAGCGGTTTCGCATATATTTAATTTATTAATAATTTTGCATCTGTGTATTTGTGAATATAAAGCCAGCAGGGTCGTGATTCAGACATGGGTCATAACCTAATTCGTAAATTTCAAGTAAATCGGTGAAATTGCCATCAGGCACTTTACTTGTAAGTAGAATATTTTCAGAATTATTAAAAGTTAAATTTTATTAGTTATAAATTTTCATCGTTGTTTTGATGAAGTAATGGCAACCTTAGGGAGCTATTTCTGGAGAGAAAAATTGAAGCATTTGTGAAAACTTGTTGTAAATGGCAAGCATGTTCAGAATTTTATCGAAATGCTATCTCATTTTTCAATTTATAGAAAGGCCCTATTTACTGGATGACCAAATGTAAAATTTTAAATATATGATAGCGACTATTCCACATAGAAACATTAAATCTTTTTTGACTAGCCCTGCGGTGGCGCAGTGTGGTAACGCGTTCTCCTATTGCGCGGCTAATCCGGGTTCGACTCCCAGCAGTGCAAAAAGAACGCTTACTCAGAGATCTCATAAAAGATCGCACTGCTCACTGTAGTCCGGGGTTTGGTTCCCCAGGCCTTAAGAGGTTCGGATTCCTCGGAAAACTGTAGGTCCCGGCGCAGCATGACCACTGTAGTCTTTGAGCCGTAAAACCAAAAAACAAACAAACAAACTTTTTTGACTAACTAGTTGTAGGGCAATATTTTTCTAATTTGAAATTTTTTGGTAGTAGGCTCACATAGAAAGTTTAATTATGTATTTTTATACGTATACCACCCCTTTTAAAATAACATGTTCAACATTCTTACAAATTTTAAAACTTTTCTCCTGTGAAGTTTTTTCTATGATTAGTAATTGAAAGGATAATTATGATAACATTTATTCTGAATTACCCAGCATTGTGTCCAATGCATGTTGGTTTTGAAATACGAAAGATAATGGAGTCTTTTTTAAAAGAATTTTTTTTTTTTTGCTAATGCATTTTCCTGTGTCAGTCTAGCAAAAATTACTTACACTACTTGGTCATAATGTTTTCAAACTCATAGAAAATTAAATATATATGGTTACCAAAAAAAAAACAAAAAAAAACCCCATTTAAATTTAAAAACTATATATGATGTGATAAAATTATATATATGCTTTATTATTACTGCATCAAATAATGACAGTGCATTTTTCATTAAATAGAGGCAAATGTAGTGAAAAATGTAACAACCATTATTTTTTGTCCATCTAAATTGATTGATTAAAATCTATCTGCAGATTCCCCCCCTCCACCATCAAGTTGAGTTGTTGAAAACTTCCTTTTTGTCCCTGGTTATAATCAAATGAAAGAATGGTACTTGTTGGTTATAGCGGCCCTTGAGATTACGATCTAGCCAAGCTTGTGAGTCGTCCAGACCCTCTATCGGCTGTAACAACCAACTTGCGTAATGGAATATTATTTTCCAGATATTTTTTTAACCCAGTAACTTTCCTGAATTATTGCATGCCTAGTGAGGGGTGCCCCCCCCAAACTTAATTGATTTTGAGTTGTACCTGAATGTTGGAAGGGTTGAATTAGTGGTTTCCTGAAAATTTGTCTTTTATAAATACGACAATAAGCAAAGTTTTTTTTTGTTATTTTGCTCTACATTACAAACTGGTCATTACTACATCACTATCTGGAACACGAAAATAAAAACATTAACACAAAAGCAATATAATGAGAATAAAGACATGAGTTGTTTCTTTAGGACTGTAAACAAAAAGCAACATAACCTATCTTGGCCAGGGTTGAATAAAACCTTTTTTTTTTCTCCACAAAATTGGGTTCTATTAAAACAATCACTTAGGTTGTTTTCAAATCTTTACACAAATGAATAATAGTAATGTATATTCTATACACCTCGAGTATCTGTTATTTACATATAATAGAAAATTACAAAAAAAAAAACCCATATAATTTCTATAAAAAGCCATTTTATATCCATCACATACCTGCTAACTTTATGCGGAAGAAAAAATATTTTCAAAAACAGTCTTTTTTTTTAATGTGTATGTGCAATTATTCCATAAGGTAAGGATTTTTTAATAATATTTTTACATATTATTTATATTTTTTATGAAATGGAAAAGAAAGTTATATACAACAAAGTATACAGCAGATTATCAGTTAGTCACCAATTATTTATGAAGAATATTAATATGTTTTGAGTAAGAGTGACTTTTTAGAAGCTTGACATCATACAAAATAACTTTCAAGCTTGTGTGTGTGTTTTACTTTTAAAAATCCCTATTTAATAAAAAGGTAAACGTTAAACTCGAAATTTCAGTGTGTGCATTTATTGGCCTTAAATTCAATTATATCTAATTTCACAATTTTCTTCTTTTGAAGTTAGTACACATAGTTACATTTTTAAAATGCATCTAATTGCAGTCCTTTGAATGCAACCTTATTATGTTCTGGCTAACCTAATGAACCCTCCCAATGTGAAAAAGTTCCCCATGTCTGTTCCGACGTAAATTGTGGGTAACTCTCAGTTAGACCTACTCGTGAGATGCCATGGCAGGAACATATTGGCAACTCCAGTTTTAAATTTTTCACAGCTTCAAAAAATGTCCTTGCCATTTTCTAAATAACTGAGACACCGAAAGTTTATAGGATAAGCTATGCTATTTTTCATGTGGGCAAAAATTTGAAAAGAACTTTTTTGAAAATATTTTGAAATAATTTTTTTAATAGCAACAATAATAAATCTTTAAAATACCTAATTAAACTTAAAACAGCCCACCTGAGTTGGGGTTTAAAAAAAAATGCTGGGTTTTATTCAACCCCAAAAGGATGCATTATTTCAATGTTACTACTATCTTCAGTGATGTGAGAGTTCCAATATGTAATAACATTTACATGAGGGGACAAATGCATATATTTAGCTGTCGTTGGATGATGTTTATTAAGTGGAATAAGTTTAGACCTTATTTGAAGATACTGCAATATTTGGCAAGATAAAGCAATGGAAAACACTAATGTAAGATAAAGCTTTAGGGTGGGGGAGGGGGCATGTCAAGATTTATAAATTTTTGCAGAGCCATAACGTGGATATCAATAAATGAATTCTTTATTTTATTTTGTACAGTTTTATACTTGTAAGATTCTATAATGTTTGTAAATTTAATGACTATATTTTTCCATTAATATAAAAATAAGGTCAACAATAATTTGCTAATTTTGTACACATATCTATAGTAGCAATAATACCAATGAAATAGGAGTATACAGAATTCAACATCATGATTAGAAATCTATTTACTCAATATTGGAAAGTGGTTTTTTTTAGGCAAAATTTGGACAACCCTGCTGTTGAATGCTGTACACCCCTATTTTATTGAAATGTGATATGCCTACTATAGAAACATAAAAATAACCCAGTTATTATTGAGCTTATTTTTATATTATTAATAGAAAACTACATTGATAAGAAAAATATAGATTCACTGAAATTAAAAATATTAATTTTATTATAAAGCATTACAAAATAAGATGAGGAATTCATTTATCAATATCAGTGATG
>QLNU02015003.1:120127594-120149387 GCA_006491805.2 Dysdera silvatica | reverse complement strand
CCATAAAATTCATGCAAGTGTTTCCATTTAAAGTACCGTAGAGCCCCTGTTATCCAAATTAATTGGAACCGAGCCAACAATTCTCGGACAATGGAAAGTGCAGTGCCGGATTCAGGGGCGGACTGGGTCCTCTCAAAGGGCGCATACCTTGGATTATCGGGGCGAGTCCTATCGCCTGGGCGAGGGCACACATGAGGGCCGGCGGCCCAGCCAGCCCATGGCCGGATTATTAAGGTTTCAGACCCATCTATCTTCTTCCTTTGATCTTCGCCATAATGTTTCCCTCTAGGATAGAAAGTGGCGTAAGAAGGGATGGACTCAGGTGCTCTAGCCTCCCATCAGATTATAAAGTACATCGTTTTCCTTAACGCTGAATCATTTAATCTTCTAAAAATTTCTTGAGGCCCTTAATTTTTCAATTTCCACGCAACTACTCTTGTCTAATTGGCGTAGATGGTATTTTTCACTTTGCACTTCATACCTACAAAATACTCTACATACCTTCCTTTTTAATAGAAATAAAATACAGGGTACCAGGGAGGAAATTTACATACAAAAGGTTAAACACTGGTAAAATAGCAATGAAAAAGATCACCCAAGCTTTCGGACGCGTCAGCAGCAGTCCTTCATCAGGAGTAATTCATTACTCGTGATGAAGGACTGCTACTTACGCGTCCGAAAGCTTGGATGATCTTTTTCATTGTTATTTTACCAGTGTTTAACCTTTTATATGTAAAATTCCTTTTTAGTATTGTATTGATGATAACTTAGGGGCTTACCCAGGATTCATAAACTGGGGGATGTTCAAGACTTTTAGGGGTGTGTAGACTAGATTTCATTAATTTATTTTCATTAAACACATTGTTTAAAGTTCATAATTTTCAGTATCCAAGGATATCAATAATGAAAATTTTTCTTGCAAATGAATAATATTAAAATGGCGCTTAAGTTTAAATAGAACCAGATCTCTTCAAGACCTTTGTAGAGGCCTCCAAAATAGGGGGCCCCCCCTATATCAGTGGCGACTTGTAACTTCAAGAAAGGGTGAAGCGGCGATCCCCTCCTCCACTCCCCAAGGAAAAGGAAAAGTGGCCAATAAATTTCCGTTTTCTAGCAAAATAATTGTATTTATTATGATTGATTATATATGTATATATATATAATGGACGATCCCTTGCTTCTGAAGCAAAACTTCAGGAATTGGAAGAAGAACTTGACAAGATCAAATGGGACATTGTAGGACTCAGTGAAGTTAGAAGAAAAGGTGAAGAGTTGGTGGAACTTAAAAGTGGACATTTGTTTTATTATAGAGGAACGGAAACTGGAAGAACAAGTGGTGTTGGCTTCTTAATCAACAAAAGAATTAAAGACTGTCTTCTGGAAGTTGAAAGTACATCAGATCGAGCAGCGAGGCTCGTTGTTCAACTAACCCAGCGATACCAACTTCAAATAGTACAGGTATATGCACCAACATCAAGCCATACCGACGAAGAGGTTGAAGAATTTTATGAAGAAATCAAACAGCTACATACCAAGGGGAAACAACATATCAAGCTCATCATGGGGGATTTCAATGCAAGAATTGGACAACAGGAACAAGGAGAGACATCAAAATACATGGCGAAAGAATGAGAAGCTGAAAACCTTAGCATCATGAATTCATTTTTTAAGAAGAAACCGCAAAGAAAATGGACATGGAAACACCCAAATGGGGGAACTAGTGAAATTGACTATATCCTGGCAAACAAGAAATCAATTATTGAAGATTGCAGTGTACTGAACAGATTTAATACTGGAAGTGATCATCGAATGGTGAGATGTAAAGTGCACTTAAATACTAAATTAGAACGACAGAAGCTCATTAGGAAACAAGTAAGTAAGAGGGTGGATTTAAAGAAATTAAAAGAAAATACCGAGGCATTCAAGTTGGAATTAAAAAATCGCTTTTCTGCACTGGAAGGACTTATTGAAGAAGTTGACATCTCAGAAGCAAATGAAAACATTGTTAAGACAATAGTTGAAACTGCTGGGGAAATTGGTGGTGTAACCTGTAAAAAGCACAATAGCAAATTATCTGAGAAGACGAAACAGCTCATGAAAAGGCGAAGAGATATGAAGGTGGACAATCGAAATACCAGTTCCAGGATTGAGTACATAGAACTTTGTAAAACTCTGCGCAAAAGCATGAAAGAAGACATAAGAAAATTCAACTGTGAGCTAGTAAGGAAAGCCATTGAAAATAACAAGAGCCTTAGGGTTGTTGGGAAGAAACACATCATTGCATTAAAAGGAGAGGATGGCACCGTAACAAGAAATAGGGAAGAAATACTTAGAAGAGTTGAAGAATTCTACAAAAATCTATACGAAAGTAACAGTGGATTAAACGAAGACATTGAAATAGTCGAAGGAACAGCTCCTAAAATCTTAAAAGAAGAAGTTTCATAAAAAGGTTAAACACTGGTAAAATAGCAATGAAAAAGATCACTCAAGCTTTCGGACGCATCAGCAGCAGTCCTTCATCAGGAGTAATGACGATGTTATGTTTCTGTCTCTTTTTTATACTTGAAATTTCTGGAAAACCCTTCATCCAGAAGAAGTAGCATTTGCAATAAAAAGTATGAAGAAAGGAAGAGCCCCTGGTGATGATGGTATTACATTAGATATCCTAAAAGAAGCTGGAGAATATGTAGAAGACATACTTGCAAAATTCTTTACCAAATGTCTTAACAGCGGTAACATACCAAACCAATGGGATTCTGCAACAGTAATTCTTTTGCATAAAAAAGGTGATAAAGAGGATTTGAAAAATTACCGACCAATTAGCTTGTTACCTGCTATTTATAAAATCTTCACAAAAGTGCTAACACATCGCCTGCAGAAAAAATTAGATGCAGCTCAACCAAGAGAACAAGCTGGATTTCGAAGTGGATTCAGTACAGTGGACCATATTCAAGTATTAAGAGAATTAATTGAAAGAACACATGAATATGAACTTCCATTGTGTGTTGCATTTATTGACTATGAGAAGGCCTTTGACTCTATTAAAACATCAGCAGTCATCAACTCTTTAAGATCAACAGACATTGAGGATGTGTACATTGACATGGTGAAACGTGTGTATAAAAATGCAAGTGCAAAATTTCGGTTACATAAAGATACCGAAGCTATCAAAATTGGTAAAGGTGTGAGGCAGGGAGATACCATTTCTCCAAAACTTTTTACTTCAGCTTTACAGATGATTTTTCAGCAGATAAATTGGAATAACAAGGGAATAAAAATAAATGGTGAATATTTAAATCATTTGCGGTTTGCTGATGACATTGTTATTTTTTCAACGAACCCATCAGAACTCCAAGACATGGTACAGGAGCTCTCAACTAGAAGTAAAGAAGTTGGACTCAAGATGAACCTACAAAAAACTAAGATCATGTTCAATAATTTCGTAGAGGAAACAAAAATACAAGTTGACAACATTGAGCTAGAAATTGCTGATTCATATATTTACCTTGGCCAGCTGATTTCAATGGATGGCAACATTATGAAAGAACTCAACAGACGTATTAAACTTGGCTGGAGTGCATTTGGAAGAAACAGTTTTATCCTGAAGGGGAAATTGCCTTTGTGTCTAAAAAGAAAGGTCTTCAACCAGTGTGTATTGCCAGTCCTCTCTTATGGATCAGAGACATGGAGTCTAACAGTTGGAGCAATACGAAAGTTACAGACAACGCAAAGGAGCATGGAGAGGTGCATGCTTGGAATAACTAGGAGAGATCGAAAAAGAAACACTTGGGTGAGAGAGCAAACTAGAGTAGAGGACATCATTGTTAAAGTAAAAGGGCTGAAATGGCGATGGGCTGGGCATATTGCAAGAAGAACTGATCAACGATGGACAACAGAAATTCTGAACTGGATTCCAAGAGACCACCGAAGACCTAGAAAACGTCCTCAAACTAGATGGGTGGATGAAATAAGAAAACAGGTTGGGGTGACGTGGAAGCGAATTGCTCAGGATAGACTTGTGTGGAAAGCATTTGGAGAGACCTTCATCCAGCAGTGGATAGATAATGGTTGAATATGATGATGATGATGATATATATATATATATTTTATAATAAAATCTAAACTTAAGAATTAAAATAAGTTTTGAATAAGTTTTAACTGAGATAAATTTGAAAATACTTAAAATAAGTTTAAAAACGAGAATTAAGAATAAGAAATACAATTAGGTAAGAAAAAAGTTCTTTACCTAATGAAAGTCGTCGATCCTTGATAATATATTTAGAGAATATATTGAAATATACTGCCATCTAGCAATATAAATAAATAAATGACGAAATTTTCAGATATTGAATGTGCACTTCCATATTTTAGGAAACAATTATCATTTAATATCTTTAACAAGCGAAGGCAATTGACGTATATTTAATTTCTATATAAATAATACATTATCATAGTAAAATAAATTTTTGAGTGCTTTAATTTTTTTTACTCCATAACTTGTCAATTGTTCGCATCAATCCTGTTATTGTTCTTCGAACTTCAATCAATGAACATCTAACGACACTCCTGAATATACAAAGTGTGACCAATAAGTAGGGTGAATCACCCCTCAAATCGAAAATGGGAACAACTTATTTATCAGCGACACCTTCGTAGTGTTCCGTAGTATTCAGTTAACAGTAGTGCGTGGTTTTGTGCGGTTGTGAGTCTTTATAAATTTATTATCGACTTTTGTCTGTGCGGTAGTTTTGTGGCGTGTCATGGAGCAGAGAATCAATTTGAAATTCCTGTACAAATTGGGTAAATCAGTAGGCGAAAGTCATATAATGCTGAAGCAGGTGTATGGAGATGAAATCGTGACCTTGAAGATTGTGTACGCGTGGTTTAAAAAGTTAATGATGGGCGTGAAAGCGTCGAAGACGAGCATCAAAATGGGCGGCCCATCACCAGCAGAACAGGGATAAACATCGAGAGAGTACGTGAACTGTTGCAGCCAGATTGGCGATTAACCATCAAGATGCTGTCAAACGAATTGGATAACCCTCGAGGAAACTGTTCGGAAAATCGTGACACAGGATTTGAGAAAATGCAAAGTTTGTTCGTGATTTATTCATCACTTAATGGGAGAAGAAAAACAGCAACGAATGAAATGTTGTGGGGACTTCATCGACATGGAGGACGAAAATGCCCAGTTCGTGAAAACCTTCGTAACCGGCGAGTAAACCTGGTGTTTCCAGTATGATCCGGAGACAAAACGCCAAAGTATGGAGTGGTGCGGACCCAACTCCCGAAAACAGAAAAAATGTCATTTTGAAAAGTCAAGGGTAAACAAGCTGTCGATAACCTTTATAATACGCAAAGAATTTTTTCCTGCAGGTCAAACTGTCAACGCTGAGTTTTATTGCGAGGTGCTCAAACGACTTTTGGCTCGTATTCGTTGTGTATGACCACATCTGAAGCAACCTGGCTCTTGGTTTCTCTTGCACGATAATGCACGGCCGTATACCGCTACGCTTGTAAAATGATGTCTGGCTCAACATCGGGCTACTGAACTGTCGCACCCGCCGTATTCCCCAGACTTGTCACTACCAGACTTTTTCCTTTTCCATAAACTTAAAGTGGCTCTAAAAAGGAAAAAATTTACAGACATTATGCACATTCAAGCTGCTGTGACACAAAAATTGAAAGCTGTACCAGTGGAGGAGTTTTCAAGAGCTTTCGGTGATTTGAACACACATTGTTAGAGGTGCATAGTGTACGACGGGGACTATTTTGAAGGATTGTACACAGATTCCATATCAGGTCTACTCAATGTAAAACTTATTTCATTATTC
Source organism: Dysdera silvatica (assembly GCA_006491805.2). Classification (NCBI taxonomy): domain Eukaryota; kingdom Metazoa; phylum Arthropoda; class Arachnida; order Araneae; family Dysderidae; genus Dysdera; species Dysdera silvatica. The sequence goes on along the minus strand of QLNU02015003.1, from coordinate 120,143,553 downwards.
ACCATACTTATTGGTCACACCTTGTATATTGAAAATTAGTAAATATGTGTGGAAAGAGCTAGGCAAGTAATAGAGTTTCCCACTCGACTTCCAAATTGATGAAGGATGAAGACTTTCTAGCCATAAAACAAATTTCACAGTAATATTATGGACAAGTCCATAAGATAATTATGATGAAAACTATTATAGGCAAAATGGGAGAACTTAACAACCCAGAAACTTGTCTGCAAAAAGCTTTGGATTTATGGTTAATAGAGCGAAGATGCTTTCCTTGGCTTAGTTTTCCTTCACTACTCGTTGGGCAGATTAATATTGGAAAGTTGGCTGCAGGCAGACCTTCTGCATTCTCCTGCCAAGCATCTGTAAGAATCTCAGCGAGATTATCTGTAAGACGATGTTAATTATGTGTAAAACGAGCAGTCGCCATTTTTGCTTACTAAACGAAACGATTGAAATGTTAAGTTGCACCAAAAGTCTTCAGAAAGCTAACTGTAAGAATCGCGAATAGCAGGCCACAAACAGCAATTTTTTTCTACATCTGATTGAGGAAAAGTAAACGCGCCAAATCATCTTGATGAAAGCTCCCTGGAGGAAAAAATAATTAGACACGTCTGTCCAGGCAGTGGCGTATGCAGAAAGTTCATAATGGGAGGGGTTACAGAGCTACAACTCATATATTCCTATGTTAAATATACAAAATTTCATTGCGATGGGGGGTTACAACCCCCAAAACCGCCCCCCCCACGGTTACGCCTCTGCATCGAGAATAGCCGGAAACAGAAAACTAAGGCCATTGAATAGTGAACCTCAATAACAGCATTATCAATAATTCAATAGCGATCATGAATAATAGTGAACATCAATAATGGACATATCAATTTAGTATGGTTGGCAGAGTAAATGATTATTACAGCGATTGGTTAATATCTTGGAACTGAGATAAAGCATGGTGTAATCGTTTGAAATCGATAATGTAGTGAAGGTCCTTTTAATGCGCATGGTTAAATTCACAACAATGTTAAATGAATACTTATCAGCATTTAACATATCCTTTCAACACCTCAGAACCTGCCCGCTATTCGGGAGTATTAGGGCAAGAGCAAACACTGGGACTGAGAATTAAAAAAGTATCCGCCCACTACAAGTGTCCGCTATTTGGAAGTGCCCATTAAAGAGGTTTTACTATATTAAGTATACAATAAAGCTAAGACGAATGGCGCGAAAATGAAATAAACACATAGTAATTAATAATTTTAAGTAATAAAGTTAGAGTAATACATGAAGGCGTAAGAGCAACAGGTACAAATTTAATGAATAATCATAATCGAAAAATATCGAATTAGTACAATATAAATAGTCAAGGCCCTTTTGCACGTTCGGGGTTTAATTTTGAGCATTACTAATTCTTTTACTTAACACTTTACCTTCCGGAAGCCTACTGATAGGCTATTTTTCACCAATGCTTAACGACCGATAGCCTATTAATAGGTCTTTCGATCGCCAGCGTTTGCTGCCCGGAAGCCTACTAATTGGCGCAAATGCCTTTTCGTGAATCACTTTAATTGGCGCAGAATGACCACTGCTATCCTTGCGCCGTAAAACTATAACCAACCAATGTTTTTGCTAAGTACCGCGATTATTTACGAAGAACCCATATAATCTGCACTCGAATCGTTCGGTAAAGTGTTAAAATAAGATCTCTCAAAGAAATAATGGCCCTAATAAAAATCTCTAAATTATAGGAATACGAGAATAGGGAAAAAAAACCTTACACTACCCAATAAAATTAATATTTAATTCTTACATAATATTTGTGGGGAAGTACTTCACAAGCGGTGGCGCAGTTTTCCCAGGCAAGGGTTGAAACTTGTCCAAATGAGTGTCGCTGTAAGAATGACTTCAGTTGAGCATTGCCACAGCAAGTGGTAAGGCTGACTAGAGAGCATTTCTAGTCATTTCAAGGCTGACTAGAAATACTAGAGAGAATTTCTAGTCAGCCATGAGAAAGTGAGGTCTGTGACAGTAAGTACAAGGGCCGACGTTTTTATAAGAATCCATTTGAATTCTTGGCAGTAGGACCATAGGCGTAGAGTTATATGGGCCCGCGCCCCCCCCCCCTCTCAATAATTTGAAATAAATTGCAATTTTACATATACTATAATGTATATTATAGTATATGTACTATAATGTATAAATGTACAAAATATGTACTTGGGCCCTTCCCAATAATTTTAAAAATTTACGGTGATGGGTGGGACACAAATTTCATTGCAATGTATTTAAGATTTAACAGAAAATGTGTCTTATTTCCACTTTTTTAAAAACGAACGAACTAGCAACAGCCAGTAATAGAACGCCTGCATGTCAACATCAAATCACATCCTCAGATAAGTAAATCTGGTTTTCTATACATACAAATGATATCATATTCATTTTGTTCCATATATAGTTCGTTCGCGGAAAGTTGACCGTTAGAATTCAAAGGAGATGACATCACAAACGGGCTAGTTCATTACAGCAGAGGGGAGGACATCATTTCAGAACTGGTTTTTGGAGCAGAAAAACGCTCCCTAAAAAGAAGTTCGGAAATGACGTCCTCCCCTCTGCTGTAATAAACTAGCCCGTTTGTGACTTCAGCTCCCGGGAATTCTAACAGTACCATCGGTCAACTTTCCTCGAACGAACTATATATGCCTCTGTGTAGTACGTATTCCCTGCATACTAGCAAATGAATCATATTTCAAATGCTACTGCTTTTTTAAGAAAAAAAAATTGTTTATTGGATCTTTTATGCAGTGATATTTCAAGTAAATAAACACAAATAGGCAATTTTTAAGTAATTTATTATGAAAAAAAAAATCAAATGCTACATAAAACGCGATTTATTTATTCTTCGCACATCTTTTATACATGAGACTGAGCTTCTTGCAGAAGTTAAATATTCTGCTGTAGAACATTAAAAAATGAATTCTTCTTTACTGAAAAGAACAATTATTGTTCATTTGGAATCGAAATTCCAATTTAACCTTTAAAACACAATCAGGTCTTTCACGTTGTTTTCTTCAAAACAATCAAAATTTTGATTTGGGAAAATTATTATACGACCCCGTAAGAATGTCCTTATAATCACACAAATTACAATACAAATAACAACACAAACTTATATAGAAAAATATAAATTTCCGCAAAATCACTTATAAACAGAACATTGAAGGACATGCTGCTCCTTTTATTCTCAACGTTTCGCTTCCAACTCAACAGAAGATATTCAAAGAGGAACAGCCTCTACCATTCTTCCTCTTCATAACAAATACCACGGTGGATTATAGAAATATTTTTATTTTCCACGTTCACATATTATCCAGATATATTCAATTTTTTATAGAATAATTTTCTTTTATTATGTGACATGACAGGGGCAGATATAGAACTAAAAGTTAAGTCGTCTGTCACTGAAAAAATTAGCCAACCTTTTTATCCCAGATCCTGATTATTTAATAATTGTATTTTTAATCTTTTCTCAAATTCCCTCTTTTTTTGACTTGCTTTTATGGTCTATACGTTAATCCATAGTAATTTATATTGTGTGATCCCATTTTAGTTCTTATAATATTTATTCTTATAATATATATTTATATTTGGAAATGTACTTTTATTCCATTTTATATATTTACATTCCCTTATTCCATTTTATATATTTATATACCATTTGGAATATATTTCCATTAAATATATTTTCAAAATATTTAAAGTTAATATAATCCATTTAATATATTAAATGAAGATGGAAAATGTTTGCTTATTTATTGTCCAAGTCAATATGGGAATGTTGGCCGCGGATAGTCTCTCTGTATTCCTAATAATGGAGTAAATGGGTGGGGGTCGAATCAAGTAATTTTAAAGAAAATCGTTTGATTTGTCGTTAAAGAGAAAAATGTACTCTGATATCCAATGGATTCACGCTTCCCAAATCCGCCCTTCCCAATTCATCGTCGTATCCAATGGAAAGGCTTTAGAGTCCTCTCTATTTTCTATGTCGCTGGAGGGGGCAAGATGTTCGGGAGTGAGATGTATTCTAACGAGTGTTTGTTTCAGCTTTCTTACTATATTGAATTGAGAATTTTCGTTGGTTATATGTTGAGATGCTAAAGCAGAGAGTCATCGAATAGCTCACAATTTTTAATAAAATAGGGATTTAAGTTTAATTTTTGGTTTTAGGCTGGGAAGTCGTCTCGAACGAAAACACTCTATTCAAATTTCTAAAAGTTAACTGTGTAATGTATTCCATTCGGCTGTTTTCTCTCTCGTATATACTATATATGTTGTAATTTTAAATGCACTGTAATGCATATGCAGAAAATTTGTGGTTGCCCCCTCCCAATACTTTTGGAAATTCTACATTGATGTGTTGACGACATATACAAGTATATCTAATTTGCTGCTGTTTCAATAAAGATTGTCATGCATCTTATTAACAGCATGTGCTGGCGCCAAGCTTGGCGAAAACTATTCCACCAATGCAGAATCTGAACAAGATATTTGCTTTTAGCACAATACTGAGCGACGCATCCCCAAAAATTCTGTTTATAATTGTGTAGAAAAATACAATTCGAAGTCACCATGAAACATAATGAAATACAATGGCAGTAAACGATATACAAAATATATTCATATGGGTATCATTCCAAAACACAAACACAAGAAACTTTGGAATGGACGAGAAACTCTTTCTTACATTCGTTTATTTTCCATATTTTCAAAAACTATTTCGTGATGTTTTCCCTTTTCCGAGAACAAAACTTTTCACACTTAATCGGACTCGAAACCCAAGTTTAGGGACGATAAATCAGATCCAAAAATACTTCTTACTAAATATCATATTTACAGTTAGTAGCGCCCCTTGGGGATCGCCAATTTTTTAGGCACAAGGCTAGGCACTGACAAAAAGAACGATAGGCAGGCCTGTGTCTTACGATGGCCCTAATATTAAACGAATGGACGGATGCTGATAGGGTGAGGCACTTGCTCAAAAAAGAAAAAAAAATCTTTGTCGCAAACGACTGTTTCGTTAAAATGGCGCCACATAATAAAAGGGCGGCAGCCGCGCACGCGCTAAAACTAAACCAGGACGGAACAAAATGAAAGAAGATGGTTATAGAAATACATAAACATACATTAAAATCATAATTTATGCACATGAATATTAAAATTTAACTTCCACGGACAGAAAACTATTGAATACACTATAGGATTGAGGACTGATTTCTAGGTGGTTGTGCACTACTTTATACACACATCGCCAACTCGGAATTGGTTTGGCGACAGTCTATGGAATAAATAAGCCAAGTGGAATTGCGAAAGCGCCAATTGCGCCGGATAATTTCCTAGTGACTTAATATCATGCGATTAATATCATGAATCATGTGCCCTGTCACATGTATTTAATGTACAGTGCACAATAAATGCATCTACTCTATGTTAAATTAAGAGAGCTACAACGATTACAAGAAACCTTCGTAATTATGCACACTTTTGGCAATAGGTACACGATCAACAAAAGTAACTTGAGTGTATGTACACATGCACATAGGCGCACATGGCTATTGGGAAAAAACTTTCTATATGAAATTAATCTGCATATTAAACATAGAATATCGGAGGAGACTATCCTCTCTCAGACTCAACTGAACTATATAATAAAGGGATAAATTATAGAAGCTTCTAATGTCTATAGTATTGATGGCTAAGAAGTTCAAATTTACAAAAGATCATTTGTTTCATAAAGTTTCTTTAAAGGTAAATTATATCCATTAGCAGATAAGGGTCCCAGGTATGGAAATTCTTGGTAATCCGTAGATTTCCCATGGGTACTCAGTAATCCTGAGTACTTCACTTTATCCCGTTGGGTACTTGACGGAGCACCTCCATTATTCCGTTGGTGTATCCATATTGTTTTAATTTAGTAGCTGTAAGGCCCGCCATACTGCGATCCGTGAATGTAATAGGGACCTGGGTAGGCATAACCGTAACCGTACGGCTGTCTCTTGTCGGCCATTGGCATGAGGTATTGCATGTTCTTGGCTTGCTCCGCTTTCTTTTCGTGTACTACGCAACATGCGGCGCATAAGAAGAGAACTGATGTTAGTAAACACATGCCCACACCTATCCAAGCCAGGATGTATGACCAGCCATAGAAAAATTGAGTCACGCCACTCATCTTTAATACCTGAAAATGATACAAAATTTATAAAATGCATCCGTATATTGCACTTTGCATTTATTCCATTCTTATTTCTTTACCTATATTTTTATATGAGTTTGATACTTTAACATAATGTGAGTAATGTGGTAACTCTTACTCTTTCAACGGAGTACTTGACGAAATAATGTTCATTATTTCGTGTACGTGGGTGGGCGATATGATAGGAGGTAGATTAGAGAGACAGAGAGAGTGCGAACAAGTGAAGTAATATGGCAGAAAGAGTAGTTTGGAAATGTTTATGAAACAATTCATGTAATAGTATAATCTGAATAGTTTATGTGTGCATATATATAACAGTGTAAGATTATGTTGCATTAGCACTGATTAAATGATTATTTCAATGGTTTGTTATATCATCGTATATATATATATACATATACAGACAACGCAAAGGAGCATGGAGAGGTGCATGCTTGGAATAACTAGGAGAGATCGAAAAAGAAACACTTGGGTGAGAGAGCAAACTAGAGTAGAGGACATCATTGTTAAAGTAAAAGGACTGAAATGGCGATGGGCTGGGCATATTGCAAGAAGAACTGATCAACGATGGACAACAGAAATTCTGAACTGGATTCCAAGAGACCACCGAAGACCTAGAAAACGTCCTCAAACTAGATGGGTGGATGAAATAAGAAAAGAGGTTGGGGTGACGTGGAAACGAATGGCCCAGGATAGACTTGTGTGGAAAGCATTTGGAGAGACCTTCATCCAGCAGTGGATAGATAATGGTTGAATATGATGATGATATATATACACACACAAACAGTCGAGAGTCACATTATGTGCCTACCAGTTAATATCGAGAAGAAAGCCCGTGTACAGTTCGGACAGTAGCTAGACGAGCTAGGAGTTCAATAAGGTGCAAGATGCTTGTCATAAGTATTTGAAGCCATGCTGACTGCAGTAGATACGATAGCTTTTGGAGAGTGAATAATGAAAGATTTATGTTTGTTTGGATTTTTATGGCGCAAGAGCATCTGGGCTATATTGCGCCAGGAGGATTTATAGAACGAACAATACGCGCAAAGTGATCCCACAGATTCTCGATTGGATCTAAATCCGAGGAATTAGAGGGCCAGGGAAGTATTTGAAAGTCTTAGTTGTGCTCTTGAAGTCATTGCCAGAGAATTTTAGCCGTGTAACACGCTGCATTCTCTTGATAAAAATTAGCATCCTCCCAAGGGAAACAATCATCATATATTGGCCAAAAGCGCCTTCCAGAGGTATGAGTAGACTTAGACAATGCCTTGAAAACATTCTATAGACTATAACGCTGTCGCCTCCAGCTTATGTGTTTCCAGAAATGGCTGTAGAATGTTTGGTTCCCAATGTTTCTCATCTGACACGTCAACGTGTGTATGCGTTTGACGAAGCGAAAAACGTGACCCACCGGCAATCCTTTGCCAATCTGAGGACATCCAATTTCGATATTCAAATTCAAGCCGTTTTTTCCGATGTATTAGCATAGGTACAATGTGTGTGTCTGTTTCGGGGTCTCATAAACAACAAAGTTTGCTAAACTGCCGTTTTAGACGAATGTTTGATAGCTCTGGTTTATTTGGATACGCTTCTGTTTGGACACGCTATAATGGAGTGCATTGCTCCATTATAGCTTGCTGCTTGACCCTTACGTACCTTCGTAGTCGACGTCTACCTCTCAAATTAATGACACGTGGTGCTCCACAGTTTTCACCACGGTTTATAGTAATGGCGTCATTTGTCTAATCACAATACACTCTCATAACAACAGCATATTCACAAACCGCGCTGTTCCAGAATACTGCCACCCTTGGTCCAAAAGCCGATAATTCACCCTTTTTTTCCTGAACTTTGACAAATCGCTCCTTTTATCCACGTCAGCACCAAGTGATGTGTTTAAAGAATTCCTACCGCTTACCTTATATACCCACCTCCAATCTAACATGATACGTGCCTTATTCCATTGGCTATGCGTTGTGACATTAAAAGCAGGAGGTGGTCACATTAATCTACCTCGAATGTGTATACGATTAATCTAAAGACAAGTTATGGGCAATAGGAAAAGAAAATACTACTTACATCAGGCCAATTATAGTACGAAGCTTCATCTGTCAATTTTTGATAGTCGTAGTAATGTACGCCGTGCCAAAGTCCCATTGCTCCAGCATCTACCAAAGCTATAAATATACAGAAAAGAGAAAGTCATATAATTGACTATAACCTCGAATCTTTAAATATATATACATATAACACATTCTCGTACAGTTACTAGTATATGAACAACCAATATCCTCTAAAGAACCTTATTTTGTTTTAATTAAATTTAATTCTCAAAATTATGTTTGAGCCAGTTTACTGGGAGATCGAAACTCCTATTACTTAGAAAATTGAACACTCAGAAGATATGGATTTTCCAGGGGGAAAATACAGGTATATGCTTCCTCTGCCGCCTCAGAAGAATTTAAAGCCAGATTTTCGACACAATAGAAAAATCATTCACTTCTACGCAACGGTACGGAGGTGGTTAATTTTTAAAGAAAATTGATAAATTTATTGAGAATTTCAGCGTCTTGTCGTTTTTCCTATTTTTGGTTCGAGTAGGCAATCACTTTTTGGTCAATGCAAAATATTTTAAGTGCCCTTCTAGACCGGTTATTCTCAACCAATGTTTCATTCTTTCACTTTTTCATCACACCTCAGAACGTCATTCCCCATTCCAAAATTTTTGTCATAGCATCAGAATTGATACAGTTTGTCCATCAATTTGTCGGCAATGCCCCCTTGGGGGAAATCTACCCCCACGATTAAGAACCTTCCTGTTCTAGGTGGGGGATCAAGAGATCTGTTAGCTAGACAAACCAGATAACTAGAATTAAGATAATGGGAATTCTACTATACATATAATGCATACTATAACTCCCATACCCTCTGTTTACAAATATTCAGCCATGTTGCTCAGAATCAGGGGCGCCAATGTAAGAAAATATTAGGGATCCCTGAATGGTGAACCGGTATGTTCAGTTAAGAGACAATTAACTTTAAAGACAAGAGAAACAAATAATAGCAATTAATGTATTTTATATACTTTTTCAGCTTCAACTGTATTCTGTATTTAATTATTGTCCAGTTTTGGGAGGGTTTGGCACCCCTGCTCAGAACTAAATTTGTCTTTGCGTGTTTTACCTTACCTGCCAGCATCTGCAGCAACCCGGTGGCGAGTATGTTCCCCTTTGACCGCTTCCAGCAACCCGCAACTCCAGTGAAGAAAGAGATAAAGACGAAGAAGAATCCTACAATGTACATGCCGATAACCGATCGGGCCATATCTGGAACAAATAACAACAATTGTTACGGATCATGCAGATAACGGACAACTTCATTAACACAACGATTGTGTTAATGCATGACATTACAAAAAATCATACTAATTTTAATGAGGCCGTCATCATGCCTCTGACCTTCAGCCAAGCGTTGAAGCAACAAAGGGAAACAAACGAGTCTGCCATTCATCGGTTTACAATTGAAAACACCATTTGCAACCGTCTGCGTTTGGTACACATCATCCAGTAAGGTCTGCACCTATGTGTACTTAACACGTGCCAAGTTAAGGTACGGAACAACAGGGCAGCAACCCTGTTAGCCCGCTGGAGCAAAGTAGAATAAAAACTTCCCAAGTGTTTTATGCGTACACACAATTACACTTCATTGTTATGCATGAACGGTGTTTCATCCAGAGCTGTGTCGAGAAGTTATTTTATCTGAGGTAAAGATGTCTTTCTTCCCACCACCATACAAAATAACTTAACATGCTTGCTATTTTTAATTATTAAATATATATTCTTTCTTGATTTTAACATGTGAGCGCCTACCTACTATTTTATGGTTCCGTATCGCATAAGGCATTGTTATGCATTACCCGAAACTTCGTGAAACTGCACAGCATCAAATTTAGTTCTTCCACTGACGCACCGATACAACACCTCGTTTTTCCAAATGCGTGATATTTTACAATAGAACATGGTGTCCACAAAACTCCCAGGAGTTGGGTAGTCTCTCCTCACCTATCCCAGTTTTTTCTTTGTTACATTGTAATTACATTTTAACACTGAAAACCATACAATTTCTTTTACAAGTAATCAGGAGCAAAATCCCCAATACAGTACGCAATACATTTCAAATGACTGTGGTCCTCAAAGATAAGGCATGCAACTCGAGTCGGTAACAGTGAACAACGACTTCTTGGTTAATTCCCAGCCACATGCAATCCCATTAACCTGTGCCTGAAAATATGGTACGTTCCATGCCCTTTCCCCTTACAACTCAGATATTGTTGCATAGATGGATTGCCATGTCTTGTGTTCAGTCAAACGACATTTTCAATTGCGATCTGTGACATAATCAAAATTTGTTTGATATTCTTCTTCAAGGTTAAAAAAGACTTGCCTTACAATACGGTTACAAAAATTCCGCAAGAATGCAGAATTTCGAATCAGGAACCAGTTTTCAATGTCATCTTTAACGTAATGTAATGTAATGGACTTTCCCGTTCCAAACTGCCCATTCTTGTGTGAAATATGTAATAGAGTGGCGTCGGAAAAGGCTATTTTAATTCGTCTGATTAGAAGTAAGATAAGAAAATAGCATTAGCAAAGAATCGTTGTTTTCGCTAGGTAATAAGAACTATATAACGCGATTAATGGTAACGAAAATACTTGTGTTTTATTGCACAAGAACACCGAAAGGTGTGTGTGTGTGTTTATCTAGATGCGCCTATTTTGCTCCTCAATAATGTAAAACCGTCGAGAATAGATTCTGACAATAGAAAAACAATGGAAAGGTTTTCTCAGAGTACGCAACAAGCTGCCATTGGTCTTGTATTCACATCATCCGAGTCCGTTTTCGACGTTATATGTCATAGCGGCGCAAAATATGCGCATCTAGCAAAACGCACCAAAAGGTCATGTTGCCCCCGATCAACATTTTTCCGAGGGATCTGAACCTCTGTTCTCTAAGGCACCAAACTACAGATTACGGTAGATGAACAACGGTACGTGGTCTACGATTTCATTAGAATCTAACCCAACAGGCCTGTAGGCAGGATGAAGGGGCAACTGGGGAAAGGCAAAGGACACATGGGGAACAAGGCAAAAGACACATGGGGAACAAGGCAAAAGACACATGGGGCACAAGGCAAAGGACGCATGGGGCACAAGGCAAAGGACGCATGGGGCACAAGGCATCTGGGGATTTTTCTATATAAATATAGCTTGATGGGGCAACTGAGGGTAGGCCCCTGCCGACCCGGGTTTGTCACAGGCCTGGAGCCAAAGTTGACAACACGATAGATGAAGTAGTTATTTCTATGGCATCGTAGGACTCTGAAAATATCAGCAGTGAAAACTCGAATTTCACAAAGGATGACCGAACTAAAAATGCTACAAGGAATATAATTCATATTCATACGCTGTCTTATTCGCACATTAATATTAATAACAAAGCTTTTTCGTGTTTTAGTTCGTTCATAAGAAAACTCTTTATAAAAGTCTCAGGCAACTTGAAACACAATTTAGTGACAACTCTTGAAAATTAATAGAATCGTGCAATAGTCCGGCATAGTTAAATAATAGGAAGCATTGAATGCAAAAAACTGTGGAAAACGATGTAAACATTTTCATAAAAAAAAAAATCACTGTGTTTTTCTAGATTTCCATACTTACCCGAATCCTATCTTTATACAATCCCTTCTTCCCTCTTCCTAAAAAAAATCAGCCGGCAGAGAATTCTTAATATTGCATTTCCGATTTCGAGGATTTGGGTTTCGGAAAAATAAGACATAACACCGCCATACCACTGGCCTACGAAGGAGGGTTGATGGAGATTGTAACTCCCTCATTACGATGAAATTTTATATGTGTGTATATATATACACACACACATATGAATATATGGAGTTGGAGCGCTACAACCTTCCATTGTAAGCCTGTAAACCCACCTTCCTTACTAGATTCCTGCGTACGCCTATGCATTCCTAGTGGCGAATTACGGAACTATAACAAAGTTATGCGTTATTCTAGGTCTCTCCATTTTTTCGTGCCTCCAGTTACTCAGGCCGACAACCTTCGCCGTTTCGAACGACCGCCACGGAAAATTCTTGCGGAGCAGTTGCCAAATTGGCTGATCGAAATAACTACAGGAAAAAATGATAGCTTATTAGTTGGAGGAATGTAAATCGGAGCAAGATTTCAAAAGCTATCCTAATACAAGCAAGATTACATTAGATATAATGGTTCAAAGACATACTTAATCGCTTTCGAAACAATAGCGCAAATGTTTTTCCTGAAAGATATGAATACCACGTTTAAGAAAATCGAAATCCCTTTTCATAGTTAAATACGTAGGATACATTATAAATAATTAAAACTTTCATGTCATCGGTTTTTTTCGACATTGCGATGTAAGATGCTCTGAACTAGTTAATTTATCATTTTACATTGGCGAGCCATTGTCTAGAATTTTCTTTTTATAACGCCTTTTCTCCTAACGAACTCACTCATCGTTGGTTGCCAAACGAGTTTTTTAAAACCCTATTCATAATAAACTTGATTGTATCGATACGTGATAAAAGATTCGATTGTACTGGAATCGTTAGCCATTATATCAAACTACCTGGAAGCTGCGAATTCAATTTTCTTTCAATTTTATTGTTCATTAATAAAAGAAATATAACAATTTGGAAAGTTATTAAATTTGCGTGAATATTGTTGAGTCTCATTACAGCTGACAAAGCCGTGCAGCAATATATTTAGAAAACGCTACAACGGGGCAGTTCGTACAGGAAATATTTTTTCCCTCTTTCTTGGCATGAATTACCAGCAGCAACTTAAATGATAAATAAACGAAACACATAAATAGATTCACCTCAAACTTTCGTATATAAAACTCCTAAAACTCTCATGACATACGAATATAGTGCAGGACATAGGCATACGCAGAAAGTTCGTAAGTGTGTGTGTGTGTGGTGATTGAGTTGCAACCCCATATATTCATATATACAAAATTTCATCGTAATGGGGGGGTTACAACTCCCATCAACAACCCTGCGTAAGCCAGTGATGCAGAGAAGTCGCCAACCCATAGTACGTGGACTACTTTTGGATAACTGGTGAAGTGATTTTAAACTAAAATCAGGGGCATGCTTGCCCAGCTTGGACTCCGGAACATGACCCTCTTAACACGGTGCCTTTCGACGGCCTGGAAGAAAAACTTTGTAGACGTCATTGGAACTATTATTTTGTTTACTTTTATCGATATTTAAATCTAAAATTCTATTATATTTAAGACTATTTATTTATTTTATTTAATAATTATTTTCATAGAAAATTTATTATGTTTCATATTTAAATCTAAAATTAAAACCTCTATCCATATTGAAATGCATAATTTTAGGTTTAATCACTTAAGGTTTAGTAAGACAAAATTGTGTTTAACGCCTCCGTACCAGTTTGTCCACCGCCCTCTTGTGGCCTATGACGCCCCGCCTAAAACCCATTGTAAAGAATCCCCACCCCGACTAAGTTTATTTTCGGAATTGATTATTAATTTGTATCTTCTTAAATTATTAATTTTGTTCTCTTAAATAACAAATCTTTTAATTTTGATTAATAGTTAGTAAACTAAACTTCAACAATTTGGGTCAGTGTAGGCTGACATGCGGAAGGAAATTGCAGTATTACTTTGGCATGACGCCTTTAAAAGGTTGCTGACCTTTGATCCCTTATTAACGAAGAGGTGTTTTTTTTTGTTTTTTTTTAAACAATAGTTATGCTGTAGTTTTCCAAAGAATTCAAACTTCTAAGGCTTATAATATTCGCGGCAAGTCTAGTCTGGTACATTATTAAGGCTACGGCGACCTTTTCACGCCCGTACAACGAGTATTCATTCGCAAATTGGCGGAAAATGAGAGAGCCCGCAACATTATTAGGCTATTTATCGACTAATTTGCAATGCAGAAAAATGCGGTTGCCCAAATTCCACGAGCCAAATTTCCCGCCAAGCGAACAAAGCCTTCTGATTGGTGAGTTACCGTATCTCGAGGCTACTTAAGCTGCTAGGGTAACTTAAGCCATTATGCTGAGTAAACTTCGGACTCTGATTCTGGCAACACTGTTTTGAGTTTGATTGTTAACTTTCATGCCATCAATTCCATATTTTGACGAAGCTTTGGGCCACATATTTTAATAGTGTGTGTGTTTTAAAATTAAGTTTATAAACCTTTATTTGTATTTAGGATAATTTCGTCATAAATTTATACAGTCCATAACTTTAATCGCCAAAATCACATTTTTAAGTTAAATTCACTAAAATCATTTTTAAACATAACCTCAAACAATACTCTTACGGTTGTTATACTTCCTAGATTATATTTCCATTTTGTTTTGTTTTTTTCAATATTTTTAAATTCATTGTTGCTCCCTGTACGGGGTAACAAAGGCCACCAAACCAGAGTGGCTTTTGCCGTCCTTCATCCTGGATAAGGACGTCGTCTTTTTCTGTCCTAAACAAAAACAGATCTAGTTTGAGCTTGTTTCTACGTGGGTGTCGAAAATTATTGAGTAAAAATAAATTCCCCCACGAAAACTCACAAAAATCTCGCCCCGGAGGCTTTTCTGTGTTGACCATTATTTGGCAATTGTGTTATCCCTGCGGAGGGTAATAATATCTTACATCTTTATATACGGAGAAAAAGAGCGTTATTACCTGTCCTCATTCGTCTAGCGGTCCAAGACACTCCGGGCTAAACGGAGGGACCCTGGTTCGAATCCAGGATGAGGACGGCGTCTCTCTTTCTCCAAAAACAAAAAAGCTCTAGCTTGAGCTATTTATACATGGGTGGTGAAAATTATTGTATAAAGCCATTATACTGGGTAAATTTCGGACTCGTATTTTGGTAACACATGTTAAATTAAACATCTTGAACTTTTTTAGTGTGAATTAAACATGTAAAACACTAAAAATGCAAAAAAAATTTTTTTTTATACTTCTATTTTTACTAATAAATATTTCGAACAATATATGTATATTTATTTTAGCCATTTATGTGAATTTTGATACCCCATCGCCAACTAACATAAGCCAAACATTGAATTCTTACCGCTGGCTTTAGTTACCCTATATTGAGGGGTAACTTAAGCCACCTTGTTTTTTTTTGTCTTTTTTTATTTTTTTTTTAACATACATGTTGTAGAAGACTTTCATACATGTGAACATAGAGTGTAACTGTAGACCCAAGTTTTACAACAATTAATTAATCTCTAAAGTAAATGCTCCTGAATTAGCAGGCGTCTTAAACTTAAAAGTGACTTAAATAACCCCGAGATACGGTAATTTTTTAGGCTGTTTGCTTTTTGGATGTTTACGTGACCAAATGATGCAGTGAATCTTTTGAGATGGGGACGCCGGCCTAACGTAACCTGCAAAGCTGGCCCTATATCTTATAGATATTATTATCCTCCTCAGAGTTAATGCAATTAACAAAGGATCAACAAACCAAGTTACCGGACATGGTTTTTTTTTGTAATTTTTCCGTGTGGAATTGATGGATAATGTTTTTCAGCTTAACCTAGAGCTTAACATTTAACATGCATTTGTAGCATTTGTGTTATTTGGATTCGATCGTTCCTAATGAGCTCAAATGTAGTGAATGTGATTATTTGATTCC
>QLNU02015003.1:120093828-120127191 GCA_006491805.2 Dysdera silvatica | reverse complement strand
TGTGCCTATAACTCCCATGAGAACTTTAGGCGCACGCCCATGCTCTCTCCACAGTATGGCAAGATAGAATAACGTTTAGACTGCAGAAAACTTTACCATTAATTGCCGCTGACTCGTATAGAGACCGCATGTTTGTATTGACCATTGCTATGGTTGGTTAGTTGAGTTCTTACAAGAGCAGCAAAGATCATTCTGCATCGACCGAGATGAAATTGAATGCGCATTTTTTTGTTGTTGCCATAGACATGCGTGTGAAGTGAAAAGTAAATAAAAAATCGCTGGGAAAACAATAAGAATTTCAAGATATTGCGAACATGTGGATGCGACACAAGTCTCTGAATGCGAGTTAGATATCCGCAATGCACCGAGACAATAGCCAATGCACAAGAAATTTATTATTAAGCAGATAAATGGTCCAGTCATTAAAATTTCTCGTACTTTTTAAATATACAAGAAACATCGCGTGCTCGAGATCATCGATGAAATATCATCGATGGTAATCGATGAAATCCTCGATGGTATTAGAATAAAATCTTTGGAATGGAGCCTTTTTGTTTTCCTCGCTGCCATGGCAACAAATAATTCAACAATTGGCTGAAAACAATCCATTGTTCTTACATTCCCCTGGGTTATAAATGTACAGTTTAGGTTATAAATATACAGTTAATATTATGGACAGTGCTGTTTTAATGGGTGGGCCAACGGAGCCCCGACCTAAATAGGTAGGGCCCCAAACTGGCAAAGAGAGAGAGGGAGTTCGTTTATGATATTTTTTTTCATTAAAAATATTTAGAAATTTAAAACTAGTTTAAAAAGAATTTCAAAAAATGTTCGCGCCTCAGCGCCCCCGAATGAGAGAAAGAGGGCCCTGATTTTGGACGTGAGGAAACATGGTTGCTAACAGAATTCAATTTTGTGGGCAGGCTTCTTTTTCCTGTCCATTGGTGTTTGTAGTCGTGAATTAACCTATTATTAGTGGGCGAAGCTAGAAAAAGTGACAAAAGGATACACAGGTGATATAAATGTAAAAGGTTCCAGGAAAAGATAAAGACTATTTTTTTAATAAAAAATATTAACATACTGTTCCTAAAATTCCTATGACGGTGCTGAATAATTTTTCTTAATAATTATATAAATTCTATAAGAAGGCAATATTGTATACACTCGAAGTTTTTCATTCGTATTACCAGCAACTCGAAGCGATTTTAGTGAAAAGATCATATTCACATGTAAGTTTGATATACGCATTAAAAGAAAAGTCATCATTATATCTTATTATTTTTTTAATTCTTTATGAATACAAATGTTATGATATATAAAAAAAACAAAAAATTATAAAATTATTACATTTTGTAATCGTCCAAAGTGTGATACCTCTCGAAGCAATTGCCAATATGTAATCTTGGCTTTTCTAGACAGGTATCACAAAAATAATGGGTCTGCCGTCTTTCGCCCGGAATTTTTCTATTGGAACACACTACACAATCTTTCTTGGTTCCAGAACGTATAATGTGTAGGTGGTTGTTGAGCCTGCCCTCCGTATTTGGTGTGCGAGTGTATTCTCGAGATGTGCTGTTTTGTCGAAAATTCCCAACCAATTGCTCCACCAACAATTTTACAAACTTCAAATGTGACATTGGTTTTCATTATTTATTTTTTTAGCAGAAGTGTACAATATGTATGAATTTACTGTACACATTTCCATCCCCCAGAAAAATAGTTTTCTCCACCATTTCAGGGATTTTCTTAAAAAACAATATGTTGCAGCATATTGGTCGGCCCGATCTACTCCACGCATATTTTTTGTGTAATCAATAACCATTTTAGGTTTTTGTATTCTGACCAATTCACCACCACGTACTCTTCTATGAATCGATATCAAACCCGCTTCATTACGAGTACTTAACAAAGTTACAATCCGTAGCGTCTCCGTAGCGGAGCCCTCGAGTTTGAAGACAAATTTTAAATGGCTCCGCTCCGGAGCCCTCGAGTTTGAAGACAAATTTTAAATGGCTCCGCTCCGGAGCCCTCGAGTGCAAAGGGTTAATAAGTTCGAATTCAATTGTCACGTAGGTGTTTGTAGCTTGACCATCGCCCTCTTAAGTATTACTTTCGCTGTTACCGTGGTTACATTAAAATTCATGGTTGTTTCTACAGTCATTATGGGGGCACGTGCCCTATGTGCAGGGCCGTAGCTAGGGAGGTGGGGTGTAAGGCCCACGCTAGAGGCGTAAGCGAGGAAGGACGTAAAATCGGCTGAAATAATTCACAGGGGAGAATATGTCAGTGGCTGGGGGGGGCGCAATCTGGCCGGTTCTGCCAGGGGGTGTAATCTAGATGGTTCTGTTAGGGGCGTAATGTGGATGGTTCTGCCAAGGGTGTAATCTAGATGGTTCTGTAACTGGGGCGTAATCTGGATGGTTCTGCTAGGGGGCGTAATCTGGATGGTTCTGTCAGGGAGCGCAATCCCTGGACAGTTCTGCCGGGGAAGTGTAATCTAGATGGTTCTGTTAGGGGGCGTAATCTGGACGGTTCTGTTAGGGGGCGTAATCTGGACAGTTCTGCCAGGGAGGTGTAATCTAGATGGTTCTGTTGGGGCGTAATCTGGATGGTTCTGCCAGGGGGGGGGCGCAATCTGGACGGTTCTGCCAGGGGTGCAAGCTCATCTAGCTATGGTGCTGCCCATGTGAAATACAGCGGCTTCACCTGCACCATCACAGTGACTGAACAAATAATTACTTATAGGCAAAGCCCGATTAATGGTCCTGGCCGCCCTAGGCTATATGTGTTGGTAGCGCCCCTCCCTCACCCCCACATAGCTCCCATGAGTTACCATTAGTGGTATTTAATAACCTCTGTGACTTAAATATGATACGTTTGTTTTAATTTACTACGATTGATTTATTTACTGACTGGTTGATTGCTTGACTGATTGGGTTTATATGGAGCAAGAGCTTATAAGTGTATACTGCGTTTTAGTACGGACTAATTTAAAGCGACGGGATTATTACGTCGGGAGTTGAACTAGAGGATGCCATGGTAAATGAACGAGTTACCAGTACAGGGCCAAATGGTAACTAAGTATGGAGAGGTACCCGTTATATATCTACCCGCTCAGAAAAAAATTGTAGGACTGTATTGGGCTATCGGAACATTGTACTTTTTTTTTCTAATGGGCGTTCGAGAACCATCCTTGGATCTAGAAATCAATTTACGGGGATGGTGACCCAAATTCACTAGTCACAGTGAAGTCCTTAGAGACATGGCACTATTTCCAGGAGGGAGAAAAGAACGTTTGTTTGTCACCATGGCAACCATAAACAAAAGAGTACGCCCGTCCTAAAAACTAACGTTAAAATTTAATCAGTGTTTGACAAGTTTAGTGTGAATTATACCATGTTGCAATTACATTAATAAGTATATATATGAATTCCAGTATACCCATATTTTATACAGGGTGGTTTAAAATAGACATTATCGCAATTACCTTTTTAAACTTTAGCCGTGGGAAAAACTCCAGAGAAAAAAGGTGCTCAAAACATGTAAAGACGTTTTGAATACGTTATTTTGCAAGCGGTGGCACGGGTATAAAAATACGGGATTTAACTTGTCCATAGTAGCGCCTTAAGTACTTTTGCAAGGAGAAAAATGTCTGGCACACGCAACTTAATGGTAAAGCACTTGATCGCAATCGAGAGATGGTGGGTTCGGGTTCCACCAATGGTCGCTATATCATTCTTTCCCTTGCGAGTATTTAACTTTAATAATTATCATCAAATAATTGGGAAGTTTTCTAACTAGGAGTTTTCTACGACTAGCGGTCGAAATAGCTATTCGTGGTAACATAGCCTGAATTACCCTATATTCTCCACAAATATAGGGCTACTACAATATGCACTTTACGTGCAAAAAGTGCAGATGCCAAAGGCACTTTTTAACAACTTTTTTAGAAGTAAAAAATCTTTCGAACTCTCTTAAAAAAAAAAAACAGCAGCAGCTGCTCTGTTTTATGCTTTCCAAATAGGATTAGTACCCGAAGCAATAACAAAGGAAATTCAGAACATTATAAATAACTCCGTTCAATATTGAACATACACTGGCCATGAAAGATAGCAAATAGTTTCATTGTTCTAGATTTGGTTATCAAAATTCTATTTCAGAAAAAAAACAACAAAAAAAACCCCACGAAGAAAAGAATATATATATAGCTGGCTAGGACAGGACACTCTCTTCATGAAGAAACACAACAATAACGAAACAATACAGAGTTTCACCAGGAGATTCCATAACAAACAGTTATTTCGACACTGGCGTAAGGTTTAAAAACACGACGTTTCGGGAGCCAACTGCTCCCTTTGTCAAGTGAAGGTATTTCACTTGACAAAGGGAGCAGTTGGCTCCCGAAACGTCGTGTTTTTAAACCTTACGCCAGTGTTGAAACAGAACGATGTTTGTAGGCAATCACTAGACTGGAACCCCCAAGGTAAGAAGAAGAAAGGTACACTAGGAGATCCATCGAGATAAATGGAGAAAATTTTTGAAGACCCTATGTTGCGTCCCTAAGGACTAAAGGACATGCGTATATTATAGGCACTATATATGTATATATACACTGTACTTATATGGTAATTACGGAGCGTTCTTTAAATGGAAAGATGGCAATGGATCATGCATAAACGGATCGACGATGGACAATCGAAATCCCAAAGTCAATGATAATAGATCCTCGAAGATCGAGGAAACATCCGCAGGAGTGGAAAGGGGAGGATATGGCCATATCGTGGTTGTCGGGATATAGAACAAGCAAAACTGTTATTTTGATTAAATTTCAGCTGTTTTGAAATGCTCATTTTATCATTTCGGGTGTCTTGATAAAATGCTCATTTTATCAAGATGACCGAGATGTCAAGTAACTTTATCTATTTATTCGCTAACCGCTTCTGGGATAGCCTAGTCTTTACTATCTTTCGCGACACAAAGGTATAACCAATCAATCTAGTCGTTTTCTCAACACTTTCATGCAAAACTTGTTCTTTTCAAACAACAATATCAATCAACGTTTATTGGCGTAGTGATACCAACGCCGATGGTATGGCGTGATTAGATGGTGAAACGTTCGAAAGAAAATAAATATTTCTGCCTTCGGTGGGACCTGAACCCACGACCTTCCACTTGCCGGGCGGATGCTATTTTCATTTTTCACTATAAATTTTCCAATCGTCCTATGTTGATTATGTAGAAAAAATAGCAAAGCCGACTACAGCTGGCAGTTCGGTGTTCTCATCGTGGTACGTCAGTACTAGAGTTCAGTCGGTTATATCTTATTGTTAGTCGGATTTGTTGTATTGTTATTCGGATATTGTAGTGCTGTTAGTGCGTTGTTATATTGTTAGTCGGTGTGTTATTTCATTTAGTAGGTCACTGCTGCCTAGGGCCGTAGCCAGCGTGGGGGCCCATAGGTTGGGTCCCCTGTAAATGTAATTAGCCTCTTCCCTGGGAAGTATTTTTCGTTTTATTATTTTGCCAAAATAAAATATTGTAGAATTTTATTTTAAATTTTTTGTTTTGTACGAAATTGTACGTGACAATGAAAATTGTTCTTTGACGTTAAAATATATCCAGAATAGATTTCTACAGTACACTGGCTTACGCAGGGGGGTGTTGATGGATGTTGTAACCCCCCCCATTTAGCCTATAACCCCTCCCTTAAGAATTTTCTGCATACGCCTATGCTACAACTGCTGATGTATACATTTTTTTGCAAAGGTTTGAGTCTTAATCTACTCTATAATAAAGGCAGGGAAATTATAACTTTTAGCATACTCGTAAGTTTTCAATGAAAAGTTTACGTTAAGAAATTTATTCATTAATGTTAAATATATTAGTCTACTTAGATATTTAATATTAAATATATTAATAAAATATATCAAAACATTTACGAATTTTAAGTCCCCTGTAACTTCTGACTTCCGGTAACAAACGTCCAGCTACGGGCCTGCTGCTGCCATACCATTCGATAACAAAGATCTCATTTTAACATGATCTCCAAGTGTGTATTATGTTAAAATGAAGTCTCTGCCATACCATTCGATAACAGAGACCTCATTATAACATGATCTCCAAGTGTGTATCATGTTAAAATGAAGTCTCTGTCATACCATTCGATAACAGAGACCTCATTATAACATGATCTCCAAGTGTGTATCATGTTAAAATGAAGTCTCTGTCATACCATTCGATAACAGAGACCTCATTTTAGCATGATACACACTTGGAGATACTTTTGTGCACCTTTGACCCTGCTCCCACCCACCTGAATTCTTTGCGTTACTAAAATGGCCATTTTTTTTAATTCTATCGAATACATAAATAATATTTTAAATACTATGTGGCGACAGGGCGATCAAATGTAACACGCACTTTGGCATTTATTTTTGGACATTTGGACGAGTTCAGCCTAAATTCATATTACTTTTTTTTGGTGGGGGGAGCTATTTTCGATAGAATACAGCAGAGTGTGTTAATGGAAGGTTAAGTATAAGACAATTAGGCAACTTTCGACAGCTCTCCATCTTAGCCATTTCTAGCCGAGATAATAGCATAAACCGAATCAAAATAGCTTTTTCTACCAGACGATTCAAAGCGAATAACTATTGGGGAATATCCCTTATTTCTTCTAATGTCCCGTTAATAGTTATTATTTTGGTGAGTGTAAACAGAAGCTTAACGTTTTCGTAAACTATCGTTTTAAGGGCCACTATTATCATTTTTATTACAAATGTCAGACGTTCGACTATTTAGTCATTAGTCATAATATAGCCTGTTTAGTTACCAACCTAAGGGCCATAATAACTTAGTTTTTATCTATAGTTGATTGACATCTTACAATTAAGTCACAGTATTAAAGTGAACAATTTTTCTGAACTTGGCAACACACTGCACAATTATACTTTATCCGAGAAACACGTAGGGATTTCACGACAAAATAAAGGGAAAAATAAATAAAGCGAGCCACTTTAAAAATGGTCATTCAAACTGGCAACACCTAAGAAAAGCGTCCGTAAAAGGCCATTCGCGCGCCAATTTCATACCTGACACAGAGGACAACGACAGAACCAGATTGTTTACGGTCAGGAGAAAAAAAAAAGTACAGTTCATAACAGTATTAGCAGTAAAAATACCGCTTTAGGCACAAATACCCAACATCGCGACCTTTTCGAAAGCGTAATTTGGCGGAAAAAATTGTCGTTTGCGACAGTCGGTAGAAAAAAAAAAGTGTCAGTTATCTGCAATTCCCGCACCCGGAAAAATTGCTGGCCCGCACAACAGTCAAAATTGCTGCAAATTGCTTTTCAGGATTTATTGTCTCTCATATCAAGCTGGAAGGTTTAGCAGAAAATCAGGGCAAGGTGGATCTTTTAAACTCTGAAGAAAAGGCTCCTCCAACTACCAATATTATTTTAAAAGCTTTGAATAGCACACTTCTACAAATGTCTACACAACATTGGAGCAGAATGACTTCGAAAATGGGCCCTTCTCCAAATGTTTAACATCCCCTTCAGGGTGAAAAAGTGCCAATTAATGCATACGTCATCACTATTATCACCATCATGATGATATATAAATTTTTACTTTTTTTTTCGAAGGAGCCATAATGAATATTTGGAGATGGCTCACCTTTGAAGTCAGGCTGCGCCACTGCTACACAGAAATTGTTTAATTCGAATAATTTATTTTGTACTCTATACATTCCCTCCATTCGATACAACTTAACGATTTAAAGGCATTCAAAAATAAAAAGGCAAAAAATAATTTGAAAATTTCAGAAGTTCGGTGGGTTTGTCGACCTAACGTTATTACGTCTTATTATTATCGCGTCATTATCCTAGCTTTTTTAATTTGAAAAAGATTTTCAGCACCTAGATTTCGTTCGATCCCTATATTTACAACGAAATTATTTTTAAATATTTCTTAACGGGGACAATAATTGGGACGTATACTGTAGTCCTGCCGATCTCGAATTTGGAATACGGAAGATGGAGGTTTAAAAGAAATATTTTCTTACCTAAAAATGTATGCATCAGCTACTGTAACATAGCCGTACGCAGAAAGTTCGTAAGGGGAGGTTAAGCTCAATGGGGATTACAAAGCTACAACAACTCGCATATCTCTATATTAAATATATAAACTTTTATTGCAATGGGAGTTACAGCCCCCTGCGTACGCCAATGGTTATGGGAGACGGTATATTCTTGTTTTTTTTCTTTTAAATCCTAACCATGTAATATATAATTACGCGGGCAGGACTTTCCAGTAGGGTATTTGGGATATGGAAGAGCTAGGGAGTGGGGAGGGTTGGTTTAGTACGAAGTAATATACGCTATGGTAAGTACTAATTAGGTTTAAAGGTAAATTTGAAGCACTTATTAAGTTTAAGCTAATTTAATTGGTTAAAGTTTGCTTCAAGACTGTTTAAATGGGATACCTGAGATCAAATCGTTGTCGAGACGTAATCTACAACCTGACATGATCTACAACATCTAGCATACAACTTGACATGATCTACAACATCTTGCATACAACTTGACATGATCTACAACATCTTGCATACAATTTGACGCGATCTACAACAGCGTGTTTTCCAGCTTTTTTTTTACCTTTCCCATACTCCTTGATTATCTCTTCATTTATGAGTACTCCCTCCTTTTATAACCCCCCTACGGCGGCCACCCTTCTCAAATCCCTCCCCCCTTCATAATTCATCATCATCTCATAATTCCTGCCCATTCCTCCACGCAAAAAGTTCGTTTTTGTTGGGTAGTAATATTCTTGTCTTAGCTAAATAATCAAACGATTCAGATTACTAACGTCCACGGGCTTCTATTTTTGATATTATATTTTACAATTTATTTCATTTTTTTTGTAAAAGCAACCTAACACAAAAAAAAGTTAACCGCATTAACTTATGATGAAAGTTTATAGCAATTATTAAAATGTCTTTCTGTAAATTAAAAGTCTATAACTTTGTTTTTGAATTTTCATCGAAACCACGTATTTTTCTGGGTTTTCTGCCATCGCCAAAAATATTTTTACGTACCCCCAGGGGTATGCGTACCACAGGCTGGGAAACACTGATCTACAATATATAGTCTACAACTTGACATGATCTACAACATCTGATCTACAACTAGACATGATCTACGACATCTGGTCTACAACTGGACATGACATGATCTACAACACCTGGTCTACAACTCCATATACATATATATGCGGGATTATATCGCAATGAGGGGGTTTTGACCCCCATTAACCCCCTGTGTACGGCAGTGCTCAAGCCCTTCTAATTGGATTTCAAGGCATTTTCCAACTCTGCTGTGTTTTCTCCCTGCGTACGATAATGCATGAGCTACAACTTAAAGAGAGGTGATTTACAACTTGTACTACGTCTGTATACTTATCCGAATTCAAGCTAGATGCACCTTTATTAACTAACAACTGATGAAGCTCTGCTTGAGACATTTCAATTTCAGCAAATAATTAAGCTCGGCTAAATTTCGGCTAATGAAAGATCAGCTAAAATTTCAACGAAAGATAAAACTTGTGAAAAACAAAAGAAACTAAAAACAAAATAAACACAAACTTTCGTTAATGTTTCATAAAAATTTAACTACCTTCCAGAAAATAGTAACAAGAGAGCTTAACTATATTCCAGAAGTGCTAACGGGATCTTAAAAACACATTCCAATAAACAATAACACGAGCTTAAAAACATTCCAATAAACAATAACACGAGCTTAACCACACTCCAATGAACAAAACTATGAGCGTAATTATATCGCAGCAAAACTTAACAGGAGCTTACAAATATTCTGGAAAACAATAACAGGACCTTAGGTGTGTGATTAATTAAAGGGAAATTTGTTTATCGAGCAATCCGTTGAAAATAGATAAATAATAACAATAATAATTTTATTTATTCTCTACATATACATAGTGCAGTATGAAGCTGTTACATATTGTAGCAGGTCCCGGTAAAATATGGCGGTACAACAAACCCAGGACCTGATATTGGAACACTTCTGTATTTTTATTCATTGATCTCATTGCACTGATATTGTTATCAATAGTTTCTAGAGCAATGAAACCATATTAACTATATTAATGACAGTGTTATAAACGTTTTTCTATTAGTCACTTTCATCTGTTTTTAACATACATTAAATATTAACAAAACTTGATGTTATTTAATATTATGCAAGTTACTATCAATTAACATTTTCTTTCATTTTTGAATAATACTATAATTCCAAGAAGCAAGGCAAGGGCTATATAATACCCTCATCCAATAATTTTTCTTTTTTTTAAATAAATTAATATCGTTGGAACATTTTATTTCTATTAATAAGTCATTACATCTTGGCTCCTTTGTAATTAATATTGTTTCTTCCATTCTCTGCTCGTATTTGAGGTAAGTTTAGTTCATTATATTTCCTAGCTCTGTTCCTTTCACTCTCATTGTGTTGTAATTGTATCAATTGTACATGTTTGTTTTCTTTTATTCTTTCAAACATTTTGTTCAGTATGTAATGTTTACGAATTTTAGTGTGATATTTTATGTTTTATTACAAAATATTTTCAATGTAATTAATTGCTCCCAATTATTAATTTTATTGCCCTTTTTTTGTATGTTATCAAAAATCTCTTCTGTTTTCAAGATTTCCCCAAATACTATTACAATATATCAACGTATAATACAAATCAAGTTTTGTTTTTGTAGGTAATATATCTTTATATCGTTTCAAATTCCAATTCCTTACTCATTTTGTTACTTATTTTATTTATAGATTGTTCCAATTTAATTATTATTTAATATTATACAAAGAAATCTATTTTTTCCACAATCTCTACTCTCTTTCCTTCAATCTTAATCTTTCCATTTTACATCTGTGTCAATTTTTTATTTTATTCACAAATAATATTACTTTTTGTTTTATTTACATTCACCTTCATTTGATTTATGCTTACCATTTCTCATAATTTCTTACTTTTCCTTACACTTTTTATTGCTTCTCTTACACCTTTTTCCGTTACTATAACACTGGTGTCGTCTGCAAATAATGTTACATTTTTTCCTTTTAAAGCAGTAAATAAATCATTTACATAAATGGAGTATAATAATGGGCCAATATTAGATCCCTGCGGGACTCCAAATCTATTTAATTTTCCATCGAATTCTTTTCCGAATAACGACTGGTTGCGACAAACAGGTAAAAATGCGAAGGCCACACGAACCGATGCCCGCGTAGGCCATCCAAAACAATCCGCGAAATCCTACGCCCAAACCACAAGGATAAGACAGCCCATCTTTACACAGGGCCATTCTCCTTGTTGCCAAAAGAGAAGAGAATAATAATACTAGCACAAACTATGTCTTCTCTATTTTTGGTTGGACAATGAGGGCATTATTTGCTTCAAGCAACGTGTGGGTGCGTGGTTGCACAGTAGAGTAGTTTTCTTTTTTTTTTCTGAAGGCTTTAGAAGGTGGCCTATTCTTCTAGATTCTGGGGAGAGAGAGAGTTGGCCTACTCTTTCTGTAGCAGGACGTCCAGATGCGGTGGCAAATTCGCGCCCTCGGGTAGAGACCACCATAACTATATCATAAATCGTAGTTTCGTGCTCAAATGGTCATCGCACCATATAATAAGGCCCCATCAAAGGTCACAGGGAGAAGGTGAGGGGTCAAAGATCGACCTCATGAGCTGGCTAATAGAAAATGAATTGCGTCATTTCCAGCAATAAAATAAATTCACCTTTCCTTACGTATTTTGGCATGACCGAGAAAGGAAAAGTATGCAAAGCCCAACTCAATCTTGAGCCTATTTATAGTTGCTCCTTTTAATAGACAATAATTATAGTTTATATGACGAATAGACAGAAGTCGTGGTACTCCACTTTCATGTGCTTTACGTGGCTGAAAATGGGAAGAGTTATGAAAAAATTAACAAGCCATTTCCGTAATAATATTTTGCAGCAGTGGAACCAGTGGCATCACGGGCGCTATTAACGGGGGGACCCGTCCCCTTCAATGTTGGTATTAGGGTTCCATATCACCCTCCAATTTCAAACAAAATGCCTTTTACTGGTATATTGTCCCCTCCTCCAATATTTTTATGCCGTCGGCACCCATGAGTGCATATTGCTTTGGAATAGAGCTTTTTAAACAAAGGGTACTCAAATGAGGTTCCGTGCGAGGTCATGATTGAAAAAACCTTAGTGATCACGTAACCACATAGATACAGTAATGTTTATTCAGGGGGTTTCCTGGGTCCTGAAAATTATTTCGGGGTTCCTTTCAGGTAAAAAATATTTCATGAGAAAAGCTGGTCTAAACTAATTTTTCGTTTTGCACTCATTTTTAATTACAAGAGAATTTTAGCTCCATGGTTTATACATATTTCATGCTTTTGAATTCCGCCCCCCCCTCTTTTTTTTTGTATATGTGGGCCTTTTCACCCCTCTCCACGTATACTTAGTTTTCTTCTCTTGCTACTCTTACTTCATTTTATGATATTTCTACTACTCTTTTTACGATATTATGCCTCAATTCTTACGCCGCTATTATGCTACTCTGTGTTGACTACCTTGCTTACTGCCCTTAATTTTCCATTTTCGAAATGCTGTTCTAGTTACAATTTTCGACCATTACTAACCCGAAGAATTTAAAGTAGGAATTTGGAAACGCAAACATTCACATATTTCCCACTGATCCGTGCAGAATTATATTTGGGATAACAAGTGTCTGTCTGCACTTTCCAAAGGTCGACGTCGAAGGCCTAATCCCTCTGAACTACCCAAACACAAGTCACATCAACGCTTTAGAGGCCATGTAGAACGTATGTCATTTGTGTTATGGAAATAAAAGTAAAAAAAAAAAGACCATCTTCGGCATAGCCCAAAGCAGAACCGCATATTTTGGAGCACAAACCACTTCGCTTTATCACCGGGCACCCCCTATATCTCGAGCACTACGTGACGGGGAGGGACGAAGGTTTAGAAAAGTGCATTCAAATACACTGGCACCGTGGCTGCAATTGTGGGGAGGGGGCCATCTCAAGGTAAGCAAGGTCACCTGATAAAGGGCAATGAACCGTACACGCTCCTCAAAAAGAAAATTATAATAACATAAAGGGGAGAACCGCAGCCGACACCGTGGAAACAGGTTAGAGCGGTCGTCCAAAAAACAAGAGCAAGCAACACGAATGATGGCACGAAAGATTCAGCCATGATTTTAATTCGTTAACTGTAAGATGGGGGGAACAGTTAGCAGCTATAAATAGCCAATACCTCCAATATATAGCTAGAAAGCAGCACATTCTAGCTGCATCGACTTTATAATTTATCAACACTTTTAATATGGTTGTTTGATTTATTATGGCGCAAGGATTGCAAAGGTCATTCTGTCCCCAAAAAAGAGGTGATTTTAATACATTCTCTAAGCATAGCCCATATCATATGATGCGACTTTAGATTAGTTTGAAAAGAAATGTAGGATCATAAATGAAGAAATAGTGATCGTAAGTAAATTAAAAATTCGTAACGATTAAAGGATCATCGATGAGTCAAAAACGGCCATCAATGATTCAATAAGGATCGTAAATGAATCAACGAGGATTGTCAATGAAGTAGTAACTATCATCAATGAAACAGTGAGAATTCTCAATGAAGAAACGAGGATCTTCAATGAAGAAACGAGGATCTTCAATGAAGAAACGAGGATCTTCAATGAAGAAACGAGGATCTTCAATGAAGAAACGAGGATCTTCAATGAAGTAACGAGGACCCTCAATGAAGTAACGAGGATTGTCAATGAATCAACAACAATTACCAATGCAACAATGAGAATTCTAAAAGAAGAAACAAGGAACTTCAACAAGTAACGAGGATCATCAGTGAATAACAAGAATATTTAGTGCAGCATGAATGGACCGCACGTAAATATCACTTAATACTGCGATCACCATTCAAGAGTTCGTTAACAAATCATGATCATCAGTAACCAAAGCTATAATATACAAAATATCGGTACAATAATTATGAATCAGTCATATAATGATAGTTAACAGTAATTTTCAAACTTGACAACTCACGTATTCTTTCCCACCGCTGGTCAGTAAATTTTTTCGTATTTTCGTTTTCTTGATTTTGGGGAATGTAGTAGTCGATGTTAAGGCACTCCGTCTGTACTGGCGACATGTATAAAGGCACTAAAATGAAAAAAAAAGGAGTTCAGTATATTAATTATGTAATAACAAGAATATTATATATAGCAGTTAATATTATTATTAGTTCAGTTCAGTATATTACTTATATAAACTGTTCAGGAGCATTGAATTATTTTTACGTAACCTTTCAATATACCATTCATTTAGTCTTGCGTCCCAAAGACGGCACACACAATGGTTGACATCAAATTAACGTGACCCTAATCACGAACTCGCTGAAAATTCAATCTGATAAGTTCAAAGGTCCAAGTTGATTGTCAGTTTGGCGCACCATGACCGTAGCCGGCCTTATATCACAAAATAGAAACTAGATTATTTTATCTTGTTTCATTTGCACTCTTGAACATTGGACCATCAACCTCAATAAATGAGCTCAAAAAATAGGACAATTATTCATCATAACAATCATGAATCAGGGGCGGACTGCCCCACCCCACGAGCCGGTGGGCTCTCATGGGCAATAGTATTCGCGCCCTCCGAAAATCCAAGGTATGCGCCTTTTGAGAGGACTCAGTCCGCCCATGGTATGAATCCTCCTCCCCAGTGAGAGGGGCAAACCAAACAGGGTAATTGCCCCACCCATGGAAAATTAAAATACGTTCGCTGAATTAAAGTGGGAGGTTGAATAATGAAAAAAAGGTATGGACTGTCTTTAGACTGTATGTCAACAACTCGAGTCTTGAAACGTGCCTCATCATCGGAGTACTTAAAAGATTGCGGCCTGATATACGGAAAATAATAACGCAGTGAAACCTCGGTTTTGCTTTTCTCTGAGGACCATGACAAAGTAATGGGGGAATTCTGTTCAGTTATGATAGTAATTTATTTTGTGTTTGGGGACTTCGGAAACAAGACGTTAAAAGCGGGAAAACGTATTATGCCGCAACATGAAAAATTTTATAATGTTTGGCTCAGTATAGCCCAGATGCTTTTGGCCATAAAACATCCAAACAAACAAGCAACATGAAAAAACAACAACACAGCTTTCACTAATTATCTTTTCTGATTGAATAGAACGCAACTATCGTCTGCTAATCGTGGGATGGAGGTCGCCAATCACACGCACTTTTTATGATGATGGGGCGCCATCATAATAAAATCATAAAGTGCGCCATCATCATCATCCTTTTACCATGCCATGATGGCGTGGTGAAGGGAGTAAAATTTAAGTTCCCTACGTTGGCCAGACGAGTTGACAAGTTGAATCGGCGATTTAGCGAGAAATCCGAGCGTTAATTCCACAGCATTTCATTCGATGGGATGTTTGAATTCTACATTTCCAAACAGTTTAATAAAATCTACGTCAGTTTTTTCTGAAGTTG
Organism: Dysdera silvatica; assembly: GCA_006491805.2. Taxonomy (NCBI): domain Eukaryota; kingdom Metazoa; phylum Arthropoda; class Arachnida; order Araneae; family Dysderidae; genus Dysdera; species Dysdera silvatica. The sequence goes on along the minus strand of QLNU02015003.1, from coordinate 120,111,584 downwards.
CAAATTGTTTTCAAAAGCGCGCCTTTTATTTTCGTTAAATTGTGCATTAGTAATTTAAACATTTAAACGTAAACTAATGAATGATATTAAAGAAGATTTTAGAAGAAGAAATGGCATTAAACAAATAATGAAAAAACAACAGGGATCATTTCAGAATCTGTAGTCCATACAACCACCACACGAGAAAGAGGCCATGGAAAAGGTCTCTAATTAATTCCCACATTAACTAAAAAAGATCTCTAATTCCTTTATTAATTAACTAAAAAAGGTCTGTGATGTCAGCTGTTGGGTAATGTCCCATACATGTAATATCGTTAACGAGTAATTGCAAACTACGGGCATGAGTGTCCCACATAGTCCTGAAGGTCGGCTTATTACTCGTAGCTGAAACATCTATTACTTGACTACAGCAATTACTCGAAGAGACAAATAATGTCTATTTCGATTGACCTAGTTGTTTCCGCATGTCAGATTCGGATTTGAATGGGCCATTACATGAACGAGGACAGCTCAAACATGCAAGGACGCTGAGAAATTTTGTTTATCATACTTCTGGCCGCTTAATAGAAAAATTAAGTTTCTCCGACTATAAACATATTTTCGTTTCATACAAGTGTAAAGTTAAAATTATTATGATAATATATTGACACCCATGTTTTCTAAGCATCCTAGAGCTATTTAGGTATAGGAGAAAAAGAGACACCGCCCCCGTTCTGGAGTCGATATAGGGTCCCTTCGTTGACCCCGGAGTGTCTTCTACTAGGTCATCCAGGGCAGAAACGAGCTCCTTTACTCCATATCTGAAGTTGTAAGACATTAATAATAATATTTGCTTTATCCCTCAGAAGGGTAATCATATCGTGCAAATTTATATATGGAGAAAGGGAGCGTTGTTCCTGTCCTCGATAGTTTAGCGGTTTAGGCACTCCAGGATAAACGGAGGGTCCCTAGTTCGACTCCAGGACGGGGACGATGTCTCTTTTTCTCCTATACTTAAACAGCTCTAGTACGAGCTTAAAAAAAGCGAGTGTCTGTTTATCATAAAAAAAAAAAGAACTCGCCCCGGTGGCTTTGTGTGTTGACTATTTGGCAATTGTGTTATCCCTGTGAAGGGTAATAACATCTTACGATGTTAAAATTAGTTTGCTGGAATAAACCGACGTTTCCAACCAGCAGTAAGTACAGTGACGTAGTAAAAGGGGTCTCAAGCCACTCCTATTAAATTTCGAGGTACATTTTTCTCTTTAACGCCGAACCTTTCTATCTGGGATTACAGAGTCGCACTTTGCGGCCACCCGCCACAACTCCCTGCTTTGCCTAAATCTCTGATGCCGAATTTCCAAATGTTTGTGTGTGTTTGTGACATCTCCCCCTTTTTTAAAGCCAATTGAGACACCATTATTTTTTAAATGGTACTCCCCTGGTGCGGTAGATACGAAGTCGAAAACTGCTCTGGCAAACAAATGACTCTAGTTCTCTTTTACGCAATCAAATTATCATACAAGCAAACGATATTAAGATTCGAATCTGGCAACCACTTTGACGTATGTCATTGAGAAAATGGAGGTCTTTCCGGCAGGTGGCACCAAGTACGCTCATGCGCAAAAAAAAGGCAGCATTGCTTCCTATACGAAGGCATAAATAACAATACAAAAATATTCACTACCAAAATAATCCCAATGAAAGCCTATATCACCACGTTACGAAGTTTAAAATATACTTCGTCACAGGCGTACGCAGAAAGTTCATAAGGGGGTTATAGGCTCAATGGGTGGGGGGGTTACAGAGCTACAACTCACATATTTCTATATTAAATATACAAATTTTCATTGCAATGGGGGTTACAAACCCCCATCAACACCCCCCTGCATACACCAATGTACTTCATATATTTATATCAGATGGGTGGATGAAGAGAGAATATACCATGTTGCAAAGAAGTTGGAACTCGCCAGACCTTTAGTTGTTTATTCCCGGCATCTGTATTTATGTTTTTAACTGTTATTATTTTACAGTTTATTGTTGCTAATATCTCTAATTTATGTATCTTATATATTGTCTTCGGTTATTGCTAATGAATTTATTATACTTTTCCATATTCTGTATATATTAGATGTCTGGAAAATAAATTTGAATTTCAATGCTCAGTTACAGACGATTAACTCTTGACGTTAAAAAGAAAATTCCTGATATTAAAAAGAAGATAATTTGAAAGGTATTTACGTTTAACGTAAAGATTTAAATTTTCTTTCGTTTATTTTCACACAAAATGCGTTCACTCGTAGTGACGCTAGGAAAGATTTTCCCGCTTCCCACATTGCCTCAACATTGTCGTCAAGTAACAGAATTAAAGAAATAAATCCCTCTCTCCGAGAGATTATACCATGTATGATTATTTGACGATTTTCAAATAAATCCAGCAATATATAAAACGGTAGACTGACTATGTTTTGATTCCCATGAATAAAATCAAACGACCTTTAAGACTTTCAAATAAGAGCACCTTTGGCTATGAATTCTATGCACGTATTCTCCTAAAATGGCTGATCACTATGGTGCACTCATCGTTTCCTCGTTGTACATGTTTTCTTTCCCGAGTTTATAAACTTTTAGCGGTCACAGAAGCTTTTAAATACAGCCTTACCTCGTTAAGGTAAACACAATGACCAAAGCTTCGTTCGTATTAAAAGCAGTTCGCATTATCCGGAACGGACGAGATCGCATTGCAAATTTACTATTCGTATCTTTACGGTACAAGAACAGAAAAAGGCATTCTGTATTGGAATATCCAGTTTTCGAGGAATATGGATCTCTACTTCAAAATGAACAGTTTGGCGCAGTATAGCCCAGATGCTCTTGCGCCATAAAAAATCCAAACAAACACAATGAACAGAACTCCGGAATACACTTAGAAGAAAGCATGCCTCATTTCTACCAAGTTCTTACAAGGGAACCACTTTTGTGGAAGCTCGCACTTTGACACAAGACATATCACAAATGATAGTCCCTAAGTTCCTTATTAAGAATATGAAATCAGTTTTTTGTGAATAGCATATAAATGTTTTTTATTAATATTCAAATTCCAAAAATCGCACTTTTTAGGTGAAGTTTGATATTTTTTATTCGCACTGTATATGAAGATAAGAACTTTTTAATTCAATTCGAATAAAGAGGGTAATTGTATTTAACGGATAAAATTATAAAATTATACGAAAGATTATTCAGAGTATTTTAAAAAATTATACAAAAACTGAGTTTTTTAATACCAATATTTGGCGCATTTGGCTACGGTTTAGAAGAATTGGCGATATCGGCATGAAGCATTTATTATTCAATTACGCTCATATTGCAACCTTCACCCACAATATTTTTAGGAAATATAATGGCATAATAAAAAGGAAAAAATCTTCTAAATTTTATGGCCGTAACATCAAAATATTTTACGTAATTTTTTAATAAAGAAAAATGTTTTAATGAAGCTGGCATTTCAAAATTTTATATGTAAATAATTTGTTTTAAAAAGTGGACAAGCATATCATATTGATGTCTATTTTTTATGAGGTCGAGCTGGCTCTCGTAAAAATTTGATGCGCAAAGTTTTGAATGTTGTAAATCAAAGACTTTTGATACGAGAAAATTACAAAAATTATTTACAAAATATCGAAATCCGGAAGTATTTTTATAAGTTGTGGTAATAATAATCTTTCTCATAAAAGTCTTCAAAACATAATTTTGCCTCACAACGGCTGAATTTTAAAGGAAGATGTAAATCACATTTATTTTCACTGTAAATCATATCAATTAACCGAAAAGATGTTTCGTCAATATTCTTGAATTGAATAATTTCATTAGGAATGTAATTACATTCACACCAAGGATATTGCAGCATAGGGCGGTATTGTTCTGCATTCAATTGGTTATACACCAAAAACTGAATTTTTATAATTTCGTTTTGGTGTGTTACATCAATTTTGATTTCATCCAGAGCAATTGTTTGCAATTTTTTTGACGAAATGTTTATACTTCATACCGGTATCGCCAATTCTTCAAAACCATAGCCAAACGCGCCAAATATAAGTATTAAAAAGCTTAGTTTTTATACAATTTTTTAAAATACTCTGAATGACCTTTCGTGTAATTTTATAATTTTATCCCTTAAATGCAACCACCTTCTTTATTTGAATTGAGTTCAAAAATTATTATCTTCATATACAGTGCGAATAAAAAAATATCAAACTTCACCTAAAAAGTGTGATTTTTGGACTTTAAATATTAATAAAAAGATTTATGTGCTATTCACAAAAAACTGATTTCATATTCTTAGTTAAGAACTTAGGTACTACCATTTGTGATAAGTCTTGTCTCAAAGTGCAAGCTTCCACAAAAGTGGTTCCCTTGTTAGTAGAAAGGATGTGTAAAACGTTATTAACGTCAATAACGTTTGTACGTTGCCGTTGGGTGTGGAATTTGGGTTAATAGTATGATAAACGGCGGAGGTTTTATTATTACGCCATTGTAGAGTAGTTTGTTTGGGAGTTTTAAGGCGTAAGGACATCAAAGGTCATGGTAGGTCGGGACCTACAGTTTTTCGGGGAATTCCAGCCACTTATGGCCTAGGGCAGTGGTTCCCAACCTGGGGGGTCGCGAACAGATTTCTGGGGGGTCGCCGAAACTATTTTTAGTTGCAATTATTTTTATAAGGAATTCATACCAAACGTTTTCATCATGGCTACACATATTGCAATATTCTACTAATGGTTGTTAAATTTATATCTATAATATATATAATTAATATAATATATATAATTAATATAATTTTATATTTAATGTGTTTTCTTTACTCTGTTAAAAATGCCTTTATTATGCAAATGTGGCGGCGAAGGGCAGAAGGGGGTAGCAGATTTTTGGTTGCTATAAAAGGGGGTCGCGGATTATTTGGCAACTATAAAAATGGGTTGCGACTTGAAAAAGATTGGAAACTACTCGCCTAGCGTACCAACCCCCGAACTACTGTAGGCAGTTAGTAAACATTCTTTCAACCGTGGAGCAGTAGACCAATACTTTGCAGAGGAGAATCCCAACCTTCTGTTGCCTAGGTAACTAACTTTTGCACTAGAGTGAGAAATTAGTAAGTAGCAGTTAGTGTATTAAAATTGTTATGCTTTTATGCGTGAGAAAGCATGTGCGGACGATTGCTGCATACGTGTAGCAATGATACGAACGACATTTCGAAATATTTTTATACCTGTATAAAATCATTTATAATAAAATTTATAAATGATTATATACAGATTATAAATAATCATTTATAATCTGTATAAAATTAGTATATCCATTAATCAGTACAGGTTGTACTTATTATTTTTCTCCACTCATTATTTGCACTCTCCACTAATGTAATAATAAACGCAATATTGTCATAGAACTGCCACTGCACAATATCAATACCAGCATTACTGTCCAAATAGGCAATACGGATAGGATTTTCTCTCAATTTTATATGTATACTGGCAAACATCAACATCTACCTTAAATGTGTGTGCATGGTCTCTCAATACTGTTACTAATTTTTATTTAACCTGGTGGGACAGTACATAAAAGTGAATAGCTGTTGTTGTTATATATATATATATAGAAACGTTTGTAATGGACGTAAGAATAACCTTTTGCTGATGATGAGATTGGAAACAAAAGGGAAAACCAAAGATAATTGCGAGACCATCCAGAACAGTGAATCTCTAAAAGTTACGACAATGGACCCGCTATTACAGACACGCTGATCATTTGCAAGTGTATCAAAAGGGACGTGTCATTGCAATTACATGTTGAACCTCGCTATAGCGAACCTCAAGGGACCGAGCTTTTGATTCGCTATATCCGGGAATTCGTTATATTCGATAACATAAGTATAGGAAATTGGACGGGACTAAAAAATCCGTTAGTTATAAGTCGAATTCGCTAAAGCGGGGTTTGATAGTATAAATTTCGTCAGCATGAAAATGGTATTATAACTTGTTAACAATTTCGTAAAGTAGCAAGTTCGTGTGTTCTAAAGGCTCAACGAAATCTCCAAACCCTATTAGTTCTTGATTGTTGAAGTTCGTTCGGGAAAGTTGTCCACTGCTGCGGCGCTGTTTTTCCACCAAAGCCCATTGTAATCACGCAGGACTGAACCAACTGGAATTCGGTTGGTTGCTTGTATTTTTCTGATGCAGGTATGGCAAGGGTTATTTTAGTCCAGTCAAGGTGAAGTCGTATTCTGGAATTCGAACCCAATAGCCGTGGGTTGTCATCATTGAGCCATTGCTTATGAATTGGTAATTTACAAGGTAACATTTCAAACGGGATGGGGACTTAATGTGTTCCCGATACGTGGACCGAAGCTTCAGTTAGTTTAAAATTGGATTCGAAGTACGCGAGACCCTGGTTTAATCACTGAGCAACTATAGAAAATCCAAGAATGTGCATCCGGCTGCGCTCGTACGCTTTCCATATATCGTCACATGCATTTCTCACTTGACCTTTTAGGCAGGATTCCCCCATCCCATGCACAGGAGTAACAATGACTGACACGTTCAATATGTATGTCTCAACTATACCACGTGTCGCTCGACACCTGCTAGAACTAAACCACCTGGTACGTGCATATATTGCCAGTCATCTTTATTTGTCATGATGACTCCTGACATTTTCTAACGTTGCTGCTAGCCGTATGACATTTACGTCATTCTGCATATAATGACATTACTTGCACACGTCTGAAGGTGGCTGACTAGGTCAATGTTTGGATTTTTATGGTGCGAGAATCTAGGCTATACTGCGCCATTGGAAACTATCTGCAGGCGCATTAGAACGCAAGGTGAGAAAAAATGTTTTATTATGTGGATCACAGAACTTGGTATTGTCATTGGTGATTTATGGCGCAAGGCTAAAATCACGTTGCGATGGGTTGTAAGGTGATCTTGAAAGATTCCATTTCACATATAGGGTGTCTCAGCACCAAAGTTACAAACATCTAGGAGGAGTAGGGTCATGGGCGCCCATATGGGGGGCAGGGAGGGGCTCGGGTCCCCCCTTAGCCGTTCAAAAATTTGATTTCCCTGATTCTGATGTGCATTTACTTTAAAAAAATTCACAGTCACATTTTAAAATAAGGTACTTTTTAGCTCATTACTAATTGTCAAGCAGTATCAATTATTTTTGTAGCATTTTGGAATCTTGTACATTCACTAAAATTCTTGACAGCTTTGAGAAGGAGGTAATAATTTTTCTCAGCCCCCGCCCCTAGAAATACTCGTATGGGCGCCCATAGGTAGGGTATACCTAGACGAACAATATTTGTCATAGAATCTAGGGTCGCAAACCACTCACAGCGCCAGTTCTAAAACCGTCCAGCATGCACAAATAGTGACAACCAGTGCATGAGAAGCGCAAAATGCGATGTCCTAATCATCTATGCAATTGAGCAGCTGACCTGAGTTTTATCTGGCGCTTTTCACGCACTGGTTGTAAATATTTGTGCATGCTGGACGGTTTTAGAACTAGCGCTGTGAGTGGTTTGCGACCCTAGGTTCTATGACAAATATTGTTCGTCTAAGTGTACCCTACCCCTCCTAGATGTTTATAACCCTGGTGCTGAGACACCCTGTATATTTACTATACATTACATACAATAGACTCGAAAATCCGGCCCCCGACTCCGGTGCAATAAGGTGCAGGATAGCACTCCTATATGACGTTGCGAGGGAGGGATTTCATAAATAATTAGGCTCAATTTTATGCACCCTCAGTAGTCCGGCACTCTCGCTAATTCGATACTTCTCTATGAAAGAAATGGCCGGAGTATCGAAAGCATCGTATTTATAAAGCGGCACGTGTGTAAGTTGATAACTTAGAGAACATAAAATTTAATTATGTTCTATCAGTGGCTATTCAATACTATTTCCTTTATTTCTATTCAGCTTTAATCATATAGCCACAACTCTATCTATCTATCTATCTATCTATCTATCTATCTATCTATCTATCTATCTATCTTATTGACTATAGATTTCTAGCCGTGGAGCATAGTGTGCTACGCCGCAGTCGAATCGGCAAAGAAAGACAATTATATAGATGTCGCATATTCTATTACAAAATGTCTGAGAATTTCGTGGTCCTTTGCCAAAAAATTACAAAAAAATGGAATAATAATAACCTCCCGCCGTATCGAAAGGGATAAAAATCATTGTTAGTTTTCCTTTATACATCGGGTCATCAGCTCGGGTGTTGCAAGTGGCAAAATTTCTGGGAATTGAGGTCTTTGGTGGAGTTTTGAGGTGTATCCAAAGCAAACCATCTGACTCAGCCAAAAGGCAAGGCTTTAATTTACCTTTAAGGCTGATGACGGCGCTTTGTTCCAAGGCGTAGTCGAAAGTCTGGCCTTAAGGGTGGGTTCACCATCAAAAGTGGCAACACCGCCCACAAGTCAAACCCACGACAGATGTCACCACAACGCCATTAAAACTTATTACACATCCGAAAAAAAAGGACATTAACCGCTAACCCTTCTTTCGTCCTGGCCATAAAACGTAGCATTTTGGAATTAAAAATAGCAAATAGAAAGCTCCAAATGGCTAAAAATTAGGTTAAAATAAATACATAAATAAAATAATACGTACTTCCTTTGATTTCGTAACTTTTAGTATGTAAACTAGGATTTTTTAATTTGGGTTCCGATCTCCCCCTCCCTCTCATAGTTATGAAAGAACCCCCTTCTCCAATCATCACTCATCTTCAAATTAATATAACAAAGATCCATTTATAATACGGTTTTTCGACACGCCACTCATTTGGCGTCTTGCAGATTTAACACGCTCAGCAAGAATGTGACCGAAACTGGCAGCGAGGGAGAAGCCCGAAGAGTGGGGGGCGTGGGGTCTCTCCCGCAATCCTTCCACTGATACATCCCCTTCACTGATTCATGAAAATTAACATGGCCTAAAAAATACCGTAAACAACATGGTTGAAGGTCAGTTGCCTTGTTGCCACACGTTTTGGAAACACTTCAAAAAATTCAGTAGTGGACGGATTATACAGTATCACCGAGTAATCTCTGGCCAGCCAATCCTACCCTTGATAATCCGGACTCTGTAATTTGATTATCGATATGCGATTCTATGTGATGTCACGAGCGGGTTCTTTAGTAAAGAATTTAACTTCTTATGCAACTTTCAGTAATTCGGCATTTCGCTATGCAAGAAATAACCGCATTGGAGAGTCCATTGCATGTGATTGAAGAAACGCGTTTTTACGATTTTATATGCATTTGCAAGTAAACAATTAGATATGTTCTGCGTCACAGCGAAGGTGAGGGGACATGTACCGCCGTATGAGCGGGGGCTCTACTTTTAATTTTTTTTATACAGAGTATCCCTGAGAACTGTAATTTAGTTTACAAATCGCAAATTATTTTACCCATTAATGGGCCATTTGCCGGATTGCAGTGTTACTTCTTTTACTTAATTTTACTGAACTGTGTCAAAGAAGAGTATGGGTGGATAATGCCGCAGTACTCTGATAAAATTCGGGACTTGAAAATAAAAAACTAGGGGCGTAGCTTCAGTATGCAGTAAGTCGACATGTTCTAGGGGTTCGCTGGTGACACAATGGGCCCAAAAGGATTTCTTGTCTAAGGTCTCTCATCTAGAAACAAATAGCTACGATAACGTTCGAAAGGTTAAGAGGTCGAGGAAGACTACTGAGATGGTCTTTTATTTATTTCTGTCAATAAATAACTTTTCAAACTGTTTACAAAATTACAGAAGTAGCCATGCCCTCTTACAAATGAGCTTCTGTACGACTACAATAGCTGCTGCTATCACAGTTGCATGTGCAAAGTAATCAAAAAGCGAAAAATAGCTGCAAAAAAAGCTGTCCTTAAGAGTTATGGCGAAAAGTCCGCAATGGAAGAACAACTTCAAATGGCAATACTTGTATAATTTGTGCTTTATGGTGCACAGACAACAAAGGTTGGGCTGCGTCAGAATATACTGTTTTAAGAGGAACCCCAACTTGTTAAGACCTAGGGAACTTACTCTATAAATGAACGTTCTCTTCTTTTTTTTTTCGCTATTTGGAGTCGAACATGGGTTAACGACACACTATAAAACGCATTACCACTACAGGGTCCGGCCTTTTAAAGAGTAGCTGCTCTGAGACTGGAATAGCCGCTTCTTTCAGAGTTACAGAGATAGCTAAAAAAGCAAAAAATAGCTGCAAAGATATCGTTTTTCAGAGCTTTTTCGAAGGATCCGCAGAAGACGAAGAACTTGAAACAGCGGCATATTTACTTGCAACTAAGCTTGCTGGAATGCACGACCAGCCCGATGTGAGCTCAAAAACCACGATCGTCGCTGTTGAGTCATTGGGGCGCGACTCGTTATTTGTTGTCATTTAACCATTGTGATGTATATTTCAGTAAAACGGATTGGTTTCACTGATCACGAAACAAATGTATCAAAGCAATTTCCACAGAAGCCGAATCTTTGTCCATTATTTATGTTGGAAAGAAATACGCCGCACGAGACAGGCGTAAACTTGCCTTGATGGCGTTTGGGTGTGGGCAATGGCGGCAGACAAATTCATGGCGTTAAGAGCAAGTCGAGTTTAATCACTGTCGGTTCGCGGATGTCGAAAAGTAATTGAGGATTGTCCCTTTGATACGTGAAAAGATTGATTTGGTTGCAAAATTCACTATGCATATTTATCGACCACTTTGCATGCGTTTAAAAACTTTTCATAATAAACTTCAACATTCCTCCATCTCATTCAAGTCTCATTTGGCGCGGCATGAACCTTGGATGTCCATTTTCCCGCCCAGTAAACTCAACCAATCACTCACCACACTGCTGATGAAGGATGCCAAATTAAAAAAAAATCACCAAAACTATAAGCAAAAACAGACGTCAGCAACCTATAAGCAAATTAAAAATACTGACGTAGTCTTTTGTTCTTCTACGGAAAAATTGCATACTACAAATGAGGATGAAAAATTTGAATTTCATACACAAAATCGGCATTTATTATAATTCTGAAATAGCCAAATGATTTGCCAAAAAAAAAGTTTTAATGGTCCTATTTAAGAACCATTGTTGGAACTGGCGCATCCGGTAGGAGAGCTACAGGGCATAACTTCCCACTGTATCAAAGAAAGTAGCTTCCTCAAGAAGTCCTTTATCCTCCATTAATCATATTCCATTAATGGTTAGCAGTCATCATTCCATTTAACCGATATTGCAAAGATGTAATTGATATAGTGACATTTAATTGCTGTACTATTTAATCTACATTCATACTGAAACCATGAACATTCCTGCCACTAGACGGAAAGTCTACTTGACTACCGTGCTGTCTAGTCTACGTGGTCCAAGACGTTTATTTGTATCGCGTTTTTTCCCTGTCCAAATTTGCAATTATAATTCCTGTCTTTTACCTGTAACTAAAGATTTTATCGTGGGGAATACTTCTGATATTATAGGTAAGGCGATTTCCTGGAAACAAAACTAATCTTTCCTTGGAGCGTTTGCGGTTTGGGATAGATAGGCCACGAAATTTCCCGTTTGGACCGTCAGACCCTTGGGATGAAGACATGCCGTTGCTGCGTCAGGCTCAAGTGACTTCTTCTGGGCTTCGGAATCATAAACCATACCACAATGATATTGGAATAATACCTGATGTCACACTCATGCATGAATGCACTCTGCAGATGGGTATCACTCCCTATTATCAACAACATCTCAACGAACGGTGGAAAGCGCTTCTGAAACTGCCATTTATGAGGAGGAAATGGAAGATACTATCCTTCAACGAAATAAGAGGCCAATTATCTGAAGACAGCTAGCTCACGAATCGCTTGGTTTGCTGAAGTGGCGCGACACCTACTTTCGGTAACTTAGGATCTAGATAACGGGATAGGACACACACTGCTAATTAACAAGGCTACATATTGCGTTTTCGATTATAATTAATACCAAACTAACTAGGCTAATTATTACGATAAATTACAATGGCTGATTATCTCTTCGATTATTTTAAGATGGTGGTGTCTGGCTAGATCAGCTCAGTTGGAAATGTTGGTGACTGATATGGGACCATCATTCATGTATATCAAGTCTATCTTCTCATTAAGTGCTAATATTAAAAATAAAGTATGGAAAAAATTATGCACATAATAGTATGCAAAAGTAGTATTCGTTTACTACTAATACTACATCAGTGCTTCTTAGTCACTATTTTTTACTTCTGTGCCCCCTTTAACACTTAATTAGAATAGAATGAGTATAAATTTTATCCAATCCGTGACGTGACAGCATATCTCATCGTAACATAACACGAAACATACCCCTTTAGGAATTCCTGAAGGAATTGGGGACGTCTTAGCAGAGGGATATTTTCGAAGGGACTCAGAAAGAAGCGAGAGAGAGAGCAGGCAGTAAGGATACACGCCTGTTGTGTCGGACCCTGGCAAGTTGATCCTTGAAGTGGTAGTTCACGATCTTATATGATTTTACTCCAGACCCAGGCGATACGGCGTTGATGTAATATTTTCATCACCACATACATTCTAGTATAAATAAAGTAGATTAATGGTCACTGCAGTGTCCACGTCTGTGCCTCGACGGAAAGTTCGTAAGTTCTCTCCCACTTGGAATAATTATTATTAGATTTCCATTATTATAGATTCAATTTATATAGATCCATTATTATAGATCAATTTATATAGATCCATTATTATAGATCCATTAATATAGATTCATTATTATAGATCCATTAGATTTCGAAAGTATGCTGTTGATTTAGTTTTTGTCAAGCTCCGAGACCACAGCGCTTCCGTCGTAAGATGACCCATCTCCCGTGAGGTGTGCCATGAATCAATTGATTTTTGTCAATCAATTAATTTTCTTGGACTTGTATATTACCACTGGCGTATGAAGAGGACATTGTAACCCCCGCCCATTATGATGAAATATTGTGTATATATACGTTTGAATATATGGAGCAGTAGCTAGGGAGCCCACTTCCACGAATGAACTTTCTGTGTACGCCTATGTATATTACTATTTCTTACTGAAAATTTATGCATATTATATATATATATATATTATTAACTCACGAATAAATGGCTGGTTGCATTTTTCTGGCCGCAAGGACAGCAAGGTCCATTCTGCGCCAGTCACGAGTAAATAATTGAGTGTAACCTGCTCGTGACCTAATTAAGTAAAAATGAGAAATAACTGACAAAATATGTACCTTATGTATTTTTTGCAATCGTTTTCCACTCACACAACATTTCAAAGTTTTCATCAAATCCCGTTGCAGCTTCTTTCACACGATAGAAGTAACGCGTAAAAATGTGCCGTATAATACGTCATAGCAGGGCTATTCTTCGAAAATAAACATCGCGTGCCGAAAGAGACACAGAAATGGACTAGGAGATGGACCTAACCTCCTTTCCACTTTTGTCTGTTTCTGACAAGGACCAAACGAATAGAAAAGTTTCTTACGAAGTGTAGAATCGTCATGGTCCGGTGGTCAGATGTCCCAATCTTGACCGGCGTAAAACTGACCCATCTGATAGCACAAAAGGGAAACTGTTCCAGCACACTCTGCTGAAGAAATATGGAGATTACGAAAGAGTCTTGACGAGTGAAATCTTTTGTAGCGAACGGAACGTGTTGTCCGACCGCATTCTTCAAGTAAGCAACAAGCAATCATCTCAGTGAATTCATCTGCCTGCATTGCAACTACCTCCCCATCACCCCAATGAATGCAACTACCTGGATGTGTACAAGAAGAGAAAGTCAATGTATTCACGACGAGATAGTTCGGCAACCGGAAATAATCATATCCATCTCATCGACATATTCTTCGACTTTGCATTTTCGTTCTGAGCACCAGTTCATACTTCTATGTTTATTTTACGGCACAAGGATGGCAAAGGTCACTTTCATATTAGTGTACATAGACGTATGCAAAAAAGAAACCCTAAAATACTCAAAAAAAAAGACAATGTATGCAAAAAAAGAAACGATAAAGTATTCACAGAAGTTAGAAGACAGAAAATAGTGTACATAAAAGTTAAACAACAAAATTTAGTGTACATGGAAGTGAGAAGACAAAAGTTAGTATGCATAGAAGTTAGACAAAAATTAGTATGTATAGAAGTCAGAAAACAAAAATTAGTATGCATAGAAGTTAGAAGATAAAGATTAGTACGTTAAGAAGTATGGCTATTAAATAACAAGACTAAATTTAGTTTTACTTCCCTTTCAGCTTATCAAGAGCGAACGATGTGCTGTATTGTTGATTGTTATCTCCTAACGTCGCATAGAAGTTTTAAGGTTAGGCGGCCAACACTCCGGTCTCAGCGTTTGATAGAAGAGGAGTAAATATAGTCATTGTCAGAATCTGGCTGTTTCTAAACCTGGAGCAACGAATCAATTAAAAGTTCTGCGTTAAACTTTGTAAAATTCCTAGGGAAACATACGAAATGTTACAAAAAGTTTATGATGATCAGTGTTTATCTTGCCCTGGAACTTTTGAGTGGTTTAAAAGGTTTAAAGGTGATAGGGAAGCGGTCGAGGACGATCCACTCCCCCGATCGTCCCAAGACGTCAAAAACGGACGATAACATCGAAAAAGGTCAACCAAATCATCTATGAAAATCGACGCTTGAGTATCCGCGCTGTTGCCGAATTACTGAACATCGACAAAGAGTCTATTAAACAAATTCTTCATGAGGATTTTAACATGAGAAAAGTGTGTTCGGAAACGGTGCCGAGATTTCTCACTTATGAACAAAAGGAAATTCGAAAGACTATTTATACTGACATACTTCAAAAAAGTTGAAAATGATCCAAACTTTTCAGAAAATGTAATAGCATGCGATGAATCTTGGTTTTTTACATACGATCCAGAAACCAATCACCAATCAACGCATCGGAAGAGTCAGTCCGACTTTCTCATTGTTGTCATCATCCGTTTTTGATGTCCTGGGAAGACTGGGGCATGGATCATCCTTGACCTCTTCCCTACCTTCTACAAACCTTTTAAAGCACTCAAAAACTCTAAGGAAAGATCGACACTGATCACCATAAACTTTTTGTAACATTTCGTACGTTTCCGTAACCATTTTGACAAGTTTAACGCAGAACTTCAAATTGATTCGTTGCTCCATGTTTAGAAACAGCCCGATTTCGACAGTGACTATATACGTTCCTCTTCTAGCAAACGCTGGGGCTAGACTGTTGACCGCCTGAGCTCAAAACTTTTATCTATGACGTAGGAGGTAACAATGAACAATACAATACGCCCTTCGCTTTTGGTAAGCTGAAAGGGAAGTAAAACAAAAATCAGTCTCGATAATTAATAGCCACACCTCGTAGATATTAAAAAAAAAGTATGCATGAAAAGTTATTAAAGTTAGAATACATAAAAATATCAGTATGGTTTCAAAGATTATATTTCTTTTTAATTTTGCGTGGTTATTTGTATATTTTATTGTTTTAGGCGTTGCTAGTTGGGTTATACTATTTTATTGTCTTGTGCTTTGAGTTTGTATATTTTACCGTCTTATGTTTTGAGTTTGTATATTTTAGTCTTATGCATTTTGTATGTTTTATTGTCTCATGTTTTGTGTTTGTATATTTTATTGTCTCATGTTTTGTGTTTGTATATTTTATTGTCTTATGCTTTGAGTTTGTATATTTTATTGTCTTATGCTTTGAGTTTGTATATTTTAGTCTTATGCTTTGAGTTTGTACATTTTATTGTCTTTGCGATATGCAGAATTGAACCGTTAACTCTAGCTTAACGTTAACTCTAGACTACGATACATTCACACAAAGCCAGGTTTGCTGGGGTTCGAACCCAGATCAGCGAGTCCGAAGACAATGGACGTAACAACTGGGGCGTTTAATTTTCAAAGTCAGCGTGCATTAGAAAGGTCCAATGCCCGAAATGCATGCTCATTGTTGGCATTTAGAACAATAAAAAGAAATATCCCTATATTTAAAAAAAAATACCCACAAATTCAAATGGTTTTCCTTTTTCTAATAACGCCAGCCCTCACCAACGGGATTAAGTTTTATACGTAAGTCGCTCAACAATAATTCTAATTTCAAAACAGGCTTTTGAAAAACACCCCTAAACTGAAATCATTCTCTGATGATGATGAATTTTGGGCAAAGGGGAAGATTGGCTGCCGAAAGCGGCACTGTATTCCCAGACAGGACAAATCATTCTCTTTATAGAGATGTCAGCAGGCCTCTGCCAATTAGTTTAAACTGAAGTCCAGTCACGCTAATAAACCAAATCTGACGAAACGTGTAATCTCCAAAGGTCAATGCTTAGATGTCCTTACGGACAGTTGAACATATCCTCGGATATAAGAAACATTAAGTCCAGCAGTGCAAGGCGTAATGCACTCTATCCTTTCCAACCTATTCCACCAATTTTCGAATACAAGAAAAGGAAAAGGCATTTAAGATCTCGATCGGAATTGATGGAGTGGATTGAAAACACTAGCGTCGTTATGCACTGCTCATGATCCATTCATTTCATAAAGACCCATGTTCATATCATAACAACGTTTTATCCTTGGCTGGGTTCGCAAATGGTAAACCATGTTTTTAAGCTTTGTTCGTTTATGTTTTATGGCACAAGGATAACAAAGGTCATGACCTACAGTTTTCAGGGGAGTTCAAATCTTTGTTCGCCAGGGAATTAAACCACAGACTATATTGAGCATAAGATCGGTTCGAGTCCTATAATTCCATTGGAGTTGACAGCAAGATAGAGGAACGCGGTATCATTACATTATTGTAAGGAACATTTTTAAGCACACAACGTCGGTCATTCTCCACTTCAGAAATCATTCCCATAAAATTAGTGTACCGTCGAACTCTAAAAGTACCATACAAGCTTAAAATCTTTTACATGAGTGTCATTAATCGCTTCTTTACGATGAATATCTATCGTAATTACAAAAATGCCATGCACCGACAAAGATGACCCCCTGCCGTCAACATACTGCAGGATCATACATACATACAGCATACTGCAGGATCATACATACAGCATACTGCAGGATCATACATACAGCATACTGCAGGATCATACATACAGCATACTGCAGGATCATACATACAGCACACTGCAGGATCATACATACAGCACACTGCAGGATCATACATACAGCATACTTCAGGATCATACATACAGCATACTTCAGGATCATACATACAGCATACTTCAGGATCATACATACAGCATACTTCAGGATCATACATACAACATACTGAAGAATTATACATACAACATACAGCTCAGAGCTTGCTAAGAAATTTACTAATCAATAGCTGAATAATTTACTTCGTTGTCTAGTATGTTATCCAAAACGCAAAGAAATAAGGAAATGCTGCATGCTGTTTCAAAGTGCAAAATACAATTGTCAGTTGTGGAAACGATATTTGAGTTCAGAAGTATGTGACAAAATTATTAAATAAGTTTACATACTTAAACATCTGACGTTTCTGTTCGTCTTTGCGGCTTGGGTGATGTCAAACATATTTCTTCTGTCTAATTACCATTTTAAATGACTTGTAACTTCTGACATTTTTTTTAGCGTTTCATTCCCTGTTTTCGGTTTTGGTGCTGTCATCGACGCCTTTTGCGCTGGCGTTGATTGAATTTCAAGTTCTTTTGCGACTTCCAAA
>QLNU02015003.1:120060625-120093728 GCA_006491805.2 Dysdera silvatica | reverse complement strand
TTAGATTTCGAAAGTATGCTCTTGATTTAGTTTTTGTCAAAGCTCCGAGACCACAGCGCTTCCGTCGTAAGATGACCCATCTCCCGTGAGGTGTGCCATGAATCAATTGATTTTTGTCAATCAATTAATTTTCTTGGACTTGTATATTACCACTGGCGTATGAAGAGGACATTGTAACCCCCGCCCATTATGATGAAATATTGTGTATATATACGTTTGAATATATGGAGTAGTAGCTTGGGAACCCCACTTCTACGAATGAACTTTCTGTGTACGCCTATGTATATTACTATTTCTTACTGAAAATTTATGCATATTATATATATATTATTAACAACCGGAAAGCTGGTCACGAATAAATGGTTGGTTGCATTTTTCTGGCGCAAGGACAGCAAGGGTCATTCTGCGCCAGTCACGAGTAAATAATTGAGTGTAACCTGCTCGTGACCTAATTAAGTAAAAATGAGAAAAGAACTGACAAAATATGTACCATAATTAAGAAACAAGATTGCCACCACAAGTGGTTCTAAATATCTATTGTACGTTCGCTCCTTCAAATTATTTAATAACCAGTTTTTAATATTCTCAGAAAAGTGTAAATTATTTTCTTTAATATTTCACTTAATTTATTTCAAAATTTCGGTCCTGAATTATTAATGGAACTGCAGCCAATTCCCATTCTTATTTTCACAGTAGGTAAAAAACATTATTCGCGTTTCTACCGCTGTATATAATTTGCATTAAATTTTTATGCAATCAACCTTTTGATATTTCGAACATTTAGAAAAAAATATGGTATTTCCGTCTTCGCCAATATTGTATAATTTTTTGCAATCGTTTTCCACTCACACAACATTTCAAAGTTTTCATCAAATCCCGTTGCAGCTTCTTTCACACGATAGAAGTAACGCGTAAAAATGTGCCGTATAATACGTCATAGCAGGGCTATTCTTCGAAAATAAACATCGCGTGCCGAAAGAGACACAGAAATGGACTAGGAGATGGACCTAACCTCCTTTCCACTTTTGTCTGTTTCTGACAAGGACCAAACGAATAGAAAAGTTTCTTACGAAGTGTAGAATCGTCATGGTCCGGTGGTCAGATGTCCCAATCTTGACCGGCGTAAAACTGACCCATCTGATAGCACAAAAGGGAAACTGTTCCAGCACACTCTGCTGAAGAAATATGGAGATTACGAAAGAGTCTTGACGAGTGAAATCTTTTGTAGCGAACGGAACGTGTTGTCCGACCGCATTCTTCAAGTAAGCAACAAGCAATCATCTCAGTGAATTCATCTGCCTGCATTGCAACTACCTCCCCATCACCCCAATGAATGCAACTACCTGGATGTGTACAAGAAGAGAAAGTCAATGTATTCACGACGAGATAGTTCGGCAACCGGAAATAATCATATCCATCTCATCGACATATTCTTCGACTTTGCATTTTCGTTCTGAGCACCAGTTCATACTTCTATGTTTATTTTACGGCACAAGGATGGCAAAGGTCACTTTCATATTAGTGTACATAGACGTATGCAAAAAAGAAACCCTAAAATACTCAAAAAAAAAGACAATGTATGCAAAAAAAGAAACGATAAAGTATTCACAGAAGTTAGAAGACAGAAAATAGTGTACATAAAAGTTAAACAACAAAATTTAGTGTACATGGAAGTGAGAAGACAAAAGTTAGTATGCATAGAAGTTAGACAAAAATTAGTATGTATAGAAGTCAGAAAACAAAAATTAGTATGCATAGAAGTTAGAAGATAAAGATTAGTACGTTAAGAAGTATGGCTATTAAATAACAAGACTAAATTTAGTTTTACTTCCCTTTCAGCTTATCAAGAGCGAACGATGTGCTGTATTGTTGATTGTTATCTCCTAACGTGGCATAGAAGTTTTAAGGTTAGGCGGCCAACACTCCGGTCTCAGCGTTTGATAGAAGAGGAGTAAATATAGTCATTGTCAGAATCTGGCTGTTTCTAAACCTGGAGCAACGAATCAATTAAAAGTTCTGCGTTAAACTTTGTAAAATTCCTGGGGAAACATACGAAATGGTACAAAAAGTTTATGATGATCAGTGTTTATCTTGCCCTGGAATTTTTGAGTGGTTTAAAAGGTTTAAAGGTAATAGGGAAGCGGTCGAGGACGATCCACTCCCCCGATCGTCCAAAGACGTCAAAAACGGACGATAACATCGAAAAAGGTCAACCAAATCATCTATGAAAATCGACGCTTGAGTATCCGCGCTGTTGCCGAATTACTGAACATCGACAAAGAGTCTATTAAACAAATTCTTCATGAGAATTTTAACATGAGAAAAGTGTGTTCGGAAACGGTGCCGAGATTTCTCACTTATGAACAAAAGGAAATTCGAATGACTATTTATACTGACATACTTCAGAAAAGTTGAAAATGATCCAAACTTTTCAGAAAATGTAATAACATGCGATGAATCTTAGTTTTTTACATACGATCCAGAAACCAAACACCAATCAACGCGTCGGAAGAGTCAGTCCGACTTTCTCATTGTTGTCATCATCCGTTTTTGATGTCCTGGGAAGACTGGGGCATGGATCATCCTTGACCTCTTCCCTACCTTCTGCAAACCTTTTAAACCACTCAAAAACTCTAAGGAAAGATCGACACTGATCACCATAAACTTTTTGTAACATTTCGTACGTTTCCGTAGCCATTTTGACAAGTTTAACGCAGAACTTCAAATTGATTCGTTGCTCCATGTTTAGAAACAGCCCGATTTCGGCAGTGACTATATACGTTCCTCTTCTAGCAAACGCTGGGGCCAGACTGTTGACCGCCTGAGCTCAAAACTTTTATCTATGACGTAGGAGATAACAATGAACAATACAGTACACCCTTCGCTTTTGGTAAGCTGAAAGGGAAGTAAAACAAAAATCAGTCTCGATAATTAATAGCCACACCTCGTAGATATTAAAAAAAAAGTATGCATGAAAAGTTATTAAAGTTAGAATACATAAAAATATCAGTATGGTTTCAAAGATTATATTTCTTTTTAATTTTGCGTGGTTGTTTGTATATTTTATTGTTTTAGGCGTTGCTCGTTGTGTTATACTATTTTATTGTCTTGTGCTTTGAGTTTGTATATTTTACCGTCTTATGTTTTGAGTTTGTATATTTTAGTCTTATGCATTTTGTATGTTTTATTGTCTCATGTTTTGTGTTTGTATATTTTATTGTCTCATGTTTTGTGTTTGTATATTTTATTGTCTTATGCTTTGAGTTTGTATATTTTATTGTCTTATGCTTTGAGTTTGTATATTTTAGTCTTATGCTTTGAGTTTGTACATTTTATTGTCTTTGCGATATGCAGAATTGAACCGTTAACTCTAGCTTAACGTTAACTCTAGACTACGATACATTCACACAAAGCCAGGTTTGCTGGGGTTCGAACCCAGATCAGCGAGTCCGAAGACAATGGACGTAACAACTGGGGCGTTTAATTTTCAAAGTCAGCGTGCATTAGAAAGGTCCAATGCCCGAAATGCATGCTCATTGTTGGCATTTAGAACAATAAAAAGAAATATCCCTATATTTAAAAAAAAATACCCACAAATTCAAATGGTTTTCCTTTTTCTAATAACGCCAGCACCCACCAACGGGATTAAGTTTTATACGTAAGTCGCTCAACAATAATTCTAATTTCAAAACAGGCTTTTGAAAAACACCCCTAAACTGAAATCATTCTCTGATGATGATGAATTTTGGGCAAAGGGGAAGATTGGCTGCCGAAAGCGGCACTGTATTCCCAGACAGGACAAATCATTCTCTTTATAGAGATGTCAGCAGGCCTCTGCCAATTAGTTTAAACTGAAGTCCAGTCACGCTAATAAACCAAATCTGACGAAACGTGTAATCTCCAAAGGTCAATGCTTAGATGTCCTTACGGACAGTTGAACATATCCTCGGATATAAGAAACATTAAGTCCAGCAGTGCAAGGCGTAATGCACTCTATCCTTTCCAACCTATTCCACCAATTTTCGAATACAAGAAAAGGAAAAGGCATTTAAGATCTCGATCGGAATTGATGGAGTGGATTGAAAACACTAGCGTCGTTATGCACTGCTCATGATCCATTCATTTCATAAAGACCCATGTTCATATCATAACAACGTTTTATCCTTGGCTGGGTTCGCAAATGGTAAACCATGTTTTTAAGCTTTGTTCGTTTATGTTTTATGGCACAAGGATAACAAAGGTCATGACCTACAGTTTTCAGGGGAGTTCAAATCTTTGTTCGCCAGGGAATTAAACCACAGACTATATTGAGCATAAGATCGGTTCGAGTCCTATAATTCCATTGGAGTTGACAGCAAGACAGAGGAACGCGGTATCATTACATTATTGTAAGGAACATTTTTAAGCACACAACGTCGGTCATTCTCCACTGCAGAAATCATTCCCATAAAATTAGTGTACCGTCGAACTCTAAAAGTACCATACAAGCTTAAAATCTTTTACATGAGTGTCATTAATCGCTTCTTTACGATGAATATCTATCGTAATTACAAAAATGCCATGCACCGACAAAGATGACCCCCTGCCGTCAACATACTGCAGGATCATACATACATACAGCATACTGCAGGATCATACATACAGCATACTGCAGGATCATACATACAGCATACTGCAGGATCATACATACAGCATACTGCAGGATCATACATACAGCACACTGCAGGATCATACATACAGCACACTGCAGGATCATACATACAGCATACTTCAGGATCATACATACAGCATACTTCAGGATCATACATACAGCATACTTCAGGATCATACATACAGCATACTTCAGGATCATACATACAACATACTGAAGAATTATACATACAACATACAGCTCAGAGCTTGCTAAGAAATTTACTAATCAATAGCTGAATAATTTACTTCGTTGTCTAGTATGTTATCCAAAACGCAAAGAAATAAGGAAATGCTGCATGCTGTTTCAAAGTGCAAAATACAATTGTCAGTTGTGGAAACGATATTTGAGTTCAGAAGTATGTGACAAAATTATTAAATAAGTTTACATACTTAAACATCTGACGTTTCTGTTCGTCTTTGCGGCTTGGGTGATGTCAAACATATTTCTTCTGTCTAATTACCATTTTAAATGACTTGTAACTTCTGACATTTTTTTTAGCGTTTCATTCCCTGTTTTCGGTTTTGGTGCTGTCATCGACGCCTTTTGCGCTGGCGTTGATTGAATTTCAAGTTCTTTTGCGACTTCCAAAAAATATTGAAACTGTTAGAAATAAGTTGGTGTCAGTTCACGACTATCATTGATTGGAAATACTTCAGAAGGTGGTGAGCAAGAAGAACCAGAACGTCAACTTTTTAAATATTTAAACTTATTTAATAATGTTGTCGCACAGTTCTGAACTCGTAATTGTTTACAATTTAAAATGCGCCGTGAAAGTCTTCATGGAACGATGCAAAATGCGTTTGCTTTTAATAGTCTTTTCTTGTTTCACCTGATGCTTATTGTAATATTAAACCATATAGACTTTCAAGCATCTGAGTATCATTCTATCCTAATTATTGCTGATAATGGACTCTCTTAGTATGCTTTGTAATGCTAATCTCGTCTGCTTCCCGAAAAACGTTGGGTTTTTTGCTCTCGAGACAGACGAGACTCGAAAAGAAAACAATAGCCCCATATTCATAATAATGGTGATCAAAGATACTATTTTTAGTTTGCAGATTATTACGGAGCTTCATTTGCATTCACTCGTAGCAAGCGAACCAAGGAGACAAATTGAAACTAGAACAATCGACTGTTTGCCCCGCAGGAACATTTTTAAGGAAAAAAAGAGTGTCAGAGACCTTGACATCTCTTCACAAAAGAGATAAATGGAAACAGGAGACCAAGCATAGAGAAAAGGGTGAAAATGTGTCAGACTAAGCAATAGTGCAAAATAGGAAGAAAAAAGAAGCCAAATTAGCATAGGTTGAGCGTTTCGGGGAAAAAAAACCTACTCATGAACCTAAGCGAGCCAGTTTAAAACTTTCATGTATAAAGCAATACACTCTATATTCAAGGAACCGACCCTATCTTATAACTTGAAATAACTTGACGACGAAACTGCGCATTTATTAAATTAATTGAAAAGGACAACAAATTAACACAGTTTAATTAAGTTTAATCGTTTACAGACTGTTTCAATAGCCCTGGGCTATTTTCGTCAAAACGGTCGACGATATATACACAATATGTAATGACAAATGCGTGTTACAAACGGCGGTTACAGATTACAGGTATAATGAAATGAACGGTAAAAATACAAACACATGTGTTAGAGGAAACGTCTCTTGTAATGAAACATTAAGAGTAGAGAAACGTCTCTAGTAGCATAACATGAGTTTTAAAAGGAACAGACAAGTAGAATATGCCCATATAGCATAATTTCTAATAGTCTGTTTCTTTTTAAACTCATGTTTTACTACTAGAAACGTTTCTCTAAACTTTACGTTCCATTACAAGAGACGTTTTCCTTAACCCATGTGCTTGTATTTTTACCGTTCATTTCATTATACCTGTAGCCGCCATTTGTAACACGTATTTGTTATTACACATTGTGTGTATATCGTTGACCATTCTGACGAAAATAGCCCAGAGCTATTGAAACAATCTGTAAACGGTTTAACCTATCTTACAAGTTGTAAACACCAAATTTCTGGTGAAACGATTAGTACACTACGGAAGCTGAGTAACTTAAAATTTTATACTTGATCACGAAAGAGGTAGGTAAGATGCCAATGATAAACGGTGCTCAAAAACTTTGTTTGGAATATCTTTAACCACACATTGACAGATTCGAAGAATGCCTTTTATCTATGGATTTATAATCAGAAACAAGCCCAACTGTGCCAGTGCTACAAAAGACGCAGACGATTCCTGTTTATTTTCAATAATACGAGTACCTTTGCATACTTTCCAAACAGCATATGGCATCACTACTTAATGCTTTTTTTTAATACATTGTTTCCAAATTTTAGAAGGGTACGATCCCCGACTCGAGTTCTTCTAGAAGTTGTTAAAACAAGGATGCACAAACTCTGAAAACAGAATACAATCGTATTTTCGTCTTATGCTACTCACTTTTATGCGGTTTATATTTCCTCCGAATTTTTTTTTTAAATTTACATACCTAGGTTAAAATTAAATGATTTTACTGCTCATGGTTCAATACATTCTCATGTGCAATATTCGCTGACGAAAGGGGATTTACATGCGTCACGTTTTTACTCTCTTTTCTGAAGTAAATCCACGTGTTGCTTGGTTACTTTTTCCAACGTGGACTGAAAAATTCCTTATCTGAATATCCTGAACTACATAAAAAAAATTAGTTGAATAACCATAGCGACGTTTAATTATTGATTTCATTCATGGTCCCCCCATACGAGTATTTCTAGGTAGGGGGTGCTGGGAAAAATTAACGAGTACTTTTAGGGGGGGAGTGGCTGAGAAAAATTATTACTCCTTGTCAAAGCTGTCGAGAATTTTTGTGAATGTACAAGATACCAAAACGCTACAAAAATAATTGATATTGCTTGACAATTAGTAATGAGCTAAAAAGTACCTTATTTTAAAATGTGACTGTAAAACTTTTGAAAGTAAATGCATAGCAGGTTCGGGAAAATACAATTTTTAAATGGCTAGGGGGAGGGTTCAAGCCCCCTTCTTCCCCCATATGGGCATCCATGATTACATTGTTGAAAGAGCTACACAGAACAAGAAGGAAATTTATGAATATCCACGATCTTTACTGTGCAGGTTTGATACGGAGACACTCTCTTCTAGCGATGGAAGGGATTCGGCACCAGTCTGCAAACGGTGAAAACCATTATCAGATAGCGGAAAAACTTCTAATGAAAAATGTAAAAATATGTTACTTTTTAATAAAATCAAATGAATAAAGTTTGATAACAAATTTAAGTTTCATATCAATTTCTTTCAAAGTTTCGAAGGAATTTGCTAAGCATTTCTGTTTTAATTTTTATGAACTTTTTTATACGGTTTTAAGTTAATTTTAACACATGGTTTTGGTTTTATGCCATTTCAGAAAATTGCAGAACGTATGTCTAATTTTTCAACTAAGTTAAGTCTTTTTTTTTATGCGATTTTTCAGAAACGTACCTACCGCATAAAAAGAGGCCCAACTGTAGATAATTGCTTCCTATTTAAGGAGATGTCCCCAGAGAACTTTTGCATAATTAAGCCAGAAGAATTCATTAAAAAAGTAGGTAACACAGGAAATGTGCAGAGGTTGACGACTCCGCTGCAAATACCCATGCCTTCATGAACCACAGCTTTCTTCCTTTCAAACCCGTTTAAAACTTTCGAACTCCGACAGAAAGAAAACCAGATTTGAGAGACCATCAAGAGCCCCATTTCCATCAGCCACTCACATTTTCAGCTGCGGAAGCAACAAGAAACTAGCAGTAAAAGAACCTATTTCGAAGGAAATCCAAGGTGAAATTGACTAGCATGCCACCGAACAACTAAGTGACAAGGTTGTTGAACTTCAACAACCAGGCATAAAGCATAAACAAGTTGTTAGCACAACCACAACCAGGTTAATTTATGCCGGCACAGAACTTAGTAAGCCCAATGAGCCGTCAAAGTAGTGACCTCGCCTTAGCCACGCCCCTGACACAACATATGTAATCGTCTTGCCCCGACCTTGAAAGGGTAACTCCGTCCTGCAACTCTTTAGCCAGGTATCTTTGGTAAACCTATTGAAATGAAACCTGCACGTTGATTCATCTATACTGATACCTCTGATTCCTCTATACTGATTTCTCTGATTCATCTATAATGATTCCTCTGATTCATCTATACTGATCCATCAATTGACTTCAACTGCCAGAAATCCGTATGGGTAAGCGGAGACATCAGGAGTATGTTACAAATGAGGCAGTTGACTTCAGCTGAAAGGTTTAAAGGAGCACCAAATGAGACAACATGGTAGAAGATTGTAGTTCCAGGCAGATGTTCATGTATTAGAATTAAGGAACTTTATATGTTTAATAATTTAAAATGGCAAGTGTATTGAAAATAATTTTTTTGATGGATCGGGGGACGAGGGGATGAATGAGGCGCCATTTTACAGTTTTGCCTCAAGTACGAAAATTTTTGGTATGGCGGTATTTCTTAGGACGTTGCAGGGGTTTCTCTCCGTCTGCAACAAGCCACAACAGGACCTTTAACTCAAAACGAGCAATAACCAGTCGGCGCAAATAGGCCATTACCAATATACTGGAATTGTTGTTTGTAAAAACTTCTTGAAACCCAAATCGCTCGCTTTTTGAGTGGTAGTGTTACCACAGTGTTTACGAGAATTATATCAAATCTGCATAAAGCAATTGCGAAGCTACAAAAAAGTCAGGCAAATTTTCGCAGGCCAACCTATAATTTTGATGTTGTTCACCCGTCTCCATAAGTGAAGTTTCGAGGTCTGAAACGGCAGCACTTATGGAGTACTATGACCTAGCATTCAGCGCCTGAGGACAAGGGAAACCTGCATGTATTTGCAAAAATGAGTATATCACGAGCAGCGAGTTGTGCGCGCATTATTTTATGCTATGGGTGCATCTGTCTGTCTGTCTGGTGTGTGTGAAAACAGTTTAAAAACGTTGTACGGGATAAGGAGCAAACAATCTTGTTTACTTTAAATACTGTTATGCAACGTAACACTTCTGACTGATGGTTCAGGAGTACTTTTTCCACAATTTTTTTTAAGAATTTTTTTTTAAACATTTTGTATTTTATTTGCCTGTGTGGATCAGAGACATGAAATCAATCTTACCCGAGTGAGACAGCTTTTTGACGAGCATTACGTCACAGGACTGCTCTGACGAGCCCTAAATCAGTGACACAGTAAAGTCTCGAAAATCAGAGTTTCGGAAGATCGTGGTTCCATTACATTCGAGGGGATGGATTTTTTTTTGGTTCGTTAAGCCGAGGCGATGGGTTTTTTGGTTCGTTAAGCCAAGGCTATGCAATTTTTGAAATTTCCTTTTTAAAACTCTTTCCCGGCCTTTTATTTAAAGAGGAAATTCCGGGGAATCTCAGTTTGAAAGAGGATTAGCAATTTCTTTAAGTTAGCAAATCTTCTATTAATCGTTATTAAAGAAATAAATGTAGGTAATTATTTTGTGAGACATTTTCAAGTGCAGAGCCGCCTCTGGAATAGGTGCCCCCACACATGGATGGCTAATTTCAGGGGCAACTGCAAACCTTTTATTATTTTTGACCTTTTAATTAAAAAAAAAAAGCAACGTCAAGGAATTTTGTTTCATTTTATGAAACAAAAACTTAAAAAATTTCTCTTTTCCATACGATAACTGTTTCACACTAGGTATATATAGTTATAAAAGTAAACACTTCATATATAAAACTCTATAAATGAAATATTATATTAATAAGGGTGGCGAGATCGTTTTTGCACGGTGGCCAACAACCCAAGAACGTCTCTATTAAATTGAAATATAACATCTTAAACGTTAAAATAATTCAAAAAACAAATTAACACAGTTTAATAATAAATTAAATCGTTTACAGCTGTTTCAATAGCCCTGGGCTATTTTCGTCAGAACGACCAACGATATACACAACGTGTAATCTTGCCTTCTGAATTATTTTAATAGTGCGCAGTGTCGTCATCAAATTATTTCAAGATCTTATACGTTTTTAATTATTTTTCGGAAAATCAGAGTTTTCAGTAATCCGAGGTGGTCTCGGTCCCATTTAGCTCCAATTATCGGGACTACTATATATCGAAATCTAAAACGTAGGGAACGGACGACAACATGGAGAAGAAAATATGGGGGGGGGGGCCTTGAATCGAAGACCATTCAAGCAGGAGCGGACTGGGTCCTCTCAAAGGGCGCATACCTTGGATTATCGGAGGGCGCGAGTCCTATAGCCCATGAGGGCGCAAATCCTACAGCCCATAAGGAGGCGGCGCACAGGCCGGGTGGCCCAGTCCATCCCCTGCCTTCAAGTGCAGGCAAATGAGTCAATTGAAATAAAAAACACCACCACAGTAATAATTAATGTTTTATATGTGAAATCTGTTTTTCACTCTTTCAACTTACCTTCTGTATTTACTGTGCATAATTTTTGGAAGGGTACGCTCCAAATAATTTTTTGAAGGTGGGAGGGGGGGAGAGGAAGAATCTCGAGCCTCAGAGTTGACGCCCCTGATGGTGGGGCGAGGGTACATATATATATATATTTTCATTGCAGTATTTGAGTAAGCCTTTTTCTCTCTTACACAGTTAAAAAGGAGTTAAACCCGGGTTAAGAGTTCACTAGGTGAAGGCGTTACCGTTGCGCACAACGACAGGACAGTTGCATGACATTTTCTCTATTGAAACTATGCCATAGCTCCTGCGAAATAGATGCACAATCCGAAAATTGGAACCTATGGAGTCGTGTCACCAATGCGTTACAGGGGAACGATATATACATTTTCCAGGGGCTCCTTAAAGATTCCCTTGGTTTTCATGCAACCTAGGCACCTACGAAGGAAGTTCAGGAACAGGACTAATAGCATAACATTATTATCGACCAATGATACAACTCGGAAAAAAAATGCCCTCTGATATCTCTCGAGCTATGAGCAGGGGCGGACTGGGTCCTCTCAAAGGGCGCATACCTTGGATTTTCGAAGGGCGCGAGTCCTACAGCCCATAAGGAGGCAAAGGCCCGGGGCTCGGTGGCCTAATCCGCCCCTGACTATGATACAATTGCTGATTGAATTACAATACAAACCATCAAGTTCATTCAGAACGCGTCCAGCAAATAACAGGACATTGTCTCTACTACAGTACTGTTCAGTCTCTTACGTTTGCGAGTTTTAAGGCGCAAGGACAGCAAGGGTCATGCTGCGCCAGGACCTATAGTTTTTCGAGGAATTACACCACGGAATCAACCCTCGGACTACAATGGGCGGTTAGACTGTAAGCGTTCTTTGTGGCATTATTGAGAGTCGAACCCTGGACAATTGGGCGTTAGGCGAGAGCGTTACCACTGTACAACCGCAGGGTCTTTACTCCACAAGTCTATGGACAAAACGTTTCACGCTTTACAGAGAAAAAAAAAAGAGAGATTTAAAACGATAGCTAGAAATAGGTGATGCAACCAGGGGTTTTACAAAGCCCCTCCCCCAAAAAAAGGACAAAAATCCACCAGTTCAATTAATTTCATTAGTTTAGAAAATTTTAGCCAATTTAAGGGTGGCTGAAATGGGATGATTAGGTGTAGAAAAGATTGAAGCAGTTGCTCCTCAAACGGTACTTTATAGAGGTAGAAAAGAAAGTCACGATATGTCGCTAAAGCTCGGGCAAAATCACGACCGCTTGAAAGACTCAAATTTAAACGCAATGAAACAATGATAAAATGTTTGTGTGCTTAAAAAACAAGCCTGGACGATTTGCTCCTGTTACACATTTCCTCATCGTGAAGATTAGTTTTCGAACTACACAAAATTGTTCTTCCTCCAGGTATTTCCTGTTCCGTATGCCTATATCAAGATTCCGCTGCGCACCAATCTTATTAGCATTGCGTAAATATACTAATTCCCGAGCAGCAGGGAAGTAGTTTGTTCTTAAGCTCCTTACAATTCCAGAGCTCCTCTGGACTTGTATACGAGATATACCATTAAAATCTTTTATATGTAGGCCAATGGTAGATTACAGTAAACTCATAGCTGCACTGGAATCTAGGCAACAGCTACGGCTGAAGATTTAGAAGTCGTTTTCGCCCCTTCCATCTCCGATATTTCAATTTTATTGGTCCTTTTGAGTAAAAACCATTTATAATTTTGGATTCTCTAACAAAGCCGTCGTTCTATAATGTATTAATGTCACTATCAGGGCACATCCCCTTTAAAATAATCATCAAAACCTTTCTAAAATACTGTAATCAAGAAGCAAAACTATTACAGCCAACGGGACTAATTCTAAGAGGCGCTGGTTCTTAAGGCCTCACCAAGAAAATGTTTGGAGGGCGGGGGCCCTCTCAAACTTGGAGAATAAAGAAATATAGAATATAGTTGAGGATGAGGGATATAACGTAGAAAATAGATTTGGTTTTACGATTTTCATGTTTCTGGTTGACTTACCTGGATGGCACATGCTGGTTTTTTCATTCAGGAGGCCCCCAATCTTGCCTTCAAGTTGCCGTCCCTGATCACAATTAAAACGTATCTTGTAAAACTATGATTCAAAACGTGTAATTAAGGGCTGAGGTTAAAACGTGACAGCGGCGCCACATAGCGTTTAAAACACCTTCACCAATACAGATGACCAACTTCAGATTTGTCGGTTGACTATCTCCAAGTTGTACGTCTTAACACGGCCCAGATTGATGTATAAAAATAAACTTAAACAATGAAACGATTGTCGCATTTTCTGAAAAATAATCTTGGCTGGAGGACGCCGCGGTGTGGGATTAAACCCAGTTGAGCAATAAATTCGAGAGCCACACAACATTGTTTGAATTTTATGGCATTCTCTCTGCCTTGACCAATATCTGTCCAAATGCCATAATCGTTAAATGGGACATGAAAGACCTCACTGTGTCACGCTCTCTGGCAGTCTCTCAACAAAATGTTACCAAAGGTAGATATCAGTCGCATAGGCGTGAGTTCATAAGGGTGTTACAGGCTTATACTGGGGGAGTTACAGAGCTACAACTTCATATATTCATATATATCATCATATTCAACCATTATCTATCCACTGCTGGATGAAGGTCTCTCCAAATGCTTTCCACACAAGTCTATCCTGAGCAATTCGCTTCCACGTCACCCCAACCTGTTTTCTTATTTCATCCACCCATCTAGTTTGAGGACGTTTTCTAGGTCTTCGGTGGTCTCTTGGAATCCAGTTCAGAATTTCTGTTGTCCATCGTTGATCAGTTCTTCTTGCAATATGCCCAGCCCATCGCCATTTCAGCCCTTTTACTTTAACAATGATGTCCTCTACTCTAGTTTGCTCTCTCACCCAAGTGTTTCTTTTTCGATCTCTCCTAGTTATTCCAAGCATGCACCTCTCCATGCTCCTTTGCGTTGTCTGTAACTTTCGTATTGCTCCAACTGTTAGACTCCATGTCTCTGATCCATAAGAGAGGACTGGCAATACACACTGGTTGAAGACCTTTCTTTTTAGACACAAAGGCAATTTCCCCTTCAGGATAAAACTGTTTCTTCCAAATGCACTCCAGCCAAGTTTAACGAGTTGATCGCCACGTTCATTCCTTTCCCCATATCCGTATTTACCAACCGATGTCTCTCCTTGTTCCTGTTGTCCAATTCTTGCATTGAAATCCCCCATGATGAGCTTGATATGTTGTTTCCCTTTGGTGTGTAACTCTTTGATTTCTTCATAAAATTCTTCAACCTCTTCGTCGGTATGGCTTGATGTTGGTGCATATACCTGTACTATTTGAAGTTGGTATCGCTGGGTTAGTTGAACAACGAGCCTCGCTGCTCGATCTGACGTGCTTTCGACTTCAAGAAGGTAGTCTTTAATTCTTTTGTTGATTAAGAAGCCAACACCACTTGTTCTTCCAGTTTCCGTTCCTCTATAATAAAACAAATGTCCACTTTTAAGTTCCACCAACTCTTCACCTTTTCTTCTAACTTCACTGAGTCCTACAATGTCCCATTTGATCTTGTCAAGTTCTTCTTCCAATTCCTGAAGTTTTGCTTCAGAAGCAAGGGATCGTCCATTAAACGTAGCCAAGGTCAATAACAAACGGCAGCCTGGGCCATTCCAGTGATTCTTAGCACCCCCTGCTTTCATGCCACACTGACCGCTGCCTTGATCAGGAGCACTCCAGCACCTGGAGACTAGGGGCCATGGTTTCTGGTGTGTCAACATAATGGAGGAATTAGCCATAATTTCACCACGCTGGCTAGACGGGTTGGTGAATTAGCCCTCCCCTTCCGCCTTTCCATCCGTGCAGCAAATATTAATTTGCCACATAAATAGAAAGCTCAGCCTGCACCACTTGAAGGCGGGGTAGGACACTAGGTTACTGGCCTGGCCGGTTCCACACATCGTCACATACGTTCAGCGTGTGGGTCTCCTTCCAGTTAGATACTAGCAACCCTTTTGCAGGCCATATATATATATATATATATATAAAATTCCACCGGAATTGCGGATTACAACCCCCCACCACCCCCTTGCGCGCGCCAGTGATCAATTGTCACAAGTGAATTTCTTGGAAACCTTCATTTGTATTTTTACGTCGTGAAGACAAAATATATGCAGGACCGGGACTTACATTCCCCGAGTAATCCAAACCATTGAAGTCAAGGGAACCGGACTCCGGAGAGCAGGAAACGGCAAACGTTCCACAATACCATTGATAGTCAAACACGAATAGACGGATGTGCTGCTAAGGCTCCTAGAAAAGGGAGCTGGCGCATATCTGTCATTTTCTTTCCATTGCCTCACATGATCGTGGTTGCAAATTGTATTTATTGGCGACATTTTGAAAGTTGCGCCAATGTTTACATTCGTCAGATAATCGCGGATTGTTGATTATTTTTATGCCAAAATAGCGAACATTGCGCCAATGCAGAAAACTTTTATCACCAAAATAAATGAAAGCGGAATTGTAAAACAAAATGGCAGCTTATGTGTCGGCCTAGAATTCTAGGGGCTCTACATGAGGCGCAGTAAACCTGGATTTTCCTAAGAAACCCGTACCTTTGAAGGCCAGAGAAATTTCCATAAATTATAGGTATTTTAGAAGGAAGGAAGCCATTCGTAATTCGGAAATACGTCATCAGTGGCGCCAAGTTGAAGAAAATATTGCAGCCCTTAATAGAACACATCTGTGCAACCAAGTGAGTCAGTAAAACAAAACATAATACATTTTACGAGTGATGTCTTTCATCCGCAACCATATTCTGCACTCAACTTAGGGCCGAGGCCCCAAATATGTTATTGGGCCCAAAGAAACCTGGGTCCTTTAGAATTGGCGCCTCTGTACGCCACGAAACCAAAAGATTACATTCAGACACAACGAAGTAACAAAGATGATTCGCAGTTCCAGTATTTCAGACATAACTCTAATCCGAAATTCCACCTCTTCACGTTCGAAAACGTTTGAAACTTTTGACAATTTCAACACCTGGTTTTGAAAGTCGTCGTGCCATGCTTCTGAACACACTTACTCTTTAACTATTTTTTCCGAATCGATTCAGAACAAAAAAAAGAACAAATGGGAGATGTGCCTTACAAGTCGGGTTACAAGAATATCTCTGCTTGAATGCACATGTGCTAAATTTAAACTGTGTAGTCCTATCTTAACACAAAAAGAAAACCTTTTTCCCCCTTCAAGAATAAGGTGAAATCAGTCAACATACATCGTTCGCAACTTCCTACTGCATTTCATCAGTAAAGCAACACAGAATTTGTAATAATAGCTTCCTAACAAAGTATTAATATAACGAATGCGAATAATGAGGTCATGTCCAAATCGAAAAGATAATTGAAAAGGTTGCCGAAAGACAAAATACAGAAATGTAGTCGAACCTCGTTTAAGACGAACACTCATGGGGACAGAAAGTCTGTTCATGTTAAAAGTAATTCGCATTATACGGAATCGTATTACTAAGTTATTGATCGTTGATGAGGATTCAGGATGAAGTTCTTCTTAAAAGTATTTCGGGTTAAGGAGGTTTAACTATACATAGTGGAAATCGTTTATAACGACCCACCGTATACAACGACAGAATTTCTACAGGAAGTTTAGTTTCCTATTCTATTCCCCCCTAAATATATCGATTGTAATGACAAAACCGGTTATAACGACAGCGATTTTGTAACCTAAGTAGAAAGCCGTATCGGATATGACGACGTGACTTGGCAGTCATACATTGCAACAGGATGGATTCGAGATAATGCTGGAATCACTGTTCCGTTCAAATAAAAGGAGAAACTGAACGAATAGTTCGGTCAAGTGAACTGAATTTCGCTTTTGTCAAATCTCTAATGCTAAATGAATAACAAAGAGTGAATGTATTAAACAAAAAAAATAACTTAGGATTTATTGATTGAATATTATGAGGGGGCCCCATTCTTTAGGGGCCCATTCCATTCTTTCAGCCCAAATCTTAAACCGGCACTGTTCTTAAGTCATTAATATAATAAATATTATTTATCAGATAAGTACATTCATTTTCCATATTATATACTTTAGTATCTTCTACAGTTTTTTAATTAAAAACTGAAAGGTATTATGTATTTAGTGTGGCTATAAATATAATTTAATATAAACGGTAATTAAATTCATTATAATTAAAGTTTATTTTATATTTAATCATGGTGTATTTTAATTTTTATTTAATTTTGAAACCAGAAAGTTGAATACTTTTTACTATCAAAAAAATTTATAAAACCATAAAGTGTATTACTACACTATGATTTTAAAAAGATATCGTTTATAACGACTATCGGTTATAAGGAGGTCGTTATAACGGATTTTCACTGTATACTCATAGTGCTTAGCTGCTCTTAAATGCTTTACACATTTTCTTTAATACAATATAAAGATTAGAGCTACATCGAACTACATTTTCTTTAATACAAATATAAGGATTAAAGCTACATATACATTTTCTTTAATACAAGGATTAAAGCTACATAGAGATACATAATATACATAAAGATACATAGGGATGCAAAAGATACATAGAGATACAAGGGCTACATAGAGATACAGTTTTTGAGTCTTAATTTTTAAAATCATTGCCCTCTCTTTCCACAATGACAGTTCAGCGCAGAAAGCATATCTGCATTCTCCTAGCGAATAAAGGAGAGTTCAAGTATTACGTAAGAAATATTTTGGCCAAATATTTAGGAAAATAAGCACAACTAAAACCCCCACCCCCAAGGTGCTTACGTAATATTTGAATGTTCCCTAAGATCTAATTCCTTTTGTATCTGGAGTTCTCTAACAAAAACGTTAAAAAATCCTGATACTCAATCCGAATTAATTTATTTGTTTATTATTTCAGTTCAAATGAAATAACGTTGTATTCACTTAAAAAGTTATACATATGTACAGCATCTTTGTCTGTTAGTTGTAGTGTTATGACGCAAGGACAGAAATGGTCATTCTGCGCCGAACAAGGTGAAGATGTACTCGCTGGGTTTTAATAATTTACTACATCTAAAAAAATGTTCCTTTCAGCATTCTTAACCAAGCTATCAAAAAATTACAACGATTGACCAGGTTTTAATTCAACGAGTAAAATCGTTCACTGGTCTGGGATATTTTGGTCATTGAAAATGATATCCTGGACAATAAGCTTCTTTAATGAGTAAAATCGCTCACTTGGCTTTCCGGCCAGTGACCAATTTTACTCATTAAAGAAGCTTTTTTGTCCAGGACACCATTTTCAATGACCAAAATATCCCAGACTTTAATCAGAACGTTTTTTCACTGTTGCCATATTTTAAAGAGAAATCTTATTGCATATTATTTATTATTCGTTCATTCGAATAAAAAAAATCGTCTGCTTTTACCTCTCATGATCTACCCGCGAGCAGATTTCTCCTGTTCCGCCCACTTCGCCATTCCTTTAATATTTGCATCTGCTCCTTATTTCATAAAATCCATGAACTTCCTTTCAATTCACAACTACCTTATTTTATTATTCGATTCTAGGCGATAACCCACGTACTCTATTCGTAGAAAGTAAAAAAAAAGAACAAAAATCTAAAGCAATTTGAATGAAAATTCATTACCGTGCGACTAGGTTTATAACCCAGATAAATCTAGTATAATGTACCTCATGATCAAATATCTCGCGTTTTAAAAGCTAAGCAGCTTTGTTATTCAGCAGTTATTTTTTTCTTCACGAAGAAAGAGATATCCCCTCCTCTATATAGACGCCTAATTCATCTTTTAAAAATTTCAGTTCAGCTACAAACAGACATTACGGCCCGAACAAAATCAAAAGCATTTCGTTATCTGAACTTTATAGTATTTTCCCGTCTCTTTCCATCTCGAGTTTCACCCATCGTTCATTCAAAAAAATAAATAAAAAAATATATAAATAAATAAATAAAAAAATAATAAATCTTGAAATACAGTTTCATATTTTTTCTGATTCGTGAGAGTGGAATCATTTGACGTCCATGAAGTGTTTTTCCTGTGTGGAACAAGCCGAGTTCGAGTTTGAAGAAACCCGAAGAAAAAGAATAAAATAAATGGGGAAATTATCAGACCGAAACACGCAGACGAGATCCGATAGCCGAACGCCACTGAATTTCAGTAACCGCGGTGCCCTTAGCTCTTTTAATCCATCTATCATTATTTTACGACTCAAAGCTGAACTTCGAGTTTTTTTGGTTTTTTTTTTTGAGGGGCGGGGAAAACTAATAGCTTGAAAATAGAACGACCGGTAGGGGGCGTGAGGTTCTTTCACACATACTCATAGGCAGATTTCGCCAGGCAGTAATTTTCACCTGTGCTATTTGTTTATTTTTCCGGAGCAAGAACATCAAGTGTCGTGGTGCTCTTGGGACTTCCAGTTTTCTGCTGCAAAGGGGGCGCAGAATGAGCCTTGTTATCCTTGCGCCATAAAAATACAATTAACCAATCAGCTGCTAAGGTAATCAAAACCCGGCCTTTGTGGACAAAAAAAAAAATGACACTCGTTTTACGGTATCATTGGAAGCTTAATTAAAATGGAGGTCCATCATTTTCCCGAGAACCTCGTAAGACGTAGAAAACCTACCACTGGACTACAGTAAGCAGTTAGCATTTTTTTTTTTTTTTAACATCGGGTTAGGAGACTAACCCGGATTTATGATGGTACAATAGATGAATACACTGCCATTATGCCATTGTACGGCAGTGGATCTACATTTTCCCCGAGAACCTCGTAAGACGTAGAAAATTTACCCCTGGACTACAGGAAGCAGTTAGCATTTTTTATATATCGAGTTTGGAGTCTAACCCGGATTAATGGCACGATAGCCGAATACACTGCCATTATACTATTGTAGAGCTATGTATCTATATTTTCCCGAGAACCTCGTAAGACGTAGAAAATTTACCCTGGATTACAGTAAGCAGGTTTTTTTTTCTGACATCGGGTTAGGAGTCTAACCCGGACTTATGGCACAATAAACGAATGCGTTGTCATTATGCTATTGTAGAGCAGTGGGCCGACGTTTTCCCGAGAACCTCGCAAGACGTAGAAAACTTACCCCTGGGCTAGAGCAAGCAGTTGGCATTTTTTTTACATCGGATTAGGAGTCTAATCCGTATTTATGGCAAGATAGACGAGTGAGCTGCCATTATGTTATTGCAGCAGGGCAGGGTATCTATATTTTTCCAAGAACCTAGTAAGACGTAGAAACCTACCTCAGATTACAATAAGTGTTCTTTTTTTTCTTTGACACCGGGTTAGGAGTCGAACACGTGTTAACGGTGTACTAGCTGCATGCGTTACCGCATCGCAGGGCCCTGTATTTCTTACTCTATACCAGAGATTTTCAACCGGTATGTCGCGAGGATTTTTAAAACGTGGGATACTTGACTATTTAGCCACAGGCACTAACTTCGTTTCCCTGAGATTTTCAGTTAAAAAAATGGCAACAGCCAACACAACCATTGAGTATAATGGGACGGTGCTCAACTATACCGAAGAGCGCAATAAATTAGCAAACCAACTGAGCCAGCAGTCCACCAGATTGTCTGCTGGCACATTCAAAAGACAGATGTACTTACTATAAACTGTTTAGAGATTCTTCTTGTTATTAATGTTTCGTAGCTCAAAATTATACAATTTTTTTACTTACAAACAACTCTTACTTTGAAATGTATGGGACTTCCCCAACATTAGGCGCTCCGCAGTCTGAGGCGGACACAGTTTCATATTGGGGGTGGGTTAAGGACAGAATTTGCCATGGTCTTGGAATAACACCCTTCATTTATCATGAAAGTTGGAATTTTTTACAGTGAAAAAATATATTTGAGGGTGTCATGACCCCTGTGACCTTCCCCCCTGTGTCCGCAGTACAGGTTTCTCATTGGTTCCCATTGGGTTTTTCCATGATTCTATTGGAGGCCTCCCATTGGTTCTCATTGGGTTTTCCCATTCTGCGGGACTACTCTGATGAAGGGTTTTCCAGAAATTTCAAGTATAAAAAAGAGACAGAAACATAACATCGTCATTACTCCTGATGAAGGACTGCTGCTGATGCGTCCGAAAGCTTGAGTGATCTTTTTCATTGCTATTTTACCAGTGTTTAACCTTTTGTATGTATATTTATTTAATGTTGTTTATCTGTTTCTTTTTTTAACAGGTCGGCGAAAAATATATTTTTTGGTACGTCGCAGAATTTTTATGGTTAGTTTTGGCGTGTCTCGAAATGAAAGATTTTGAAAATCGCTGCTCTGTACTAATTGCCACAATAACTGCTAAGCGTGTGCGATTTCACAATCATTTGTTTTAAATACAGCGGAATTCACACTACCCTGGCCATTCAGTTAACCGGACCTCGATCCTTCATTGAGAAAGTTTCGTGGCAACAAATGTGATCTTCGTCTTTGTAACATTATCATACTCAATGATCCGGATTTCCGTTTATCCGGACAAGCGTTGGCCTCAATTAATCTGGATAATTGAAAAAGAAGATCGGTGAATCAGTCCACGAATGACTCAAGGAGAGAGTCTGCCCATCACCCACCAAATGAACGGTGTCGCTCAGTTAGCGCTTTTCTTTTTCCAACCTTAACTTACGCGATATAGTTTTAACTGATTGCAAACTCCCGGAAATGGGAAATTTAAGCAAAAATGATTATATTTGTTTCTTTGCATTTTTACGGCGCCAGGACAGCAAGGGTAATGCTACGCCGGAACCTACAGTTTTTTTAGATGATTATGCTTAAAATAAAGATGAAAATCCATATTACCATTTATTTAATTTATTGCAATATGTATTTAATTTTATTTATTTTACTTTTATTTAATTTATTTTAATTTTATTTAATTTATTGTAATATATTTAATTTATTGTGGCATTGTCAAAAACGAAATGGCTGGCTGGTTGGTGGAAATAAAGAAATATATGTAGGTTTTCAAAATTATGTATTAAACGACCTAACGATTATTTCTGCGTAAAAACTGATTCTATGATAAAAATCTCAGACTCAAAATTATTTTTCAATTTAATTTTTAATGTTTTATGAGCTGTTATAATTAGCTATGTTGATTTTAATTTTTGTTTCTCAAACATAATTTTTTATAATGTCGCTTTTTCTTCTTCTAAATCTTCTTTTAAAACAATTTTTTCGATTGGACATGTTAGCGAATTATGTTATTACCATTTTTACCGTTACGGCAATTGTTGTCACATGTGGCTAGTTTCCCAATGAAAATACTTCCGTATAATAAGCGTTGCTACATAATACAATATTTTCTTTAAAAGCACTTCAAGGTCTTTTCGCAGAAAGTACCCAGTAGTGGACAATGCGGCACAATAACATCCACGAATGGACGGATGACTGAACTCTTGTTATGGCTGTCAAGACACGCCAAAGTGACGGCCCATCAAAAATGGAAATTCATTGGCGCAACCGTTATTATTTTAATAAAGCACAGACCTACCTTACTATATAGCAAAAATCTGCCACGTAGTTAAAAGTCCCTTCCCCCCTACCTCCTTCATTTTTAAAAATAAAATCTATTACAGTAAACAAAGATCTGTCTTATGGTTGAAGGCCTGTCTGTCTCTTTCTCATCATGGTAAAACAAAAACCTATTACAGTAAACGACGATCTGTCTTATGGTTAAAGGTCTGTGTGTCTCTCATCATGGTAAAACAAAAACCTATTGCAGTAAACAAAGATCTGTCTTATGGTTAAAGGTCTGTCTGTCTCTCATCATGGTAAAACAAAAATCTATTACAGTAAACAAAGATCTGTCTTATGGTTAAAGGTCTGTGTGTCTCTCATCATGGTAAAACGAAAACCTATTGCAGTAAACAAAGATCTGTCTCTCATCATGGTAAAACAAAGATCTGTCTTATGGTTAAAGGTCTGTCTGTGTCTCTCATCATGGTAAAACAAAAACCTATTGCAGTAAACAAAGATCTGTCTTATGGTTAAAGGTCTGTCTGTCTCTCATCATGGTAAAACAAAGATCTGTCTTATGGTTGAAGGTCTGTCGGTCGGTCTCTCATCATGGTAAAACAAAAATCTATTATAGTAAAGCAGAGAGCTGTATTATTCCGGTAAAGTAAAAACCTATTACAGTAAAGCAAAGGTATGCCTTATAGTTAAAGATCTTTCTCTCATTGTGGCAATATAAAAATACATTATAGTAAAGCACAGGTCTGTATTATTGTGGTGAAGTAAAGATCTATTATAGTAAATCGAAGATTGGTCTTATGTTGTTAAAGGTCTCTCTCTCTCTCACTGTGGTAAAATAAAATTCTGTTTAGTAAAGCAAAGATCTCTCGGTATAGTCAAACGAAATTCTAATAGTAAATGAAAGAAGAGCAAATAAAAATTGATAGACGAAGAATCTGTGATTTTAGTAAAGCAAAGTTCATACAATAAATGAAATACTTGTCATGTAGTAAAATATCTGCCATGTAACAAGAGATGTCAATGTAGTAAAAAAGAGAAATATTAATGTATGACAACAAAACTAACCTTATTTTACCTCAACAGGGCAAAGTAATTTTAAGGCATGCCATTTAGACTGTATTTATTAACCCTCTGACTGCTGAATTTTTTTTTTCTTTTTATAACAATCTCTTCAAAAACTGCATATTTCTTTTTATTCAATATTTTAAATCTACATGTAATTGAGAGTTAAAATATGTAGCACATTTTTGAAACCAAAGATGAAAGATGAAAAAAAAATTGCATA
Organism: Dysdera silvatica; assembly: GCA_006491805.2. Lineage (NCBI taxonomy): Eukaryota > Metazoa > Arthropoda > Arachnida > Araneae > Dysderidae > Dysdera > Dysdera silvatica. The sequence goes on along the minus strand of QLNU02015003.1, from coordinate 120,069,756 downwards.
CTCACGGAAATCGCGGGATGAGAAAATTTTGTTACTTTCAGAAGTTATAAATCAGACAACTTTGAGCGGTTTGTAGCTCTCTACAAACCGCTCAAAGTTGTCTGATTGCTTTTATTATATTTATGTCAAGCGGTGTTACCTACTCAACATACTTTCATGTTGTCCGTGGAAATCGCGGGATAAGCAGTTAGGGAGTTAAAGTGGAATAATTCTCATCTTAGCTGATGATGTGGTAGTATTAAATAAAGAATTACTTGCAAAAAAGGATGATTTCAAGATTGACCAAGAGATCATGGGTTCGTGTCCCACCAGAGGTCAATAAATCTTTTTTTTTTGCAAGTAATCCATCAAATTTAGATGTTAATAAATAATGCTGACCGAAGCTCAAGTCAAGGGCGTTTTAGTTAGGGCAGGTCTTAATTAAAGGCAAAACCTTTTAACAATTAGCATTTGGTGACTGCGAATAAGAAATGGCTCTACAATTACAGATGGTTCTAAAACTTCTCATTCGTCGTTAGGAAACGAACGTGGGCACCTGTAGCGGCAACGTCACATATGCGCCAAACGATATAATTTCTACACTACATCTACGTGTGTCTGTATCGCATTCTGATCTTGGTTTTCCGAAAGCAGCAATTCCGAGAAGCACGGAGATTCGAACAAGATAAGGACCATCCTTCGTGAACGGCGAATGAATGGATTTCGAGCGATGGTGTGTGGCAAGTTTCTTTCCTCAACACAAATCATGCATGCGACCTTCAAGCTTCAGGAATGTACATCAAGCCTTTAGGTTAAGTCAAGGCATAGGTGTGACGTAGTGGATGGAAGGTGAAGAATCTTGATACAGGGGTGTGTGTCTTAAACGCCGAAAGTCATAGGCAAACAGGTTTCCGACTTATGTATTGCGTAGACGCTATTAATTGATATTGGGCAAATACATTACTATTCAATGCATGCAAAGATATTTTTTCTAATAAAAAATAAATTCCTTTCATTTGAATCTAAATAATGGATTCATAGTGCCAGTTTAACTTCTTGCAGAGATTTATTCGTTGGTTGGTTTTTGGGAGGTTCTCGACAGGGTTCCGCGAGAGAGCATTGAGAATTCCATGAGAAATCGTGCTTGAGAATTCCATGAGAAATCGTGCTTGAAAAAAACACTAATCGCACTAGCGTACCGTGAGCTCTATAGAGCTAATTTTAAAATGAGGTCTTTCCCACTCCTCCATGCCGAGTCCCGAAATTTTTTCAAAGGCTCCTTCAAAGCAGGAGAGATAATTCCAAGGTGAGTCATCCCAAAATTTATGGATAATAAAGAAATACGAAATAGATGAGATTGAAAGACACACACACATATATACATAATATATAAAATATTAGTATATTGCTATTTTTTGTATTTTCTGTCTCTGGTTGACTCAGTAGATCGCACATGCGAGTTCTTGCATTTAGATCCCCCTAGTTTCTTTGTTAGAATCAAACTCTAACAAACTTTAAAACTGGTTGTGTGCACGGCTGCTATTTAAGCATTCTGGGTATGAGCTTTTTGACGCATTCACGAATATTTTTCTAAAAAATATTTCCACTATAATACTTATGAAAAATTGCTTAAAAAACTATAATGATAAATTTCAGAAGTTCTTAAGGTGCAGCAAAATTGATGAGAGGGCCTGGGAGTTGAGAAATGCCAATCTAGGTTACTATTACAACTTGCGGTGCTTTGAGAAATTCCTCGATATAGCTCTGGACGTGAAAGCGAGAATTTTAAAACCACGAAACCGTTAAAACCGAAAAGAACGAACTCCTTGAAATATTCTCAAATCGACCCGAAAGGCGATCCAGAGAGTTGATGGATTCGTTCAAACTCTTCAACAACCAATCAACAAATCAAAACCGGAGAACAATAAGTCCACGCTTATGGGATGCAGGAAGTGAAAATTCACGGAAAACAATTGGTGTTGCCAAATGAGAAGGGACAAAAACCAAACGATTCTTCTTCTGGCGAATCGTCTGCCATATATTAAAAATCGAATACACCAAAAGAGGTATTTTAGAACACCTCCAATCTTTTAGATTCTGTTTGGAACAGCGAAGACCATCTCTAAGAATAAACGTTGTGGTTTTCTGATTAAGAGCATAAATGAAAAATAAGCAAAATCCAGTTCCGCGTTCCTGACTTCTTAAGAATTCGGTTTAAGGGTCAAGTCAAGCTGAAGACATTTAAGCAACTCGTAAATCGAGGTACTTTCGTACTTCCTGTGACTTGGTTACCGAGAATGCTCGAGTACTCTGCATCAATGACGTAATTAGAAAAAAACAGCCATAATTCACAGTTTAACGTAGCCGCCCATCCTCCAATTAAAAGCAACTGTCCATACTAAATGATTTGTGCGAAAAGATTTTCTCTTTTAATAAACATAGTAAATTTTATCAAATATGAAAATGAAAAAAATTATATTAATATATGCAAATAAAAATTACGTTTATTTTAGTATATTTCCACTTACACTTGAAAAGTTTTCTCCCACTTTTTCTTATTGCAAAGTCCTTGGTAAGATTCTCAGCACCAATTTTATGTAGCATACCATCTTCTGTACGTATGTTAGAAAAGTCAAGTCAACCAAGACTGCCTTACAGTTTCTTTATTTATTTATTGTAGGACCCCCACCCCTTTGTACCATTTGCAATTTTGAACCATATGGTCCATGTGGATTCCGGCAATGAGAAATTTCCAAGGTGTCTCTCTTCCCTTAATGCCCTAAGCACAATATTCTTGCTTAATAGTTAATCCGCCCCTAACCTATCGATGCCCCCACCAACCTCTGAGAGATGTGAATATTCAAGGTAATAGACGATATTGCAATTGTGAGGGGTACATCAATAACCTTGAATAAAAGGTTAAGGACAGTATATAAATGGTTGGTAGTATTTCTGTGGCGCAAGGGCTGCAAAGGTCGTTCTGCGTCAAACAAGGTGATATATAAATGGTTTGAATTTAGATTACATTGAGGTGGTAAACCGAATTAGCAATTAATAAAGGTGGTTATAATTTAATTATATATTTTAACTAATAAAATGCATGCCATTTTGAACGAGAGAAAACGAAATAATAAATTACATATTTTAATAAAATCATTTATAACAAAATTATCATAATAATAGATATAGTTATTTAAATAAACTTAATACTAAGAATTCAAAGAACCCAAACAGGCAAAAAAAATCGAAACATTACAAAGAACTGAAATAGCTAAAACCACAGGAACGGTGCAGTGTTCTACTCCAAGAATTTATTATAAATTACAATTTTAAAAATAAAATATTTAAAAATAAAATATTTAAAAATAAAAATATATTTAAAATAAAATATTTAAAAATAAAATATTTAAAAATAAAATATTTAAAAATAAAATATTTTAAAAATAAAATATTAAAATATTTAAAAATAAAATATTTAAAATAAAATATTTAAAATAAAATATTTAAAATAAAATATTTAAAAATAATTTAAAAATAAAATATTTAAAATAAAATATTAAATATAAATTACAATTTCAAATTAATTAAACCACTGCGTTTTATAAATGAATAAAGTTCTATACTTAAATTTCTCATTTAAAACATTTTTCGAAAAATTAACAATATATTTTTAAGAAAACAGATAACTTACGTCAAGTGTAGAACACTTTTTCTTGACCCTATTGCATACGTTGGCACAGGGGGAAAAGGAATTCCTGAAAACACTTTTCAACTCAGTGACATTCAGGGGTGTTGAAATTCAAAAATTATAGGAGGGGCTCCAGCATTTTTAAAAGAGATCAAAATATTCAGCGTTAAAGAAAGCAATGCACGTTATTACTTAATGGGGAGCTTGAGCCCTTCCCTGTTTTACGTCCCTGGTGTTCTCTCTACACATATCCTATATATATATTCATCCTACATATATAGGATGTAAATATAGGCGTTTTTCGAAGGGCGCTGAGCCCTGCCCGCACTCGAAAGCAAAAATCCCGCCCTACATGCCATCAAACTTAAAAATTGCCGCCCTTTTTGCCCTTAAAACGGCAAGATAACAGCACCCTGTGTGGTTGGTCCCTTTGTACATGACTGGATTCCCGGAACGGACACCTCTCGCTGACATTAGAGATGGATCGTTCGTGACCGAACGGGTCTTTTTGAACTATTCACAAAAATGACCCGTTCGCACAGGGGTTTTTTTTGAGGGGGGGGGGAACTTTCCACATCCACACAATTTTCTACCAAAGCATATTGTGAAATCTTTATTGCAAGATAAAATCCAATAAAACACTACCAAAAGTATTAAAAAAACGACTTAAATAATATAACTGTTAAGCCAATTATTAAAGAAAATATTAATTTTGTCGGTCAAACATTAAGAGGTCTTTCCCGGACTTCAACGACCCGGAAACCACTACCTGATAAGATTCTTAAGCAAAACAAACGTTTCCGTAGCGACAACCGCATTCAGCAAGATCCCCGTGACATTTTTAAAAGTCGGGTCAACCAAGTTAATGATGTACAACAGAAGGATCGCAAGTAAAACTTGAATTGCCGGTATATGAAAAGAGGAAGACAAGGCTGAATTTGAAGAACATGATGTGAATGCTTAAAATGTTGGATTTTTTTTTTATTCTTTCCAGTATTAAAGAACATGGAAGATTGGTAACCAATTTAGAGGAGAATGGGAGGTGCGTGATCAGAAGAACTAGGAAATAGTTGAATAAAGACATGGACGATTGAAAAGCAGACGAGTTTAAGTTATCATTATTGGAGTCAGTCGTTGATGACAATGGTTAGGATATAGTACCAGAATTGACCAATGATGGTTTTTTGGAACATTCTCAACTATACCAAGAAATCAATAGAAACAGGGAAGAAAACCTCAAATAAGAAAGATTGGTGGAACAGATTGACTGGAATAGCAAAGAAAGGAAAACTCCCGGACAGACATGCATGGAGGAGTCTTCAAGAGACATCCATTCTCTTCTTGAAGACTTTCTTATGCATGTCTCTACTTTTCCACATATGATTTTTTCATACCATCTTTTGAAAACTCTTGAAGACCTTTCGGTAGATGTTCTTTCAAAACTTTTCTACATCTCTTGAAGACTTCTATACATGTGGGTTTCAGACTTTTCCACGTCTCTTGAAGACTTTTTCATACATGTCTCCATAGTTGGAGAGTTTTCAAAATTATTGGCACAGCACATTTGGCTAAGGGCTAAGTGGCAACCTGGCTTATTGGCTAAGCACATATTATGGATGTTTATACAATACATGTAAAATTGAAAATTATTGGGGGCCCCCCCCCGGACCCATATAACTCTATGCCTATGCATATCTTTAATTTTTTTTTACATCTTTTGAACTATTCCAGACTTTCTCACGTCTCTTGAAGACTATGGTAGAAACAGACTCTCTCCTCCATGTTTTTGCCTATTCGCATCATATATCTCTTGAAATTTTCATACATGTCGTCAAAAAGGAGCTCCATCAAGTGTGGGATGGATAATAGAAAATAGTGGTAGATGGACAAAAAGACAATTGCACCAGAAACGCAAATGACAGTAAAAAATGAAGGGACTGCCATTGTTCTCATTGACGAAGTTTAATCTAGTGAAGTCAATAACAATGTTTTGGCCATAACTGCAGTTGACACCAATGTGGCTCTCTCCAACAATGGCGACAACTTTCTCCCCTATTCTTCTGCAGGTGAATGGTCATATGTAAATGCTGATTTGTCGGCTGATTCTGTAAACAAATATCCCCCTCGCATACAGAGAGACCGATGTCCTGTACAGATAGAAAATAATGCCTGTCTGCCTCCAAAAATCGCGCCAAAAGCAGGTCAAAGACCCATTGTGGCACGCACCAGCACTAACTGGACCATGCTGGAAACGCCATCAAACTCATTCGAAAACGGATCTCCCATGGGATTCCCTCAAGTTTTTCTCACAGACATTCGACACGTATGACGCCACAGTTACGCCAAATATACTTTAATTGTTTCCCATTTCCTCCCAATGGGAACTAATAATGGATTGATGAATGGAAAAAATATTTTAAGGGGAAAAAAACTTCTAAGGTAAAAGGGACCCAACGACCTCGAATGCTAGTAATAGAATGTTAACGTAATGGTTGTTTTTTTTCGCTCCCGAACGTATCCTCAAACCTGAAATTCTGCTGCTCGTTTAGTAATGGCTCTCTGCCTAAATCATATGCTTTCAAACTACTTTTGGTCTTCCTTCCTTCCTTCGTTTTTGAAAAAAACAAAAAAACAAGTGTTTTGATAAGGCGCATTCATATACAGTGCTGTTTTTATTCAGAGCTTAGGTGATTCGATTATTGAACGATTTGGAACGTAGCTATTTCCCACCCCACCTTACGGACAAGCATTAAGCAAAATACGTACAGCAGAACCTGCATAAAGTGACCACCTTTGGGACTGGACTGCAATGGTCACCGTAGACAGGTGGCCATTATACGCAACAGGCTTTGGTATAGGCAAAAAAGACCAAGTTCCTACCAGTTCTCTTTTAAAAATGATCATTTTATAGAACTTGATAGCAACGAGGTTCAAACCAGAGTTTTCCCCAGGGTAGAAAACTTGGTGTCTCTATAACTCGTTCTTTGCGCGGGAAAAACGAGCTCTGGAAGACGTTTTACCCTCTACTGCAATGAAACAAGCCGTCTGTGACGTCAGCTCTAACGGAACTGGTGGACAACTTTCCGCTAACGAACTATATCCTACAATAAATCGTTCTTCTAATGAGCACCTACTATTTACGAACATGTTTTCCTCTAACGTTGTTAGTAAGGTGAAGATTTGAGAGAAGGTTGGCCAAAAAACTGGCGACCCTGTATTCCCAATGAAGGACTGCAATAAATAATACAAGCGAAAGGGTTGGTGTATGATTGGTATACATCGGCACCAGGGTTTTATTGTTGAAAAATTTTATTTGCCTAATTCTGCTATGCATTTAGTTTCAAAAGTTTTACAAGTAGATTTTAAAATAAGGTACTTTTTAGCTCATTACTAATTGTCAAGCAGTATCAATTATTTTTGTAGCATTTTAGTATCTTGTACATTCATTAAAATGTTTGACAGCCTTGAAGGAGGTAATGGTTTTTCTCTGCCCCCGCAGCTAGAACTACTCATATGGGCGCCACTGATGATATATAATATTTCCTTCTCATTTAAGTCATTTAAATTAAGTTTTCGTGAGTTAATTTGTTTGTAAACAGTCTTTTAAATAAAAAAAAATTGTCCCTTAACAGCATAGGAGTAGCTACATTGGCGTGCGCAGGGGGTGTTGATGGCTGTTGTAACCCCCCATTGCAATGAAATTTTGTATATTTAACATAGGAATATGTGAGTTGTAGCTCTGTTAACCCCCCTTGAGCCTATAACCTCCCCTTATGAACTTTCTGTCTATGCCTGTGCTTAAGAGTAATTACTGTACTAGCAAGTACTAGTCCTGTACTATGCAAGTACTAGTCCTGTACTATGCAAGTAGGTTACGATTATGTATAATTACTAAATGTCCGCTTTGCAGTAATTTCACAAAAGACCAATGCTTTCAAAACCCTTTTTTTTAGACAATATGGCCGCCGGATATATTGAACCAACGGGAAAGTGGCGTCCTCATTTCTAAACTCAGGTAGGTTGAACTATGAAGCTTAGATTCTAAGCCGAAGAACACCTTGCAGGTTCCCCCTTAGTTGCAGGTGTATGTACGCTCTCCCGACACAACGATGAAGAGGGGGCCCTGTTCAAGGCCGCACAACAAATAGAAGGAGGGGCCTCATAAGGGGGACGGTTGGAAAAAGGCGAACAGGATTTGAGGAAACTGGGTTCCGAAACACACATCGATGTTTTTCATCGGGAAAAAAAGTCAAAATGGAAATTGATTAGGCCACGGTTCTTCGAAAGCGTGTCAAATCTGTCGACAGCTGTCAAAAAAGCTTCACAACTCGTAATAGCTTCAGAAGCTAGTGAAGCTGAACGAAGCGTCATTAATGTGAAGATCCTTGAAAAAGAACAGGGTTACCAGAGCGAAGCAGTGTTTCCGGGACAATCTGATGCTTAATGTCAAAAATTCTGGAAACATTGTTTATCGATAACTAAGCGGTGTTACATCGACAATTAATCGGTTATTATCATCGACGGTTGATCGATGAGAACGCATTAGTTTCACAACAATGAGGAAGGTGCTATCCAAGTTGTAACCATGCCGCAAAAGCCCTGCTGTAATGGCTACCTCAACAGAGGATGGCCGAAGTTCAGTTTGCATTTCAAGGTGTAAGAATAGCAAAGGTCATACTGCAACGGAACCTACGACTTTTCGAGGAACCCGAACCTCTTAATGCCTAGGGAATCAACCTCTGGACTGAGTCGAACCCGGTTTAATGGCACGTTAGGCAAAGCCATTACCATTGAACACCCACGGGGCCAGACGAAGGCTGAAGAACGCTTTTGTAATAACATTAATGCTTTTATTTGCAATTAAAGCAGTACTGGAGAACAGGTGGTACGATATGGAGGTGGTCGCGGAACACAGGTGTAACAAAACAAAAATCCCACTGTTCATGGTTGGAGTGCTTTCACTTTCGAAAAAATAAAAGCACAAATTACAGATATATTAATTTAACGATATATTTAAATTAAAGTTTTTTAATTATTTAAAAAAAATCAGGCCCTTATTAGCATAAGCTATTAAAGTATGCAGCCTGTATTATAAAAACATATATAATTAAAAAAAATGTAAATATTCATTTTATTACGTTCCCGGAATTATTTCGAAATTTTGTAAACAATTTTTAAACTTAATTTACCAATCAAAGAAATATTTTAGCTTCGTTGATTGGTGGAATTTATATGGCGCAAGGACAACAATGGTCATTCTGCGCCAAGCAAGGTCAGGTTGCATATTATTTATTTTATTTATTTACACATGCTATACAAATCACGAAACAACCACATATATGTTAATATTTTTGTATGTGCGGGTTCTGAAAACATTGCAGAACATAACCAGCTCAGGAAAGCCTCCCCACGAGAAAAAAAAACAAAACACCCTCTACGTTAAAGCGCCCGATCATCATCGTCC
>QLNU02015003.1:120025246-120060525 GCA_006491805.2 Dysdera silvatica | reverse complement strand
AACATAAAACGCGTCTTGAATTTGAAGAAATAATTTAGTTTCTTGATTTTACAAACTTTTTTTTTCGATATATTTGGTTAACTTTTAACCAACAACGACCTTGCGACAGACACCAACTAACACGCTATGAATTTAGTCTTTAACCCTCGGACTGCTCAATATTTTTTTTTTTATCAAAAGCTACACATTTCATTTTATTACATATTTCAAATCTACATGTAATTGCGAGTTAAAATATGTAGCACATTTTTGTAACCAAAGATAATGAGAGATGAAAGATGGGAAATTTGCATACTCGCGAAAATCGTGGGATGAGAAAATTTTGTTACTTTCATGTTACCCGTGGAAATCGCGGGATAAGCAGTCGGAGGGTTAAATTGCAAATCGATAATTTTATGATATGCTCGACTCTTTCCGTTGTTTTTATGTCCGAGTACTAAGCTTGTTGTCCATCAAAGCGAACTTTCTACGGCAACGATTTCCAATTAAGAGTCCTTGACAGGAGTCATAGGAGTACGCAGAAAGTTCATAAGGGGGTTATAGGCCCAAGGGAGGTTATAGAGCTACAATTCATATATTCCTATATTAAATATACAAAATTTCATTGCAATGGGGGTTACAACCCCCATCAACACCCCCTGCGTACGCCAATGGCACTAGCGAGTATGCATCATTCTGAACATGTTCATCGAAGTATCCCATTCTAAGCAATGGGCCGCAAACTTCGCAGACGAAATGGCGACTTTTTCAGATACTTTGAAAGCAACAGTCGAATCCCCACTTATTTTGAAACTATCAAGAATTCGGATCTGCATTTAGTGTAGGCTTTCTGTGCGGTAGCGGTACAAAGATGATGAATAAATTAAAGTACATGTTTTAAAATAAATTACAATGGATTCTGCAGCACCTATGGGGGAAAACTGCCACTGGTTACCCTACATTTATCCCCCCCCCCAAATACTTTATATAGATAGCTATCACAGAGATAAATTTTTCAAAATCAGGGGAAGGTCCTGCGCGGATTGACATTTAAAATTAGTCCTCCATAGACGTAGAGTTATATGGGCCCCCAATAGTTTTAAATAAATTACAATTTTACATATGATACAATGTACAAAATATGTGCTTCAGTCCCCTCCCCAATATTTTTGCGAACTCTACATTGATTGGATCCTCGGTATTTAGCTAATTGAGAACCACAGTTTTAAGGTATACTTAAAAGCTATGACTCCCCCGTTAGTGTATACAGTATTACTTTTTCAGGGATAACACAATTGCCAAATAATGGTCAACACACAAAGCCACCGGGGCGAATTTTTTTCGTGGGGACTTTATTATAGTTAATGATTTCGAAATTAGTAACTACCTGTTAATATATATATATCAAGACTGTAGCCAGAATTTAATTTTTTTTTTGGGGGGGGGGACAGCTCTTTGAGATCCCCACCTCGGGATACGGTCATGGTACATATTATCAGAACAATATCACATGCTGGCTCAATAATAAATAAGCAGAAAAGAAATTAAATCGAAATTAGATGTTGCCACCAAAAAAAAAAAATCTGATCTTTGTAATTTCTCTATAAGGAGAAATTAGCGTCTGATAGTTGATGTGTTATCGATATCTACATCTTTTAAAATCGTTTGTATATGTCGTAAGTTTATTGTAAACGAAAGCCTTAAAATGTCTTACCTTTTTTGGGTTTTTCGCCATCCAGAAAGCATATGCGAAACAATCCTATATCTCTGCTGAAATACCTGACATCTTCGTCTAAATCCCTGGAATTTGTAAGGGGTTCTCTTTGTTCAATGTGGGTCCGGTTTACCCGAATTTCGTACCAGTTGTCCGTGCCAAACGCTATGGCCAAGCAAGCCACCGCTACAACTGCAGTAATAGTTGCGAACGAGAGAGTCACCGCCGAACAAGCCATCCTCCAAGAAAAGATCTATGAAATCCAAGTTTTTAACAACACAATATGCACAATACCCGATGTGTTTCTATAGGCTCGGTACACAGTACGTTGTTGTTACAAATCGCGAGACAGGAGAGTTCTTCTCGCTACAACATATTGACAGCGCGTTTATTTTTTCGCCCACGAAGTTTTCAAACACAAGTTGCCGCACCGACTACCTGCTGCCGAATGGTGGCTGTGATCGGCGCAATAGAATTGTACGCACCTGTGTTGCTTCGGCGGTCTCACTGGTCCGAAGTAAGACGAGGAAGAGAGGTCCGTCAGGGATAACGAGTGCCTTCGGTTCCATGCACGTCAAGGAACTACTTTCGTCAATTCGTAGTTTATACCGTATCCACTCCTCATTGTATTTTAATCAGCTGAAAAGCGTTAAAAATAACCTTATAAAGATAATAATTTAATACGTGCAGGAAATGTAAGTGCATAGTATTCAGGAGGAAGCATTTGCTCCACTTTCGTTTCTACCGCATTGATGTATGGTATTTAAATACTATCCCGAAGATATTACAATGCTGCTTGTGTAACAAAGAAATTATTATTAAAATGAACTATAGTATCTGTTTAGTTTTAGATATTTAATACATGTTTGAACGTGATTCACATATTTCTTTATTATTCCTTTGACGGAACCAAGAGAGAGAGAGAGCGCAGCTTTCATACTAACACTACTATCGACATTTTTAAAATAATGAGGAATAGGAGAATCTTTTTCCATTAAACCATATCAACTATACGCTCAATATAGAAGTCTTTGAATAATAAATATTTTGGTGGCGCAGTATAGCCCAGATGCTCTTGCGCCATAAAAAATCCAAACAAACAAATATTTTGGTGGTAAATAAAGCATTTATTTAGCTACTGATGTCTATGTTAGCCATATTAGCTACCAATGTCTCAATGGATTCTTAGTAGAGATTAACTTGTCTCTAGTCTTTTCGCTAGAAAATTCGGCTAGAAAAACTGCTGAGCAAATCGCCAAAAAGCCCCAACTAAAGATGGAAAAGTGATGTATATTCGTACTAGATTCCATGACATTAATGTAAGCCAGTTGACGAACATGTCAATCAATGGACCAGAGGGAAGCAATTTGATTTTAGGGCTGAATATCATACATGGTGTACGAGCCAGCAACGAAGAATCCAGTCAAAGAATTAAAATAATTAAATGACATTGCATGGAGTTGACTGTTTCTGACCAGAATTTTTTGTAAACTTCAAAACAACTTTTCTAAATCGGCTAAAACTTTTAGGTGCAAATTAGCCTAAAAGCTACAAAAATCTCTTTAGCAGCTTATTCTCTGACTCTAACCACTTTTGTCTGTGTCCTGGACTTCCTGACATGCGCTAAAATTGACTCTAATAACACTATTTCATGCAAGAACGTTCTATATTAGACTGCACGGCTCCAAATGGCTATGCCAAGAGCTAGCGTTAGATAAAAAAATGTATTTATTTGTTTATTTACACATGTGAAGTACACATTTGATATACACGGTGATCTAAATTGAAAATATTGCATCACACATGTGGGTCCCGAGTAAATACTGCAACATAACCCGCTCGATTATTTATTTATTTATTTATTTATGTTGCCCTCAGTCTTATTTGCTGAAGGCAAATTTGTGCTTTACTTCTTTGATTGATTTCGAAGCAATCCTTCGAATCCCCAATTTGTTTGATACACGTAATTTAACAGTTTTGTTAGGGCCGTTGGTTTAGGATATATATATATATTGATTAAATTGAATAGTTAGCAAGCTATTATTCATAGAAAGGAATTAATAGATATAATAGAAAAGAGGTACTTAATAGTCAAAACAAACAATAATTGTTCCTCCAGCGCTAATTAATGCAGCTTAATGAAACCATTATTATCAATAGTAAAACAGTGGTAGGATTGTTACATGTAGTACCTTCTAATGTAATATACATAAATACGCATATCTAAATGTATATTAACTTAGAAACTTACTTCTAAAAGAGACTTAACTTTTAAATTACTAAAATATTGTAAAATTAATTATATTCTGGATTTATACTATTTTTAACTAATTTTTGATCAATATTACTTCATTCAGTATTGATCACAAATCTCAATTATTGTAGTCAGAAAAAGCAAACCAATAACAGGGATTTTGTGCGGTCCCTGATGAAGAACAAAATTCTTGGTATTGTTTAATCTTTTACTCCTCTTCACCTTTTACTACTACATGTCAATTTTTATTCTGAGATGTTTCTACTACTTAAATTTACTTGGTTTGACTACCTAGTGTTATATTACTTTACAACTTTAACTTTGTCTAAATTAATATACATTTAAGTGTAGTGTATTCATGTATATTACATTAGAAGGTACATGTCACAATCATACTACAATTTTGCTATATATATATATATTACTACCTAAATAGTGGTAATAATAGTGAATAATAGTAGTGATACGTTTTAGTTTGTGAACCTCATAAATTATCGGTATATTTAGATAAAAATAAAATTTAACATACCCATATTAAGGTGTTACCTAGCGACAGGTTTTTTTTAACTGTTTCATTATAATTTTCAGTAATTTTTTGCTACATTTTGAAACGAAAATTCGTTACTCGAGATGGCACATCATTTTTCAAATCATTTTAAAAAACATTACATTAAGCAGATCATTAAAAAACACATTAACGTTACATAAATAGTATATTAAAGATTACGTTAAACAGTACTTTTCATGTTCGTACACATTGTATTGCATATATAAAATACTAACATGGCACGGTTGTATACTACTGCTGGTATTGCGTCACATTAGTGAAAAAAGTTTGACAGCTCCAACAAAGATGGAAAAAATCTCATCAAAGTTATTGACTTTTACTAGCTTTTGGTAATAAAACCACAATATAAAACATTATTAAATCAACAATTTTTGATATTATGACGTGGCAACAATAGATGTTAAATTACTCGTAAAGAAAAGAATGATTTTCCGGCGCCTGGTGGGACCCGAACCCACGACCTCCTGATTGTTGGTCAAGTGCTGTACCAACTAAGCTACAGTCGTCCAGCATTTCTTCCTTTACGAGAATATATTAGGCTTAAAAATATTAGGCAGACAATATGCTAGTAAAGTAGGAAATGATTGACGCTTGTAGTTTAGTTGGTAAAGCACTTGAACACCAATCAAGAGGGCGTGTGTTCGTGTCCCAACAGGCACCGGAAAATCATTCTTTTCTTTACGAGTAATTTAACATCTAATATAAAACATGGTTGTTTATGGCGTAACGATAATCCAGATCATGCTGCGTTAGAATCTGCAGTTCTCCGAGAAATCCGAACTTCTAGCGCCCAAGGATGTGGTTTGTTTGTTTGTTTGGCTTTTTTATGGCGCAAGAGCATCTGGGCTATACTGCGCCAAAAATGTGATGATGAACCTTTTGACGTGCGCTTGCCGAAAATTTACAAATAATATCCATGGTGTTGATGACGTGCAGAGCCGTTTATAATGAGGGATAACAATAGAAGATTCATTATGGCAAAATTTCATCGAGGCAAATTTAAAAACTATCATCAATTTGATAAAGATGACTCATAGTATGATATACTATGAGTCATAGTATGATATAGTAGGATATACTACATATTGTCGTACAAATTAATGAGAGGTTTGCTGTTGCACATTACATGCCAAATGCTTTATATCTGGTTCACATGCCGCTGCTTTGAAGTAATACCCTGGCCGAAGTTCATTTATCAATCCTTCGTTTCTTAAACTACGTTTTACAAAATTGGTTTTGGAAAACAATAAGCGTATAATATATATTATAATATATATTACATCCATAATTACATATATAGAGGGGAAATTTGATAATCTAGCTTTGCTAGTGTTTTTAAATAACCAAAGGTTTCGGAAATGGTATTCTAAGTTCTCCTCGCAACGCTGGCTTCGGTTGTCTCGCCCTTCCCAAGTTCCATACTTTTCAAGGATTCTTCTTCCTCTTGCTCCTTTCTTTTGGTGTGTGTGTGTGTGTGTGTGTGTGTGTGTGTGTGTGTGTGTGTGTGTGTGTGTGTGTGCAGAATGATGTGTGAAAAGGTGTCCCCATTAGCAAACTGTATTTCCATAAAAGGTTATGGTGTTCAACAACTCATTCACTTTCGGCTGGCAATCCTTGGTTCTAGAGTGGGCTATGTATTTCTTGGTTAGTTTCTTTCGTGCAAAACAACTCGTAAACTTGCACAGTGTAACAATTAAAATAAAATTTTGAATAACTTATAAGCTTATAAAATGATATTACCTCTAAATCTTTGACGCTTCAGTAAAATTTTCGCACGTAGCAACTCCGGCATGCGTGCTATAAATACGTCATCTTCGGCCAAGGGTACAGCTCACTTATATTTCAAGGAGCAAGTACGAAAATACAATTTCGTGTGAGTGCAAAAACAATTTATTAATATATGATTTCAGAAATTTTAACTGAAGTATAACCATCGATACAAAATCTGCATACGTTATGCAAATAGCTGTAGGTGGAGCGTAAACAAGCTGTTCCTTGCGGAGCTTCTGAAACACTCATACGCATCGTCCATGGAGCTATACAGCGATTCTCTTATTAGTTCTGTGAAAATGCTAATTATTACTTCTACTACTTCTTCTTTCATCTTCTACTACTTCTTTCTTCTTCTGCTACTTCTTTCTTCTTCTTCTACTCTTTACTCTACTACACTACTACTATCATTTAGTTGATAAATTTGCATATTAAGTAAATTAAATTTCATTTCATATAGGCCTACTGTGATTTATATATATTTTTTTTAAATTTTAAGTCTATAGAGATTGGAAATGTAAGTTTGTAGATCATCCTTTCGTGATTATATAACAATAATAGTCTTAAATATTATGGTTGCATTATGGAAAACGAGTTTTTACTTTGAAAAAAAAAACCATCTTCGGCATTTTGATTGGGTTATAAGACAGGTGGCAACATAGAAAATGACAAACCTTATGTTTGGGTTTTGTCATTATGCGTAGTTCGGTCAATAAGAGCTTCTCAGGTAGAAATTTCTGCTTTAGAATACTGGCATAAGAAAACGATAATCAGTACATTTCAGTTATTTTAAATTTTAAGGATAATTATTTATTTAATCATTTAGTTTATTACTTTTTTTTGGCAATCTCTGTGATTGAGAAAATTGCATAAGGGTAAAGGGAGAAAGGGCTTAAGTGTTCGATTAACTGGAGTAAGTTCAGAGATGTGCAAGACATAATTAGACTTTCCACCGGGGTCCCAGACCTAATTTACCGCCCCTTCAGACATGGCAGTAACGGATTAAGGGCGGTTTGATCGTTGTCCTCGCATGGGACGCCAATCCAAGGGGGAGACAAAATGGCCTAACGACCCCAAAATGCAAACAAGGCCGAATCTAATTTGATCGTCTAAACACTTATTCTTAAATAAGTTTCAGTAAGTCAAACTGATGTTTTATAAGTTCTCTGAATGCAATATATAATTATATTTACTTCCACGCGTTTTCTGGTGAATTCATGAAAATGATCTCTCTGGTTCAGAATCTGGTATCAAATCTGGTGAATGGTGAAAACGTAATCTGGTGCTGAAAACAGACAAATTCAGGCTAATACAGATTGAATACTGTGTACGGATCCTTCGTGTGGTACAATAAGACACTGCAAATAAGAAATTAAGAATGTTAAAACTACATCAAAATGAGTGCACAGGAGACATTCCAGATTGTTGAAACTCGTGTAAGACTTTATTTTTATATTAAAACAATTTTGTTTTGGCACATCAGAAAAAGTACCTGTGGTTATTTGCTTGCTATTTGTTGTAAGGGCATTTTTTAATTGTTACCGTAGCTCTCCGTATTGCAATAATATTCAGTAGTTTTTGTAATAATATTCAGTAGTTTTTGTAATAATATTCAGTATTTTTGTAATAATATTCAGTATTTTTGTAATAATATTCAGTATTTTTTAGTAATATTCAGTATTTTTTGTAATAATATTCAGTCTTTTTTTTGTAGTAATATTCAGTATTTTTTGTAATAATATTCAGTATTTTTTGTAATAAAATTCAGCAGTTTTTGCAATAATATTTAGTAGTTTTTGTAATAATATTCAGTATTTTTGTAATAATATTCAGTGTTTTTTGTAATAATATTTAGTATTTTTTGTAATGAGATTCAGTAGCCTAATAAGGAGATCCTTAGAAATAAAAAAAACTGTAGCACAAAAAAAGGATTAATTAAAAGTAATTCCCGTTTACAGGGGGGCACCAAATTTGGGCTCGCGCCGGGGACCATGTCACCTAAATTCGTCTCCGAGACATGAGCAGCCTTAAAAGTCATTATTTGCTACCTCATTCATTCTCTAAAGGAAAATATATTTTTTTACAAGATTATGACAAAAATTTAAAAAACCGTAGTAAAGCGGTTACACTCCATTCGTTTCCTTAGGATAGTACTTCCCAACCTGGGGATCGCGAACAAGTTTCTGGGGGTCACCACAACTATTTTTAGTTGCAATTATTTTTATAAGGAATTTCATACCAAATGTTTCCAACGCTTTTATATTTCAACATGGCTACACACATTGCAATATTCTACTAATGTTGTTAACTTTATATCTATAATTAATATAATGTATATATAACTAATATATCTCTCATATAACTAATATAATATATATACTAATATAATATATATATATATTAATATAATATTATAATATATATATATATATTAATATAATATTATAATATATATATATATATTAATATAATATTATAATATATATATATATTAATATAATATTATAATATATATATAACTAATATAATATATATATATATATATATATATATATAACGAATATAATATATATATAACTAATATAATATATATATAACTAATAATATATATATATAACTAATATAATATATATATATGTAATTAATATAATATACATATTACAATATAATATATATATGACTAATATAATATATATATAACTAATATAATATATATATATAATTAATATAATACATAATATAATATAATTTGTATTTAATGTGTTTTCTTTACTCTGTTAAAAGTGCTTTTATTATGTAAACGTGGCAGCGGCAAACAAAGGGGAGATCGCGGATCTTTTGGTTACTATAAAAGGGGGTCGCGGATTACTTGGCTACTATAAAAGTGGGTCGCAGCTTGAAAAAGGTTGGGAACCACTACCTTAGGAGAAGGATTTTTAACTTTCATCTTTCAACTCATTGACTTCTATTTACACTTAACCACAAAAATATTTCAATTTTGATTTGATTCCAATTTCAAATTGATTTCAATTTCAAATTGATTTCAATTTCACGTTGATTTCAATTTCACACTGATTTCAATTTCAACTTGATTTCAATTTCATCTCGATTTCAATTTCAATTCAAAATTCCAAAAATTGAAGATCAGTTTCCACTTTACCTTAACACCACTTACATAACATAAAATAAAAGGCCGATTTTTAAATGGCTGTAAATGGTCTGTAGACAATCCCTGCAACGGTCGAAAAAAAAATAATTGTGGCTGAAATTGTCAAGGAAAATGTTGGAAATGCCAAACGTATGACACAGGCTAATCCCCCACAACTGCTAAACTAAATGCCCGACTTTCCTTAAGGCTCTCCCTAGCTACGTTACTAGTCTTCGCGCCAAGGAATTCGGCGTCACGTGACCCTAGTTCGACCAATCGGAACCGTCGTGCAACGCCGCTATCGGCTGTTCAGCGTTCTTTTTCTAGTTCTTCATAGTTCAATCGGGACTATTCGAAACTTGTTTCAGAGCACCAGGGGAAGCCCCGAAGCGATTGTGTGCTCCTGGTCCTCTGTTTCCGCAGTGTTGGGATATTTGAGTTCTGCCCCTCGGCGTCGAATTCTGATCATCCAAAAGTGGATGGCGTCTTGCAAGGCTGCCTTGTAAAAATGCGTTTTGGAAAACAAACAGGCGCGTGCAATTCTTGTCGTGTTGCTACCGTTCTGAACGGATTGCTCATTTAATCAATGTCGTATGCCGCATCAGCGGCGTATCTAGAGAAAATGCGATGTTACAGAGGCAGCTCCCCCACTTCTTCCCATATTTCAGAGAGAGAGAGAGTCGCATGCCTTGGCATTAAGTTGCTATTGGACCAATCGCCATTTTGAAATTGCGAATATTCTGTGGTTTATTATCTAAAATATTTTGACCTAGGCATGGATAGACGTAACCATAGTTGTAAACTGGGGGTGGGAGAGGGGCAAAAAAAACAAAAATGCAAAAATTGTGCGGGAAAGTACGATTTTGCCTCTTCTCTTCTAAAAAATGTCCCCCTTGCCCCCCTCTGCAGATCACGCTTATGGACCTAACTATTGCATCACCGCAGGTTAGCGGACCTCTACATTTACAGTAAGGAATCAAAACCTTATAAGGCCTAGGGAACCAACTTCCGGACTACAGTGAACAAGTTTGTTTGTTTTTCAGGGGGGGGAGAGGTCACCGTTGGGGTCAAAACCCGGATTAACTGCATACTAGGTGAGCATGTTACCGCTACGCCACCTGAGGGGGTCTTCTTTATATAGTATTAGTTTTTAGCAAATATTAAGGTTTAATCGGCGCCTTCTTCTTCTTCTTCTTCTAAAAGTTAGGAATTTGTCCACATGAACAAATTTAAAATATTGTTTCATCAAAACGAAACAATCCTTTACTACAAACAGGCAAATTCATATGTGTGTACTGATAAAATATGTATCCGTAATTTGTACTTTCTATTTTTAGCAAATGTATTATTATTAATTTAAAATTGATAATTAATTACTATTTATTATTTTGTTTATTAAATATATTAACTTATTTGTATGTTTAATACACACACTCCTATTTTAGTTCAACATTTCTAATTTTGGTCATTTTCTGAAGTTTTCGCAATATTTTATGAATTCGAGAAGCCTGAATTGCTGTGATAAAAATGCACCCTGGTTTAAGTAAAAACTGGACACACTGTATGCAAAATCAGGTGTGCAAATTTATTTGCATGAAAAACTCAGCGTGGCAAATATTATTCAAGAATATAAATACACAGCCAAAGAACATACATGCGAAATCAAAGGATATAAATACACAATCAAGGAATATAAATACATAAATCCTTCTCCATTCTTTGGCCAGTTCAATGAAAATGGACCTTATGAAATAATTAACAACTATCTTACCTGTGATGACATTACATAAAAAAAATCTTGTTTCATTACTCCGTCACTACTTCTCAACCTTGAACATGATTTTAAATGAGTTGTAAAGTTGACGAAGTAATGAGACCATCCTTATGGACACAATGGCGTTACAAGTTATGACATTACAATTGATCATCAAGGTCTCAAGAAAGTTTTTGTATTTGCTGGTTTTTGGGCAACTTTCAACGAAGTTCAGCCTTCTTTCTTTCTTTCTTTCCTTCCTTCCTTCCTCCCTCCCCTCCTCCTCCCCCTCTCTCTCTTTTCCTTCCTTCCTCCTCCTCCCTCCTCTTTCCTCTTCCTCCTCCTCCTCTCTCTCTCTCTCTCTCTCTTTCCTTGAATGGAACCAAACAAGCCTCAAAATAATATCCTGCGTACGACCAGAAGAGGAATGAAAAACTGATGAAAGTGGTAACTGCCACCCTGGGCTTGGATAGACGACCAGTCAAATGCCAGTCAGCTCGGCGCTGTGAGGTCACCAAGTCCAGAGTTACCCCGCAATTTCAATACTCCTTAATTAAGACAACACTGCATACTCTCAATAATTTTCTTCAGGACAGCCCTGATTACTGATGGTTATTGATATTATTCGAGGAGCCGGAGATGGTGGGGGGGCAAAATTTTCAGCCATAATTTTTAAAACCAGTTCTACAATAGTTTCCTGTTACATATCGTTCCCAATTTAAATAATAAATGAAGTAAAACCCCTCAATAGCGGGCAATCGTTGGCCGGAAAAAAAATGTCCGTAAAAAAGGGGTATTATTGTGAATGAGAGTACTTACCAGCAAATTTTTTATCTGATCGCGTCTGAGGAAGTGGTCATAAAGAGGGGGTGTTACTGTATGTAATTTTAAAATTAATAAATTTGGAGGTTGTCATATTTTTAAAATCATCGATTTACCGTCAATTATTCATCAGTTTTACCACACTTTTTCTCTGCATGGCTCGATTTTCGGATAAACCGGTTAAATCCTTAACCGGTTGCGGTTGCGGTTCCATCGTAGCAAGTTAAGAAAAAGTCTGCTATATATTTCTACATGTAGTGATACCACTCTTGGCATGGAATTGACAGATTTAGTGCTTTTTTCTCTCTTTTCTCGCAGATGTGTTCTCCCACGCAAAGGCAGGAAGACATACCACGTGTGAACATCATCATCATCACTTCAAGCATGAAGATGGGACAAAAGCTTCATCCGGGAACTTATGCTCAAGGCATTTCACTTGTCTTCAAATTGATCAATTCTATCGTTTCAATGCAAAGAAAATATTTTTCTTTCTCTTCTTTTACTTTTTTCTTTCTTTGGTCTTCTTTTGTTAGAGAGGTGACAAAGAAAATGCTGAAAATGGCAGTTTACATGCTAAGCTATTGATTTGATGATAGCCTTCGTTGATGGCATTCAATGAAACTCGAAAAGATTTCGGAACATTAAAAAAAATGACATCATTCTTTGAATTCGCTTTGGCATACGTGACACAGAAATTGTGGAAGGAAATATCTTTTCGATATTTAACCTATTTGGATATTTCTTAAAATTTCGACGACCTACATATATATACGAATCGAAAATATATTTCAGAAAAATATCTTTTTTTTTTCTTTAAAAAATGAACATAATAACTCTTTATAAATAAATAAGTAAATAAATAAATAAATACCCCCCAATGTGCTTACGTAATACTTAAACGCTTCTTTACACGAAACCTGAGGTAAAACTAAAAAGGCCTTGACATATTTTTTTACATAGAAATTACACTTTATCTAGTCTGATGAAATAATTATGGAGTCCGTAAAACGTTAAATAAAGGGCCGTTCAAGTATTAAGTAAGCAGATATCTAACCATTTCATACTCCCCCCCTTCCCCCTTATAAGAGAAGAGAAGATAAGCAAATGCCTGCCCCCTTTATGCTTACTTAACATTTCAGTTCTCTGATTTTTTTATATAAGTGTTTGAAATAAGAATGCAACGTGTGATGCAAATTATAATACTTATTTACATTTTTATTGTAATATTGAGCATTTATTTATAAGTTCGCTATAATATTAAATGCTTATTAATAAATAGAGAGTAATCACAACAAATTATCGCATTTAAAAAGTTTTAATATTCTGTTCATAGCTATTTTTAAGGTATTATGGAGCACTTTGAATTACTTTTTAAGTATTTGCATTTTTGTTATTAATATTTCTTCTGTTGTAAATAAATAGTGTGTAATAAATAAGAAGTGGATTTGATAAAATACGTTTATTATAATTTAAAAATGTTAAGGGTACCATAGGCAGCAGAGAATGGGGCCCCCGAACGAAAGAAGTGTTGAGAGCCATAGAATAATTAAATAGTTAATTTCATTTACATGTATTTTATACCTTGCACTCGCAATGTATTTTACATTCAAGTATTGCAGTTCTGTAAGGGTCATTGTGACTATATGATAATTTCATTATTTTCTGTGTCTTACGTAAGCATGGTTCAGACCCCAACCCTTCATCAGAAAAAATAAGCAAATCTCAAACTCCCCCAAAGATGCTTACGTAATACTTGGACAGTTCCTAAGCATGAAGTTCATAAGGGGGTTACAGGATCATAAACGGGGCTCACGGTGCTACAACTCTCATATATGCATACGTATGTATTCAAAATTGCATTGCAGTGAAGCGTTATGACCCCCAACAACCCCTGCCTACGCCAGTGCCGTAAGATGATACGAAGGTTTTAAAAATAATTTAAAAAGTTCGCTTAAAAGTACGAAACCAAAGCCGTAGCCAGGATTTAATTTCAAGGGGGGGTTCAAAAATTTTTACCGCATGTATCGATACAATTACAGCATGCAAGTCCGTAGCCAAGTCCCATTAAAAATTTAATTTCGGGGGGAACCGGTCCCTAAGATCCCCCCCCCCTGGATACAGGCATGACGAAAGTTCTTGAATACTAAGAGTTTATAAAACGTATTTCCTGGAAACAATTACAAGCTCTTTTTATCGAAGGAAACGTCACGAAATGAGACAATCTATGAAAGGTATATATATAATATATTTTGGGGGTCATGACCCCTGTGACTTCCCCCTCTGTGTTCGCCCTTGGACAAGATGTATGCAGTGTCAATTAAAATTTAAGGTTATAAATTATTTAAATGATTTTTGACTAGTCTCATTAATAATTTAAATAATTATTTAATTAAATAAATTAATTAATTAATCAATTAATGTAATCATGATATTTTTTAATGTATTTTTTTTATTCTGCTGAAGTAATCTTTGCCCACCCCTACAAAAAATTCTGCTAACGCTCATGGATCCATTGGACTTGAAGAGACTTGAAATCCATTGAAGTGTCATTGATTTGTCACTGTGAACATTGATTTGTCACTGTGAACATTGATTTGTCACTGTGAACATTGATTTGTCACATTTGTCGCTGTCAGTTGAAAGGATTGTAGACTGTCTACAGCAGGATACACGTGGAGAATCGTTGCAGCATTCGGATGTGAGTGCAGTGATGGCTGCTGGTGAATCGTTGCAACATTCGGATGTGAGTGCAGTGATGGCTGCTGGTGAATCGTTCAAGATTAGTTTTAAAAACTGTTTTGGAGGATTTTCTGAATCACACAGTAAAAGCGATTCTCTTCCTCCTTCCCACTGCAAACTACGATAATAAATCGGTTGTTTCTTTCTTATGGGAATTTTTTTACGGTAGATTAGTTAACGTTTTCTTTTATTTTCTATTACAGTAAATGTGGTCTGAGAAAAACTGATTTCATAGGAGTACAACTATTTCCTGTATATAGCAGGGTACTAAAGAAATATTACTTTACAATTGCAATGCGCCAGTTTATGTCGCACTGTACAGCGCGAAAGAAAATATTGTATCTTTTATGCACTTCGTTAACCCTCTAACTGCTTATCCCGCTATTTCCACGGGCAACATGAAAGTAACAAAATTTTTCATCCCGCGATTTTCGCGGGTATGAAATTTTTCCATCTTTCATCTCTCATCATCTTTGGTTACAAAAATATGCTACATATTTTAACTCTCAACTACATGTAGATTTGAAATATATAATAAAAAAATATGAAATTTTTGAAGCAATTTTGATAAAAAAAATCGAGCAGTTAGAGGGTTAAAATTAAACATTTCTAATGCAGTAACATGTATATGTTCACTATCAGGCCTCATAGAAATTTCATTACAGGTCCCAGATTAAAATAAGAAATGAAAATGTATTTTTGATATTTGTAAATCATATAAAAATACACATATTCTTCATTTGGGCTTTCAGAAACTATTACCTCTTACCTATTACATCAGAGGTCTTCAACCTTTTTCATTCCACTTGGTTGCTCGGCATCCTTTTCTGCCGAGCAACCAAGTGAAAGTCTTGCATTTTGCAGAGGGAAACTTGGTCGGTAATTACTTCTGAGGATGCTCCGCATAGCACGGAGTGAAACGTTAAGTGTTTTTAATAAACAGACACGGCGGAATATCCCGCGAAGTTCTATAATGTATATTGTTATTAATTGTTGTAATAAAATGTTTTCATCCTGCATATTTTCAATTTAACCAAACAAACGTTTTATTTTCCCCCATTATAACTATGTTCAACTGTATATATGTGTGCGTGTGTGTGAAGTATGTTATATACAAAGGTATGTATGTAATATACCTTTGTAATAAGTAATTCCAAAAATTTCACTTTTGAAAATCTTTAGAGACCTACAAAAAATTTACTCGGAACATACCAGTAAGTCACAACCCACAATTTGGGAACCACTTCTTTGTACAAAACAGCTTCGTCGCATTTTTAAAATAGACTTCCATAATATTATTCGCCGCATATAATAAACATTACTTTTAATTAAAGGCAATTTTGCTATGTAGTTATTTAATTAAACTTAAATATCATTTCTTTTTCAAGGCCCTAGTCACTCTGTTTAAATCCGATGTCGTTTTAAATGTATCGGGCATAAATTGCTAAAAATATCAATCGCCCAGTAAAACAATTCTTTCAGTTACATAATTATCAACCAAATTTTATAAAAAAAAATCCTTTTTTCTTAAAATAAAATACGAATAAGAATTCGCAACGTGAAAATTTTAAATGGTGCCCGTGTCATCGAAAATCATAAAAAATACAGGAAACCCATCACAAAGAAAATAAAACAAAATGTAGTGGACTCCTCGGTTATACGGAGATGCAATTCACGAACTCTGCATTTTTATGGAATATGACGCTAGTTTCGAAAAGTATTCCTTCGAAGGTATATTAATTCCCATTTACGAACTTACTTGAGTCCGGGGTTCGTAGGAGTTCGCAAATTCGAGAATCCACCGTATAATAAACGTGTAACAAAACGCCACAAACTATAACAAACGTGTAACAAAATTTAACAAAGGTAACAAATGCACGGGTACCGTTAGCAGGGGGACCCGTCCCCCCAATGTTGGTATTAGGGTTCCATGTCCTCCTCGAATTTTTTGTAACAACTTTATTTTGGGTGGTTAATGAACAATAATAATAGTAAATACAAATGAAATATGGTAAAGCAACTATGCATTGATCTTAATATTACAATAATGAATATATTTTATAACCACTCGGGCAGTAATGGGTGGAGATGAGTCTTACAGAGCCCATACTGCCCGAAAGTAAGATTTAGACTATAATGGACGCGATACACACAAAACGTCACACACGAGAAAAAACAGTGGTGAAAAATTAATCCAAAGATGCACAGGTGCTTCAAAAAGTTTATTGTAAGTAATTGAATACAACCAGATATGAGAAGTTAGAGAAATTCAAATGTTAATTAGTATTTAATGTGTAATAAGGAATTTCTGCACACCATTCTTGAATTTTAAACAAGAGGTAGTGGATTTAGTTGATTGTGGAAGAGAGTTCCATATTTTTGTACCAGCATATCCCATTTTTCTACAAGCAAGACCAATTCTTGTACGATAAGGTCTATAGTTAGCGCTAGATGAGGTTGGATAAAGATGTTGTGGTAATTGAATATCGGAGTAAGAAGGAGCCAGTGTTTTCAAAGAAAATGTCTTCTACTGATATATTGTCCACCCCCCAACGTGTTGGTTTTAGGGTTCCATGTCCCCATGTTTGTTTTAGGGTTCCGTGTCCCTCCAATTTCATGCAAAATGCCTTCTACTGGTATATATTGTCCACCCTAATGTTGGTATTAGGGTTCCATGTCCCCTTCCAATTTCAAACAAAATGCCTTCTACTGATAGATTGTCCCCCAATGTTAGTATTAGGGTTCCATGTCCCCCCTCCAATTTCAAACAAAACGCCTTCTACTAGTATATCCCCCCCCAAATATTTTTATGCCGTCCGCGCCCATGAACAAATGCTTAACAAAATATATATATCCTACAAATGATTGTAGCTTGGGAATAGCAATCGAACTTTTAATAACCATGTGATGGTGAAGGTAATTAAATTTGCTAAGATTGATAAGGTTCCCAGCTTGATAATTGCGTTTCTCCTTTTCCGTCTGTATCGTGATTTTAAATAGTTCATAGCAGATACATCCGCATTGAGCCTCCCATGCGCCCATGACCGTGACGATTTTGTTTTCCATTTAGGCGTGAAAATTTTGTCCTTAATCCCAGGATGCGCTCTGGAGAATGATGAAGACGTCTCACTTCGAAGTTCGTTGGAGTGAATTGCACGTTTTACAAGTGGCTCAGCGGTAATATGGCGACAACGCGGCATTCAGAAATCCCAGCTTTGGCTGCCAATGGTGACAAGCAGCGTTTTCCATTTTGGAATAGCCCAGTAGTTCGGAATTTGGTTTTCTTGGCGCCGGAGATTAAGATATATCGGAAAACTGTAGGTCGACACAACATGACATTCGCTGGCCTTGTACATAAAACACAGGCAAATATTGTATACTTGCGACATAGCTAACTAAGTACACTGACAAGGCGCAGAGCAGTATGATTCCGCCAGTGCGATATAGTTCGCCCTTTCTTACGTTAACAGAGTTAATAGAAGATACATTTCGTACATAAAACATTAAAATAATGCTCAAATACATAAAACATAGGCATATTGGTGCAATTAAAATCTGGTATTTATTAAATTTAGGAAAAAGAATCATTATAGCGAGCGATGACGTCATTTAAGTAACTGACCACTCAGAGGACTTCGTTCGCTTGGCGGGAAATTTGGCGCGTGGAAGTTTGGCAACCGCGTTTTTCTGCATTCCAAATTAGGCGATAAATAGCCTAATAATGTTGAGGGCTATCTCATTTTTCGCCAATTGGCGAATGAATACTCGTTGTACGGAATGAATACTCGTTGCACGTCAATAGGTCGCCGTAGCTAACCTGGTACACTGCTTTGCCGCGAGTATTGAGATGAATCCGTTAAAGAGTACATTATGACAATTTTGGAACATCATCTCCGTCTCATAAAAGATCAATAAAACCTCAATTGTTTTGATATATGGGCTATATTAAACTATATAATGTAATTGAGCTTACGGTGTACTGATTTAATGTACAAAATTTAGTTTATGCAGTACAAATGTGATGTATAAAGTTTAGTTTACAGAGTTCTTTTATGATGTACAGAATTTAGATCCAAACATTTATAGAGTACAGATGTAATGTAGAAAATTTAGTTTGCAGAGCACAATTGCAATGTTTAGAGCTACAGTGCATGCCAATATGCAAAGAGGGTTTTAGAGATAAGTGCCCCGAAACTAAATTTGCAATAAGACTGAAAAAATATGTATATGTATTTACCTGTCCAACTTGAAAAAAGGGGAGATAAAAAAACTCTCAAACCTTGAATAATTATGAAAATTCTGACCACAAGATCTCGTTTTGTCGACCACTAATTTTAGATTACTTTAGAGAAAACATACAGAAAAATTATTTTCTTTAAAAGGAGGACATTATAGAAAATTAAATGTTGATGACAAAATTACAAGCAAAAATTTACAATATCATCTGAAGGCACAATTGGTATTTTCTCATTTATTTTTGTGTGATGTATTTATATTTCTTCTTTATGACAAAAGTGGCACATCGTTATTCAACTTTTTTTTTTTTTAATTTTGACACCTTCGAAATCAAAACCTTTCTACGACTTTGGTACAATGTACACGCAATCGTGGGCGCTCATATGAGTATTTCTGGGGGAAGGGGGGGGGCTGAGAAATATTATTACTTTCTTCTCAAGACTGTCAAACATTTTAGTGAATGTACAAGATACTAAAATGCTACAAAAATAATTGATACTGCTTGACAATTAGTAATGAACAAAATTATCTTTTTAAAATGTGATTATTTTTTAGTAAATGCACACATCAGAATCCGGGCAAATCAAAATTTTGATCGGCTAGGGGGGGTTCGAACCCCCCCCCCCCTACCCACTTATGTGGGCACCCATGCACGCAATCAAGTTTTCAGGTAATGGCTGCAACGTACAGAATACATGTAGTCGGACTTTCAGAGTACAGATTATAAATAATCGAATTTCCGGGGTACAAATAATCGAGTTTACGGAATATAGATTTTTATAAAAGTTTAGTTTACAGTCTTTAATTAGTATAGGAGTTTAGTGTACACATATTTACAGAATATAAATGTTTAAAGTACATATGCTTACAGAGTTTTGTCAGTGTGCATGTACTTACGAAGGTCTACGGGATATTTTAGTTTCCAGAGTAGATGGAATTGTTCAGTGAACGATTCGGCCTACCTCTATTCCAGAAAAATTTGAAAAATGTACACATATTTACAATGTGCATGTATTTACAGAGTACAGAAGTCTATAGAGTATTTTAGTTTCCAGAGGTGACGGAATTGTTCAGAAAATGATTCGGCCTACCTCTATTCCAAAAAATTTTTAAAAATGTACATATATTTACAATGTGCATGTATTTACAGAGCAGTGTTGCCAGATCTGAAGATTAAAAAGTAGCAAACTGTGCTCCAAAAGTAGCGGATTTGAACTATTTGTAGCCCAAACACAAAATGAATTATTTTGCAAGGAAGCGTTCAGTTATTGCGTAAGCACCTTTGGGGGAGGGGGTAGTTGTTGTACTTATTTTCCTATGTTAGCCAATGTTAATGTTTGCTTACCGGGCGGGGGAGGGGTACAAATTGAAAAAAAAATATTGCTTATATAATACTTGAACTCTCCCCAGCTAGTAGTAGTATCTCCAATAGCAGCCTAGAAAAAGGATGGGGGCTCCGGTTCCCTCCGATACGTCCCTGACATGCAACATTTCAAGTGCCCTCACGTACGCTCTCTGAATACGGAATATCGTAATCGTATCTCCAATAGCAGCCTAGGAAAAGGATAGGGCTTCGGGTCTTCCCCGATACGCTCCTGGCATGTCTGGAAATTTTTTTAACCCTTGGATTTGGCATTTTTGAAACGGCCACAATGCGTTGTGGTCTTTTTTCGCTTATTGAGCGTTTTCGATGTTAGAACCTAACAGATATACTTATATAATCAGATCAACATTATCATTTGTATACTTGCAAAGCTGAACGAAAAATAAAACGAAAATTGAATGGAATGCAAGTTAAACTAAAATCATTAGTTTAACTGTGGAAAGTACTGCCACGTTAACGATTTTCCACAGTATCCCGAAGTGTACAATCTACACTTAAACAAGCACGCACCATTATAATCAAGAGCGGATACAGACTTTAAGTTTGTAGGGATGCGGGGTCAAGGACAAAATTTGCCATGGTCTTGGAATAACACCCTTCATTTATCATAAAATCTGGAATTTTTTACAGTGAAAAAAAAGTAGCCCAAAAAGTAGCGTGTCGCCCAATTCGAAATGTTTGTAGCGAGGGCACTTAAAAAGTTGCACAATCGTCTACTTGTAGCCCAATCTGGCACCACTGTTACAGAGTACAGAAGTCTATGGAGTATTTTAGTTTCCAGGGTTGGCGGAATTGTTCAGGGAACGACACGGCTTATTTCCATTCCAGAAAAATGTGCATATATTTACAATGTACATGTATTTATAGAGTACAGAGGTCTACGGAGTATTTTAGTTTCCAGAGTAGACGGAATTGTTCAGTGAACGATTCGGCCTACCTCTATTCCAGAAAAATCTGCAAAATGTACATAAATTCACGAGGGTCGTTTAATAAAGATTCCCCCTGACCATTAGTCAGGGTTTTTTTTTCCCGTAGACTATAGACAAATTCAACCTGGCACAATTATTAGTCCTTCTTTTCATAGCTACCACCAAGGGTCACACATTTCTTCCGTCAATTTATGCAGTTGTTGAGACCTCGTTTGCAGAAGTCGGCAGATAGCGTTGGAAGACACGAGTTGACCTCAGAAATCAACATGTCATCATCTAGGAAACGTTTGTCCTTCAAAAATAATTTGGTGTTTGGAAAGAGGTGGAAGTCTGATGGTGCAAAGTCGGGGGAATAAGTGGGGTGAGGAAGGATTTCACAACCACAGGACCATGCTTTCTTTTGAGCAGCATACGAGTTGTGAGCCAGGGCGTTTTCTTGCAGAAAACGTATGTTTTGGTCAGCATACCACGCCTCTCAATTTTGATGGCCTTCCGCCATTTCTGTAGCAGTGAAGCCAGTATGTCCCAGTAATATTGGTAACTTTTTTTTAGGAAATCCATCACCGCTTCTTCACGCTGGTCTCAAAAGACCATAAGCATGACCTTGCCTGTTGACGGTTGGACATGTGCCTTTTTGGAGGTGGTGAGTCAAAGTGCTTCCATTGTTTGGACTGGGATTTAGTCTCTGGGTCATAATGATAGACCCATGTTTCGTCCTGCCTAATTGGTCTATTGAAAAAATCACGCTTGTTTTCTTGACACATGCCTAAAAGAGCCCGTGTGTATGCGACCCGTTCTTGCTTTTGGAAAGGTGTCAACAGCCGCGAAACCCACCATGTGGACACTTTTGCCACGAGCAAATGGTCATTGATGACATTTACCACAGACCCCGTACTAAGCTTAACACATGCATCTAGTTGGTGAATGGTCATGCGGAGATCCTCCAAAATGAAGGCCCCCACTTGCTGGATGTTGTCTTCGTCAATGAGGGACTGTGGTCGCCCTGAAATGGGAGCGATTTCCACCAAAGTCCAACCACACTTGAACTGACGATGCCAGTGCTTGACTACGTCATACGATGGGGCATCCTCCCCATAAGTCCCTTTCACCTCGTCGGATGTCTCCTGCAGTATGCGGCCTTTCAAGCACAAAAACCCGATGACCGTCTGCATTCAACTGGTTCCATGATCATACGTTACTCCACGCTATCACTTGTAGAAGAGAAACTGTTAATAGTTCAGAGCTGCAAATTAACATGTTACCTATAGAGATACTTATCATGATGCATGCTGAGTTTTATCCTCCTACAGAAATCGGAAGTGGGTCAGGGGAAATCTTTATTGAACGCCCCTCATGCAATGTGCATATATTTACAGAAGTCTACGGAGTATTTTAGTTTCCATAGTAGACGGAATTGTTCAGTGAACGATTCAGCCTACCTCTATTCCAAAAAAAACATTTTGGTAAATTGCAAAATGTGCATGTGTGCACGAATGAGTATTTGTATGTTGAAAATTCTAACTAAATACTATTGATTTTGCTTGGTAAAGGGAACCGTAGTTCTCGAAATGTTTCGGAATCTTTTCACACTCAAAAATATTGTAATATACAAAGCGGATTAGTTAATTTCAATCTATTGAAAATGCTGCCTAAAAATATTTATTGATGTCACTTTTGCTGGTGATATTTTAAAAGCCTAAAGCACTTAACGATTTAAATTCTATGTTAAGTTTTTAAGTTCATCCAGGTAAGAATCACTGTGGACTTGGAATATTCTTTATTTATATTTAATTTTATAATTTATTTAATTATGTATATATTATATTTAATTTTATAATTTTATTCTTTATTTATATTTAAAACTCTAACAACTCATTTCTTTGGGTATCGAGATTTGAATCGCTTGAGAAGATCGGAAGAAGACAACTATAAAAATTTTCCGTTTTCGTTGAATTTCGAGAGCGCGCCTGAGTTTGGTATTTATTTTACACATTTGAACTTAGTTCGTAAACTTTTTTTTTAAGTATAAACGTATCGTAAATCTCATTTGTTTTTGTACCGTTTCTATGGTCATGTGGTGTAGCGCGTTCATTTATCGTATCGTTGGCCCAGGTTCGATTCCATTGGTACCGTAAAACTCGTCCCGTTTTAATGCCCATCGCAGTCCAGGGTTTTACTCCCTAGATATTTGTGGATCGAATCCCTCGGAGAAATTGCGTGTCCAGGTACAGCAAGACTTTAGTTTTCCTTACGCCTCAGAACACAAATTTTTTCCATTATGAATAGGTAATATTAACCATCCATTATGAATAGGTAATATTAACCATCCATTATATTTAAGTAACATTAACCATCCATTATATTTAGGTAACATTAACCATCCATTATATTTATGTAACATCAACCATCTATTATATTTACCATCTATTATATTTAGGTAACATTAACAATGCATTGTATTTAGGTAACATTAACCATCCATTATATTTAGGTAACATTAACAATGCATTGTATTTAGGTAACATAACCATCCATTATGTTTAGGTAACATTCATTCATTTTATTTAGATAAAAGTAACTATCCATTATATTTCTAGGTAATATTAACTATCCATTATATTTTGGTAACATTAACTATTTTTATAAATCTTTAAAGTATTAACCATCTATTATATTTATAACATTCATTCATTATATTTAGGTAATATTAACCATCCATTATATTTATGTAACATCAACCATCTATTATATTTAGGTAACGTTAACAATGCATTGTATTTAGGTAACATTAACCATCCATTATATTTAGGTAACATTAACCATTCATTATATTTAGATAAAAGTAACCATCCATTATATTTAGGTAACATTAACTATCCATTATATTTTGGTAACATTAACTATTTTTTATAAATCTTTAGCATTAACCATCTATTATATTTATGTAACATTAACCATCCATTATATTTAGGTAACATTAACAATGCATTGTATTTAGGTAACATTGACCATCCATTATATTTAGGTAACATTAACCATTCATTATATTTAGGTAAAAGTAATCATCCATTATATTTAGGTAACATTGACCATCCATCATATTTAGGTAACATTAACAATCCATTATATTTAGGTAACAATGTACATAAATGGCACACCCTTCGTTTTTATTTGCTTTAACGAACGCATCGTTATTTTTATTTGCTTTATGATTCACTTCGATCACCTCTCCCGATCGTCTCTTGATCTCTTTGAATCATCCATCAATCTCTTTGAATCCACATCTTTTACGATTTCATGATGAGCCAATTTAATCTCGTCTGAACTGGCCACGAATTTAGTCTTTTGGCTGCAACTGGGGGTCGTTTGGTCGATAAAATGATTGCTTTATTATTTGGCGACGGCCGTAGTGAGAGTGTGCTGGTTCATCCTGCTGAAGCCCATATTGCCAGCCGTACTCCCATGAACTGCAGACTGGGAAACGGTATCTTACTTCCGGAGGAATCAACTTACGTGCTCGAAGATACTGTAAACGGCCTTCCTCTTCATGACTGACGCCTTATTGAAAATAAAAATTTAAAACTTCATTAAATATTATAGCAGAAAAAATATTAACTTTTTGGGCTCGTTCGGCATCCACAAACTTCCGTGTTTATAACGACTATACTCTACACACAGGCGTATGCAGGAGGGTGTTGATGGGGTTGTAACCCCCATTGCAATGAAATTTTGTATATTTAACATAGGAATATATGAGTTGTAGCTCTGTAACCACCCCATTGGGCCTATAAGCCCCCCCTTATGAACTTTCTGCTTACGCCTATGATTCTACAGCTTCACTAGCATCTCTGAAAAGAATGACATTTGAAAATTAAAAATGGTGGTTTATGCAGATCGCTATTGCACTGCACTTTCCGTCAGATTGGCTAGCGCTTCACCATGAGAAGAGGTGAAACGTATTATATATATATATATAGAGAGAGAGAGAGAGAGAGAGAGAGAGATACGCTTTTCTAATAAAACTGTCCTAGAAAGTATAGATGTATTGATATTTCTCCATCGTAAAAGAGACCTCATCCCTTAGATGTATCTCTTAGAACCCATATACATTACGTAGAAATTTACATTTTCATCTGGTAGATGCCAGTTGATCTGTAATCCAGCATGTTATAACCACGATGTGATTGCGTTATATCCATACATTACATAGAAATTTACATTTTCATCTGGTAGATGCCATTTGATCTGTAACCCAGCATATTGTGACCACGATGTGATTGCGTTATATCCATACATTACATGGAAATTTACATTTTCATCTGATAGATGCCATTTGATCTGTAACCCAGCATGTTGTGACCACGATGTGATTGCGTTATATCCATACATTACATAAAAATTTACATTTTTATCTGGTAGATACCATTTGATCTGTAACCCAGCATGTTGTAACCACGATGTGATTGCGTTAAATTTATACATGACGTAGAAATTTACATTTTCATCTGGTAGATGCTATTTGATCTGTAGCCCATGTTGTAAACACGACGTGATTGCGCTTTATGGGCTAGCAGGGAACAAGCCCCAGCAGTTTAAAGCGAATTGCAGTTTTATGTGTATATTGTAACTTGGGTCCCTAGTAATTGCGTGGAATCTTTGTTGTCGGTGACTGCTCTAAAAGCAAAGATAAACATACCATCTTACAGATGACATCTAGCCCGCAGTCTGTTGTCCGCAGATTCGACACCAAAGAGTTAAGAGATAAAATACTTGTACGTCAAATACTCGCACATAAAAACACAGTAAACTTAAGAAGATAATTCGAACACATCTCAACACATTTGGGGACCCTGGGCACAATTACTTTTTATGGACCCTCCTTACACAAACTTTTGAATTTCCAAGCTTTTTGCAATAAGGAAAATATAATGTATAATAACAAATTTTGTCAATTTCACGTCCTTTTCGGGGAGCTCTGGGTCCGAACCCAGTCGATCCATCTATTAAGCTGACACTGTTCGCACAGTTCATAAAGGAACGTCAAAATAAAATGGAAAATTAATGTGACGCATACCTCCCTGAAGTCCCGTTTAGGGTTCCACTCTCGGTGCCAAAATAAAACGCTTACTGACAAACAGCTCACTGTAGTCCGGGGTTTGGTTCCCTAGGCCTTAAGAGGTTCGGATTCCTCGGAAAACTACAGACCCTTACCCAGCATGACCTTTGCTGCTCTTACGTCATAAAACAAACAAACAAAGGTCCCTCTCCGAGAAATTATTTATAAAGGCTTCCAGCAAATATATGTTTGTTTGTTTTCCATCCGTCTGTTCGACAGTCGTTCGTCTAGGTCAGGGGTCGGCAACCTGCGGCTCGCGAGCCATATGCGGCTCTTTGGATGTGAAGCTGCGGCTCTTTAGTTCCATACGCAAATATTATTTATTTTATCAAAAAAAAAAAACATTTAAAAATCGTTCTGAATCGATTAACGAGGATTAGGCACCGATTCTATCTCTCAGCCACTTGTACTCGCTTTTCACCGCACCCCTCCCCCGTGACACGCGTCGTCACTGTCGTCAGTCCGTCGGAAGCTCTCGAATGACGCCGTCGTCGGATGTTTCTATGTAGGTTTTAATTCGCTTTCGACGCAAGACAATTTGGCGTCTTCACCAGTGCTTTGGCTGTGACGTATAGTTATTTACTTAGGTATACGTTGACATAGTAAATTGCAAAACTTGTCATCTGCTGTTTTGGATACCTAAATAATAATTTTAAAAATTCTTTATTACAGCTTCACCGCAAGCATGGCATCTACAAAACAAAAAGAGAAGAACTGAAGAAGAGCATCGAGAATTCAATCGGGATTGGACGGAGTCGTTCGCTTTCATATGCAACTCAGATGGCCTTCCGACTTGTCTCATTTGCCACGAAAAACTCGCACACAATAAGAAATCAAATTTAGAGAGACACTTCACTAAAAAACATACTCAGTTTGCTAGTAAATATCCAGCCGGCGAAGAACGAAAAAAGCTGTCGACGAGCTCCAAAAACAAAAACAGCAATCAAGTTCCATGTTAAGTAACTGGACGCAATCTACAAGTAATGTTAATCTGGCAAGCTTCGCGGTATCACTAGAAATTGCAAAAAAAGGCAAACCATTCACAGATGGTGAGTATGTCAAAGATTGCTTCATACGTGCATCTGAAGAACTGTTTCGTGATTTCAAAAACAAACCAGAAATCTTGAAAAAAAATCAAAGATTTGCCACTATCCGCTAAAACAGTACAAGATAGAATAGCTAAAATGTCTTCAAATGTAACATATTTGCAGGTGGAAGATATTCAACTTTCTTCTGCCTTATCACTTGCTATAGATGAGTCTTGCGACATAAAAGACACGGCACAAGTTGCCCTTTTTGTCAGGTATATGTCTTCCCAAGGTCCAAAAGAAGAACTTCTAGGATTGCTACCGCTCTCGGGACAAACTAGAGGGGAAGATATAGCGAATGCCGTGCAAAAATGCCTTGAAGACAATAAGATCGATTTAAATAAAATCGTTTCAATAGCAACTGATGGAGCCAGAAGTATGACAGGAAAAAATAAAGAGGCAACAACGATTCTTCAGAGCAAAATAAACCACGAAATTCTTACGTTTCACTGCATAATACACCAAGAAGCGCTTTGTGCCCAAACATTTCCGGCCGAAATAGTTGAGGTCATGAATTTGGTAATCAAGATTGTTAACAGCATCTTGTCAAAAGCACTCTACCATCGTCAGTTTAAAGAATTCTTAAACGAAATGGAGACTCAGTATTCCGACCTCCTTCTTCACAATAAAGTGCGATGGCTTTCCAAAGGTAAGGTGTTGAAACGTTTTGCTTTGTGCTTGAATGAAATAAATACATTCCTAAATGAAAAAGGCATTAATCACCCTGAATTAGAGAACGACAAATGGTTGCAAAAATTTTACTTTATGGTGGATATCACAGAGAAATTAAATGAGCTGAATCTAAAACTGCAAGGAAAGGGAAACCCAGCCTATGTTTTGGTAGAAGAATTGGTTTGTTTTGAAGAAAAATAAATTATTTTTGCAGAAGATATTCAGAGCGGTAAATTACTTCATTTTCAATTTCTAAAGCAATATCGCGATAAAACCAGTGCAACTGTTGACACGAATTACTTCAGCACAGTTATAAAAAAATTAAAGATGAATTTGCTGACAGATTTGAGCAATTCAAAACCAACAAAACCACTCTAGCATTCATAGTAAATCCTCTCAACACAAATAGTAACGAAATCCACATTGAGCCATTTGGAATTGATACTGGATCTCTAGAAATGCAATTGATCGATTTAAAAAGTAAAGCTTTGTGGAGTGGAAAATTTACAGATTTGAAAAGAAAGTTGGAAGAGTTGGAGGTCCAGAAATGTATGTACGTAACGCAACAAAAGTGGACAGCTTTAAAAGAAATGCCGCGAGTTGAGGCACTTATATTCGACGCATGGAATAGTCTTCCAGATTGCTACAGTGAGGTGAAGAAGTTGGCATTTGGAGTGCTGACTATCTTCGGATCGACATATTCGTGCGAGCAAGCGTTCTCTTGCATGAATATAATTAAAAGTAAAGTAAGAAGCCAACTAACAAATGAAAATTTAGAGTCGTGTTTGAAACTTAAAACAACAAGTTATGAGCCAAATTTATCCAAACTTTCTAAAACCATGCAAAGCCAACGCTCCCATTGAATTTGTTTGCTCAAATGTATGTTATTGTTTTTTTTATTTTAAGTACAAGTTACATTGTTTAGTAAAGTTTAAATTTTCTACTTGAATAACCATGCAAAGCCATCGCTCCCATTGAATTTGTTTGCTCAATTGTTTGTTATTGAAGTACAAGTTAGTGTTGTAAGTAAATGTTTAATTGTTTTAATTTTTTACTTAAATAATAAGTAATTATCTAATAATGCCATATATATATTATCTAATTTGTTGTGAAAAACACTACTTATATATGAATAAATAGATATTTTTTCTTATGAATAAATAGATTAGTTTTTTTTTATCAAAAAACTTTATTTATGCGAGTACTATTTATTGTTGGCAAGAAAAAATTTTGTGGCTCTTTAAAAACTTTGAAATTTTGTAAATTGTAATTTTTGACTCTTCCGACTCAAAAGGTTGCCGACCCCTGGCTAGTGGAA
The DNA here is from genome assembly GCA_006491805.2 of Dysdera silvatica. Taxonomy (NCBI): domain Eukaryota; kingdom Metazoa; phylum Arthropoda; class Arachnida; order Araneae; family Dysderidae; genus Dysdera; species Dysdera silvatica. The sequence continues at coordinate 120,031,035 of QLNU02015003.1, read as the reverse complement.
TGCGAAACTTAAATGTCCCGCCAACTCTTCAAAATTGTCGCCAAATTCGCCAAATATCTATGCTAAAAGTTCATTTTTCATATTAATTTTCTATACTGTTTTAAATTTGAGAGATACTTTTTTTTATCCGTTAAATACGATGATCCTTCATAATCTTACCGACTTCAAACCTGTTTTTGCTCACATACAGTGCGATTAAAAAATATCAAACCTGGAGTAAAAGTGTCATTTTTGGACTTCAAATATTCATAAAAAATTGTGATATTATTTTAGCAGACAAATGATTACATATTCGTGATCAGAAAGTCAAGCACTATCATCTTCCATAGGTCTGATATCAAAGTGCAGTGAACAGCGAAAGGGGTTCCCTTGCCAACAAGCTTCCTTGTGAGCAAGCTTTCTTGTGAGCAAGCTTTCTTCTTTTTATATTGTGACTCAGAACTCACATTTCGCCTTCATAGTCAAATTCCCTATCCGATCCCACGCTGAAAATCTGTCACGCTGCGTTGGAATATAGAAATACAAATAAACAAAATGGAATTTAAAAATAAAACCATATAGGATTCATAAATATAAATAAGCGATAGATATTTATAATATCAATATATCTAAAAGTAAACCATGAGAGATTTACGAATAAACACATACGTTTTATCAAAGAGGAAACTCTGATCAGAAAAGGGTGTTTGTAGGGAATTGATGGTGTTTTATGTCTTAAAGCAAGCTACGGCCATCCTGCTTCAGGGTCTATTGTATTCCAAGGAATACAAAAGTCTGGCTGCTATGTTGCAATCCTGAGCACGGCGGCGTAAAAGAACGGCAAACATTTATCGTCTTTTAGATTCGCTTGGATGTTAAGAAAATTCCAAATATTTGGACCCACACTTGACTTTAGTGTACGCAAATCCAAGGATTTTTCATTGGCTCACATATTTTCAAAATATTCATCGCGGCTGCCTTGGGCATCACATTTTTCAGCCAGAGCCATCGTGAAGGTTTTGCCACGATGTTATTGCAGTGACACATTAAGCGTAATTAAAATTATTATCTTCAAAATTACAGCCTTCTTCCCACATATTTTGTTTTTAAACATTTACATGTAATGTTGCCAGTTTTGTATCGTTTCCAGAAACAAAATGAAATGTCGTTTTTAACAGCAATTTTTTTTTTGGCACAGAGAGTCGTTAAAACTTATTTGGAAGTTAAGGAACCCGTGAGGCCCAATTTTGAAAGTGACTGCACCATGTCATTATGATGTACGATTTTTTTTGTCTGTGAGTTTTAGTCCTTTTCTTACGTTGATTAACCACTAGTTTGGATATTGTTGCTAATTTTATTCCTTCATTTTCTTAAGCGAATATTTGGATTAAAAAAAAATTTTTTTTAGTGTGTTTACGTGGCTTATTTTGCTAATCCTCATTCGCAGTAATGGAGAAGATTACTTTTAGCGCCAGGGAGATCCTCAAACGGAATGCCATTTCGGAAGCGAAACAGAGGAGATGCAAAAACAGCAAATATGCCGGAAATTTATCACAAATGTACGGATGAAATTAATGAAGCAGACTGGAACTCTTAGCTGGGAAAAAACTGACGTAATATTTAAAATACGAACAAAATAGTGTATCTTTCAGTTGAAGATCAAATGGGAAATTGGGAAAACGAAAAACGTTTGACTTAAGTAGTGATTTATCTACGCATACAGATCCGGAATTCAATAGAGGAATTTCTGATCAGAAACTCGCATCTTCGAAAGTGACAGATGATATTTTGCGCTATTTAATGGGAACGAAACGCCATTGAAAAACGTTTTTAGAATGCAAGAACTTCTAAACCAACATTCGAGGTTTCTCTGATTCAAATAATGAAAGAAACCTGAATAGGAATATTTGAAGACGTAAAGTTTGAAAATGATTAAGGAAGATGGGAGGTTTTTAAGATGCAATATTTATCTTTATATCGTAAGCAAATTGAAAATGAACACTTCCTTTAAAAGTGATAATAAATCGCTCTATTTACCTTTGAAAAGACCCATTTTTGACGTCATAAAACTACACATACACAAATCTTCACATGTTAATTAAACATCATGCTAAGTGATCCCATCAAACACCTCATTAGTTTATTGTGCATGAGCTACAGAGCTGCAGCAGGACATGGTGTGCTTCATTCATTAAACATGAGGGCATTTGTCGTTTCGATTGATGAAGCGAGAAACACATTTCGAAACTTTGCAAAATCCTCTTAATTATGTTTTTATTTGTTTTTTCATTTCTCAATTTCCGTTGAAAATGCTGTTTTGTTTATTGCAGTTTTGTCTCTTTTCCATCATGTATACTTTTTTCTCCCTTCTATGTCTTCTTTCTTTATATCTGTTTATTTCCTTCTTCTCTTGGCTTCTTTTGTTCTTTTTTTTCTTTTGCTACTAACGATCGGCATGCTTGATGATTTTAGATTTTATTAGATAATTCAAGAACCAAAATTTGTGTTTTAAATCGGTAATTCAAAATTTTCTCTAAAGGCGAAGAGAAAGTTTACAGTTTCTCTCTTTGCAAACAGCACTCACAGAATAAATATTAAACAATTCCTTGAAAAATGTGTTTAGATTTGAAAATTACTGAAAAAAAAGATTCTCCAAACATGTTGAAGGAATGCATTAAATACATCATTCCGGTATATAAATTGTTCATAAATGTCTGGAAATAGGGGCAATATTATGTTAAAAGAACCATATCAATCGTGAAACCTAACAGAAAGGAGAGGAAATAGATTAGCAAAGTGGCCGAATGCTCAGAACGCAGCTGTTTTCATGGGAATGAAATACAAGGAATAAAACAAAGCATCAGCTTTCCCATTTTTTCCTGCTGTTTGATATTAAAATGAGACGATTTTAATCTTAAGGGACCGTTAGACGTATGCTCGCGAAAATTTATGACAATATTTCAAAAACGTCATCTTAGATTTGCAACAGAAACATATGTTCAAAACGAATAGATGGCGAGAGGATGGCAATAAATATTTTTGAATTTTTTTGAAAAAGACATCAAAATAAAATTGAATCTTTCCTTTGTTTGCAAAATGTAAAAAGCTTTAAAAATTCCTTCTGTGACAAAAAAAAAGGTAGATAAATACATTGGCAGACACGAAAGTTAATATGTAAATAACTTTTTGCCAGATATGCAAATGATTAAAAATTCACAGCCAATAATCATTCAGAGAAATTCTAATACGCCTAGAAACTGCACATTCTAAAAAGTATTTCAAGAAGGTTTCTCGCTTACATTGGCATTTTTGATCACCATTATGATATATACTTTCAGGATGCTCCGAAAACGTATTCTCTGATTGCATAAGCAATTTATTGCGCTCTAAAAGAAGGCGCATTGTCGGAGTAAGAAAACTGATTTGTCATGTCCGAATATTATCTGGCATGTAGGTCGAAAAGATGCCATAGTGCTGTCAGTCGTGGGTTCAACAAGGCACCCATAGCTTTAACGTGTGTATTCGGCGGTCTAGGATGAAAAATGAATGGGAAGATCTTTCGCCAGCAAGAACAACCATAAGGATACAGAGAACTCCGCTATCTACTATCTAAAGGTATTTAACTTCGTTAGTAGACCATGTAGTACAGTAGAATATATACAAAGTAGTGACATAGCACACTACTATGTATATGTGTGTGTGGCCCTGCGGTGGCGCAGTGTGGTAACGCGTTCTCCTATTGCGCGGCTAATCCGGGTTCGACTCCCAGCAGTGCAAAAAGAACGCTTACTCAGAGATCTCATAAAGATCGCACTGCTCACTGTAGTCCGGGGTTTGGTTCCCTAGGCCTTAAGAGGTTCGGATTCCTCGGAAAACAGTAGGTCCCGGCGCAGCATGACCACTGTAGTCTTTGAGCCGTAAAACCAAAAAAACCAAAAAGTATATATGTGTGTGTAGTCAGCAGAGGTTGGGCTCTAACAGGGACGCCGAAACTAAGGTCCCGGTCACTTCAGGCCGGGCCCCGGCGCTTCCTGGGCCGGGCTCCCCTGGCTGGAGGTCTTGGCGCGGGCTCTTAGATTTTATTCGGACCCCCGGGCTGCAGCTCTTGTTGCACTCCCCCTCTCGTCGGCTCTGGACTTCAATGGTGGTTGACGCCCATTACGACAATCATTAATAATCGCTGAGCATCGAAAACACCGTCTTTAGTGGTGTCGAGCCTGAAAACAGTGTAATACAGCTGATTGGCAATTGTTTATAAATCGTGGTTTTTGCTCGGCGTAGGCGAGTTCATGTCCGGAAAAGGCCCGAACAATGCATTGATTCTCACTGGATTTATTTGTACTCTAGTTTCTAATTTTTGCATTCTTGCTAGATCATAGAAATCCGCAAACACGCAGCGTTTAATGGTTTTTCAGCAATGTGTGAGAGGTTTCAAAAGGCAAAATAGTTGCTTCACGTCTTGACCTGTTGGCAAATCTGCTACCCCCGAGATAAGTAATGATATCTTACAAAGTACAATTTAATAATCAAAATACTTAATTAAATACGAAGGAAAAGTGCACTGTTCCTGTATTTTGAAGCCGAGAAGGTTAAAGTTCACCGATTCATACGTAGGGTCCCTTGTTCGACTCCAGTTCAGTACGGCGTCTCTTATTTTTCTTCACAAAAATCTCAATTCCTCATGAAAAAAAATACAACAAACATGTCCCGGTGGCAATTGTATTAACCATGAGAAGGGTAATAATGTCTTACAAAAGTCAAAATTATTAAAATAATTGAAATATTTTGCTTCTGTTTGTAAATAAAACCAAGTACTTTTAACTAGTCCTACAATATTTATAACACTGTGTTTAATAATAAAGATGATATCTGCATTCAAAGTGTAGATTAAACATTGGTAAAACAGCAAAAGAAAGCACCCGAGCTTTATGATGTAGCAATATCTGTCGTTCATCCTTCCTAATGAAGACTTACCGTTGTTACGTCCGAAGGCTTAGTTGTTCCCTCTTATTATTTCACTAGCGTTTTACCTAATTCGTATGTAGTATTTTTTGGTGCTTTATTTTAATGAAAACTAATAATAAAAGAAAATTGTAAAGATCCAGGATATCGATCAAAGGAATATTCCACGCGAGTTCCATTACGCATTAAAGAGGTGATGTGAGTTGGCGAAAATTATTTTATACATCGCATCTAGGGTAGTGGATTGTGAGTTTCGTTGTGGAAAATGTATAGCTATCTAAATGCATCTAATAAGGAAACAGAAACTAGAAATTTAAACCTCTTCGTTGCTTTGCATGACGTTTTTCATCACCTGTTATATTAATTCACCTCGAATAATTTATTATATTATTTTATTTTATTATAATTACTTTATTTACTTATTTATTACTTCCATTTTCACTAATTATATCCTATTCTGGGCAGCAGGGACTTTATCAGACTTCAAAGTCATAACCCTTTGCTGCATACACGGATTAACCTAACGAATCAATTTTAAATCTTTATCACGTAATGTAAAAAAAAATGTAGCCATCTGAATAAAGTTTGATTTGATAATGCAAAGTCAATTTTTAGTTCAACCTCAATTGGATTACGGTAATCTTGGACTCAGGATTTCCCAAATATCAAGACACTAACATATCTTAAGAATAAAATAAACTATAAATTATACATTACTCACTAAATCTATTGTCTAAAACAAAGCAGAAGGAATTCAATTAAGATTATAGACCTAATAATCCTCAGTAGATGTTCAATGAGGTCTCTCAGTCCCATTTTCAGCATTTGACACTGTAAAAACAAAATTT
>QLNU02015003.1:119996813-120006969 GCA_006491805.2 Dysdera silvatica | reverse complement strand
CAATATATTCACTTCTAATATATAATTGTTGCATAGACGCTGAACAGAAAAATTTCGAGGTTTGGACAAAGGTATCCTTTCACGTGGATTTAGTTCTATAAATGATGTAAAGAGGGTTAAATATTATTGTCTCCAGAAGTGATCTTTCTTAAATTATTTTTAATTTCAAATAATATGTAAATAATGCAATAATTAATAATATTAATTATAAATATGGAGTTTTAATACAATTCGTAAATTTTACAGTTTGCTTTGTGCTGTTAATTTTCTAGACTGTTTCTGAAATTTCTTTATTAGTTATTGCAACCACTGTCTAAACGTTATTTATAATTTCAATCACAAAATTAGTTTAAATGTTTTTAAAAAATTTTAATAGAAGACGGTTCATATATTTTCTTATGGTGTTATTATTTTTCAGGTTCAATAACTGCTTCCAGACCATTCAACGTTAGGGCCACACTATTATGTGCTTCAATAAGCACATAATTATTCCAGTCACGTAAATTTAAATTCACACCACATGAAACAATAAATTACATATTTATTTAAACCTTTTTTTTTGGTATATGAAGTACAACTGAAACACATTAAAGAGCTGTAGTAGCACATAATTGAGCAACAATAACATGTTATGGAGAAACTGAAGCAGAATATGAAGCAATTGCGTGTTGTAGTGAAAATGTACCATTTTATGTAGAAGCTGAAATACATGGAGTAATTGGAGCACTTTATACTGCAAAGGTAATACAATATGGAGCAAGTGTAGCACATTATGGAGGGAGTAAGCATATTATGAAGCAAGTATTGAACATCATGGGGGGAGTAAGCACATTATGAAGCAAGTAGAGTTCATCATGGAGCAAACGAAGAACATTATGGACTAAACGTTGTACATGATGGAGAAAGTCTAGCACATGATGAAGCAAGTGTAGAACATGATAAAGCAATTCTAGCACATAACGGAGTAAGCGTAGCACATGATGGACCAACATACATTTAAACATTATGGAGCGACTGTAGCATGTATTGGAGAAAGCACAGTCATTATGGTGTAAATATAGCACATCATGGAGCAACTGTAGCACATATTGTAGTAAACGCAGCTATTATGATGTAAACATAGCACATTATGCAGCAAAAGCGGTACATTAGTGAGTAAGGTCTGAACACCATGGAGCAACACCTAAACGTAATGGAGAAACCAGCATACATTGGAGCAATTGTGCCAAATGCAAATATTGGAGCAAATGCTGCACATTATAGAGCGGCGGTCGCCAACCTTTCGGACCTCACAGACCACTAAATTCATAATTTTAAATCCCGCGGACCACATTTCGTGAATTTAGTGCAATATAAAGGCAAAAATTGTCATTCAGAATATGAGAATTTCTTAGAATATTATTTTTGTTTTATTATTAATAAATCATTAAAAATGCAAATAATGTCCAGATTTTTCTGCGGACCACCAAAATTTTCTCGCGGACCACCGGTTGGCGACCGCTGTTATAGAGCAAGTATAGCTTGTATTGGAGCAAATACAGCACACCATGAAGCAGTTGTATTGAACATCATGAAGTAACACCTGAAGGTCATGGAGAAATCAGCATATGGTGGAGAAATTGTACCAAATGCAAATATTGTAGCAAATGCTGCACATTATAGAGAAATTATAGCCTGTATTGTAGCAAATGTAGCCATTATGGTGTAAATGTAGTTTATTACGGAACAATTGTAGTATGTGTTGTAGCAAATGCAGGCATTATTGTGCAAACATAGCACATTACGGAGCAACATTTGAATACCATGAGCAACAGCAGTATGTATTAGAGAAAACGCAGTCATTAATACTATGAACATGGCACATTATGGAGTAGCCGTAGTATGTATTGGAACAAACTCAGCTATTATGGTGTAAACATAGTACATTCTGGAGCAACCGCAGCACAATAAGGAGAAACATCTGAACGTCATGGAGCAACTAGTGTATATTGAAACAAATACAGAGAATTATGGAGCAATTGTAGCATGAACTGGAGAAGGATGCAGCACAATATAAATCAATTGTAGAATGTATTGGAGCAAATGCAGGACATTATAGAGCAATTGTAGCATATATTGGAGCAAACGTAGCCTTTATAGCGTAAGCATAGCACATAACGAAGAAAGCGTAGCATATTAGGGTGAAACATCTGAACATCATGGAGCAATTGTAACATGTATTGGAATAGTCGCATCACATCATGAAACATGAGTAACATATAGTTAATAAAAGTAACACTTTAAGGAGAAAATGCGACCCATTATGGAGTAAACGTTGCACATGATGAAGCAATAGAATGCTGCTGGACGTTTTGCAGTAATTCTAGCATACGATGGACTTGTTTCAGCACATGAGACACAAATGTTGCATACGATGCTGCAAATATAATCTATGATGGAGCAAACGCAGCATATTACGAAGCAAAGCAATACATGACGTAGTAATTACAGCCCATGATGGATCAATTACACAACATGATGCAACAACCTTAGCATATGATAAATAACTCTAGTACATGATGTAATAAATTTAGTACATGATGTAATAAATTTAGCACACGATGAAAGAAGTGCTGCACGTAAGGAATAACTGCAGCTCATGATCGAGTAGCTGTAGCACTTGATGTATAAATAGTCGGACTTAACATATCAATTGCAGGACATGATGGACCGAATGTAGTATATAATGGAGGAAATGCAACGTAGCTGGAGCAAGCGTAGCAAGCATATATTGGAGCAATTATAGAATATGATGGAGCAATCGCCGCACGTGATAGTAGCTCATGATGGAACTATCTCATGAATCATATTATTTTTAATGGAATATGCAGAAATGTGGGACAAGAGGATTCTTGTGAAGCATATTCATATATATGTATTCATGTCTGAAGTACCTGTTGCATATATGAATTTCATATATCTGACAAAGCTAATATTGCATATAATGAAGCTGTTATGACATACTGAAAAGATGGATATATATTGCGTATAACGACCATCGGCTATAACGACCGAATTTGCACAGTCCCTTGAAAATAGTTATAACCCATTTTCACTGTAATTGAGTTTGGGTTCTTTAGGTTTTTTTTACAAAATAATTTGCTTTTGTTTTACTAAATATATATCCATTAAACACATTCCGAAACCTGCACCATAAAGAATCAATGACATTTGAATTTTTTACCTAAAGAAAAATTGTGACACCTACTGGATGGAACCTCTGCCCCCCCCCTTTCTCACCTCTTAATAGTACAACTAACTTGTTAATTAACATGTTAATTAATTTGGTCCATCATGTTATAATTTTAACATTTTTTTAGTCAAATTTCTTGTTACATACGCTAATTCTCAGTTTTATTTCTGGCTAGAATATTAACAAACAGATAATTTCACAAGTTTTATCCAGGTGTGTATCGCAATTTTCTCAAATGAGGCCCATCAAAAGTTCTAAATATCGTTACACTTCTTATGGATTAACTCGTTAAAACGACGCTCAGTCTGTTCTTATGTTACTAGAAAGTTTCCACGTTCCTCTGAGAAAGATATACAACAATGGAACTCTTTAGAATAAACATAATTAAGAACCATAAAACTCTGCTTTTTTTCTTGTCAACATCACCATTTTGTGGAAGAAAATCTCGTAACAAGCTTCGGCTTTATATTCTCTTCCATTTCTAACCTCAAAACTTAAAATAATTTAATATAGATCTTCTCTTACATTTCTATAATTTTTATACTGCTCAAGCTATGTATCACGAAATATTGTATATCGGGTTGAATAAAATTATTATTATTATTCCCCAGCCGCTTTCCCAAGTATTATTTCAGCAACTTAAAATCCATTTTTAATAATGTCACAAATAAATGGATTCACAAAATATGTAAATATAGATTTCAAACTTTTCAAATCTTCAAGCCTATATTTGAAATCTGCTTGCAATTCTTTCAATTTTTCTTTGTATCCATCTAACTTCTTTTATTCGATATTAATTACATTTGCTTTTACTCGTGGATAATTATAAAATACATATTTTGTTCTTAAGAACGTGCACAAAAATATTCTTCATTCATATCTCAGCCAATTTAACAAGATTCGTGAAAAGAAGTTCTGAAATAATAATAACAAAAAAAAGATTTAAATGTTCAATAGGAGCCGCACTTAATGAAGAGTTGCATTTGCCTACCAATTGCCTATGCCATGGACAAGGGTAGAAACTTGTGAAGTTTTGTGGTTGCCCGTAGGGCAACTACCTGAATTATTTTGGTTGCTCCCAAGTTAAGTTTGTTACCCTGAATTTTTTATTGTACAAAATGAGAAATTTCTTTCACCGTCATTACAATGATACAATAAATATTTATTTGCAAAATTATTGCCATATTCACTTGCATATTAGAGGGTAAAAATAAGAATAGAAGATTTGCCCATGATGCAATACTTTTAATCATTAGTTGTACAGCTATGTTCTGTACAATTATCATTCTCTGAAACATCTGAATCTTCTGGCCAAAGAAGTGCTTGTTTTCGACTTTTATATAGTTTGTATTCTTGTGCGTATAGTTTGTATGTCTGTGTAGACTTTTATATAGTTTCTGGTATGGTTTTCTCTGTTTTACACTTAACCACATGTTAATGGCTTCATTTGGTTCAAAATCTTCGATGCTTGCAGATGATAGTGTTATTTGTATTAAGTCTGTTGTAACGAAAACATGCAGTTTGCTTTGCCAATTACCTTTTACCCTTTTCATGACAGAAAAACCTTGTTCACAATCCGCCCCCTGAAGAATAAGAAGCAAGTCTCAAAACAAGTCAAGAAGCAATGAAAAGTTCCTTGTAGTATTCAATTCATTTACAGAACTCCAATCACACTCGGAGACGTTCTTGCAATTTGTGTATAAAAAAAGTTTAAAGTTAGTCCATTCTCATATGATGCTTTCAACAGAACAGTTGTTTTCTCGCATAACGCCTCCAAATATTGTAATGCACCCAGTAATTTCTCTTTTTCCATACGTTCTTTCAAACTTTTTGAGGGCATATTTTGAAATTCATAGAATTTATGATTGAAACATCTTCAAATCTATTTTTCAGTGATTGAAGAACAGATTTTACTGTTACCGATGAAGCAACAAAATCTTTGTAGTGTTGGAGTTGGATTTTTTTTTTACATTATGAAATATTTTTGAAGACAGAATAGTACTAAAGTTGATTCCTGGGCTTGATTCTAGTTTTTCCGTGTACATAAGGAATTGTGTAGTGTATAATATACTTCAAGGAGGGGCAAATTTTGTAGTTGAAAATTTAATGATAACTGACTGAGAATAGGCAAAATGTCCATCAGAAAATGCAAGTATAAAATAAAGTTCTTCCATGTAATTAATCACTTGAAAGAACTGTTTTGATTTACTCTTCGCTTCAGCAGTGTTCACTTACAGAAACCTTTTCAAGGTGCTGTATATAACTGATAAACTGTGGTTGCAGCTTCAAGAAAGAAAGTCACCCACCTTGTTCCACCAGCACGCTTCGGTTTCACAAACCTTTTTTTAATGCACTGCATGCTGCTTTGAGGTTGTTCATAGTTAGAGCACTTCTTGAATAGAAACAATGCATTCTCTGAAGTGTTTTTTGAAACGTTTTATGATATGGATAAGTATTGAATGCTTCTTTATCAAACTGGTAGCAGCAGTACAAAACATGTGTTGAAAATCTGATTATATATTGCATTTTAGCGATATTTTCAATATTATAAATATCGAGATTAAAAAAAAGGAAAATTTTAATTGCCCCAGGGGCAACTGCTTTTTTTTGTTTAACTTGCCCTTTTAAAAATTTGGTTGCCGGGATAAATTTTGCATAAATTTAGCTGTTAAAAATGCGCGGAACAAAAAATTGTTGCATACCACTGGCGGGATTTGAGGTAGGCTATACATAACAATAGTAAGTGTCGCCATCTAGTGAGAAGGTTCGCTATGATAGATGCATATGAGAAATGCTACATCAGCCGTTCTCTGTTATTTAATCCCTGAAAGCAGAAAACAAAATTATTAAAGTAAACAATTAATATTCATCCTTTGAAGTCGTATTTATAAGGAGCTGAATAAACAGGTTGCTAAATTTTCATAATTCAGATAAGATGAAAAATTCCATTTTATTACAGCGCCATCTTCATTTTTTCTTTTTTTTTTTTTTTTTGTAACTATAATTTATTTAAGATCATTAGAAAAGGGAAACAACATATCAAGCTCATCATGGGGGATTTCAATGCAAGAATTGGACAACAGGAACAAGGAGAGACATCGGTTGGTAAATACGGATATGGGGAAAGGAATGAACGTGGCGATCAACTCATCGAATTTGCAGAAGCTGAAAACCTTAGCATCATGAATTCATTTTTTAAGAAGAAACCGCAAAGAAAATGGACATGGAAACACCCAAATGGGGGAACTAGTGAAATTGACTATATCCTGGCAAACAAGAAATCAATTATTGAAGATTGCAGTGTACTGAACAGATTTAATACTGGAAGTGATCATCGAATGGTGAGATGTAAAGTGCACTTAAATACTAAATTAGAACGACAGAAGCTCATTAGGAAACAAGTAAGTAAGAGGGTGGATCTAATGAAACTGAAAGTAAATACCGAGGCATTCAAGTTGGAATTAAAAAATCGCTTTTCTGCACTGGAAGGACTTATTGATGAAAGTGATATCTCAGAAGCAAATGAAAACATTGTTAAGACAATAGTTGAAACTGCTGGGGAAATTGGTGGTGTAACCTGTAAAAAGCACAATAGCAAATTATCTGAGAAGACGAAACAGCTCATGAAAAGGCGAAGAGATATGAAGGTGGACAATCGAAATACCAGTTCCAGGATTGAGTACATAGAACTTTGTAAAACTCTGCGCAAAAGCATGAAAGAAGACATAAGAAAATTCAACTGTGAGCTAGTAAGGAAAGCCATTGAAAATAACAAGAGCCTTAGGGTTGTTAAAGGAAGTTTATCTGTTGGGAAGAAACACATCATTGCATTAAAAGGAGAGGATGGCACCGTAACAAGAAATAGGGAAGAAATACTTAGAAGAGTTGAAGAATTCTACAAAAATCTATACGAAAGTAACAGTGAATTAAACGAAGACATTGAAATAGTCGAAGGAACAGCTCCTAAAATCTTAAAAGAAGAAGTTTCATTTGCAATAAAAAGCATGAAGAAAGGAAGAGCCCCTGGTGATGATGGTATTACATTAGATATCCTAAAAGAAGCTGGAGAATATGTAGAAGACATACTTGCAAAATTCTTTACCAAATGTCTTAACAGCGGTAACATACCAAACCAATGGGATTCTGCAACAGTAATTCTTTTGCATAAAAAAGGTGATAAAGAGGATTTGAAAAATTACCGACCAATTAGCTTGTTACCTGCTATTTATAAAATCTTCACAAAAGTTCTAACACATCGCCTGCAGAAAAAATTAGATGCAGCTCAACCAAGAGAACAAGCTGGATTTCGAAGTGGATTCAGTACAGTGGACCATATTCAAGTATTAAGAGAATTAATTGAAAGAACACATGAATATGAACTTCCATTGTGTGTGGCATTTATTGACTATGAGAAGGCCTTTGACTCTATTAAAACATCAGCAGTCATCAACTCTTTAAGATCAGCAGACATCGAGGATGTGTACATTGACATGGTGAAATGTGTGTATAAAAATGCAAGTGCAAAATTTCGGTTACATAAAGATACCAAAACTATCAAACTTGGCAAAGGGGTGAGGCAGGGAGATACCATTTCTCCAAAACTTTTTACTTCTGCTTTACAGATGATTTTTCAGCTGATAAATTGGAATAACAAGGGAATAAAAATAAATGGTGAATATTTAAATCATCTGCGGTTTGCTGATGACATTGTTATTTTTTCAACGGACCCATTAGAACTCCAAGACATGGTACAAGAGCTCTCAACTAGAAGTGAAGAAGTTGGACTCAAGATGAACCTACAAAAAACTAAGATCATGTTCAATAATTTTGTAGAGGAAACAAAAATACAAGTTGACAACACTGAGCTAGAAATTGCTGATTCATATATTTACCTTGGCCAGCTGATTTCAATGGATGGCAACATTATGAAAGAACTCAACAGACGTATTAAACTTGGCTGGAGTGCATTTGGAAGAAACAGTTTTATCCTGAAGGGGAAATTGCCTTTGTGTCTAAAAAGAAAGGTCTTCAACCAGTGTGTATTGCCAGTCCTCTCTTATGGATCAGAGACATGGAGTCTAACAGTTGGAGCAATACGAAAGTTACAGACAACGCAAAGGAGCATGGAGAGGTGCATGCTTGGAATAACTAGGAGAGATCGAAAAAGAAACACTTGGGTGAGAGAGCAAACTAGAGTAGAGGACATCATTGTTAAAGTAAAAGGACTGAAATGGCGATGGGCTGGGCATATTGCAAGAAGAACTGATCAACGATGGACAACAGAAATTCTGAACTGGATTCCAAGAGACCACCGAAGACCTAGAAAACGTCCTCAAACTAGATGGGTGGATGAAATAAGAAAAGAGGTTGGGGTGACGTGGAAACGAATGGCCCAGGATAGACTTGTGTGGAAAGCATTTGGAGAGACCTTCATCCAGCAGTGGATAGATAATGGTTGAATATGATGATGAATATGTACATATTGTAAAACGATTTTTCGAATCGATCTACTACACATAATAGCCACATTAAAACTCCGTACATACTGTTTTTGTTACAGAGTGTGTGTTCTGTACTGATTTAAATACTGATGAATAAATAAAATAATGAATTAACATAACCGCAAATGTGTGTATACCAACCAGAAATTGATAACTTAGTAATTTAACGAATGTTATCAATTATATTACTCAAAATTGCAGTTTGGCTAAAGAAGAATGCAAAAAGGTGAGAAATATGGGCAGTAGACTATCGAGATCTCAGAACGTACTATTCATCGCAAGCGACCGCAATGGAGACACGTTTGAACGAAATCTGTCGAAAACATGGAGTATTCAAACAACTTAGAGGTAATTGGACACTAAAAAAAAATTTGTCGTAGAAAGCGAGCAAATTCACCAGGAGACAAGCAGGTTCACCAATCGAGCGTTAGAAGAAGCTGCAAGCTCTAAAGACAAAAATATTCAAGTGAAATCTAGTTCAACGCTTGCCGTACCTGTGTCTGAGATTCCTCCTTTGCTAAAAGCTGAAATCACGTTTCGAAAAAGAAGCGTTAGCCAAAATTCACGCACTTTGACTTCCTCGCTTCAGTGGCGTAGGAAATGGGGGGAACTCGGGGGCCTCAGGCCCCTATTGGATATCAAAACACATTTTCTTCAAAGCCGCATCACGATCTTCTTTAAAGTCACTTGAGCTCAAAAAGAATACTTACATGGGGCATTCACTGTAAATTTAAGACGAATTACAGAAAACTTATTTCTGCATAAGCGTGATGTAAAGCGCTGCGATAAAGTTTAATTGGTAATTTAATTTCAAAAGCGAACGCACGCGCTGTTTTATTCAGCCAATTTATGCTTGTTCATGACATCAGTTCTTTAATTCAAGACCACGTTTACTGCAAAATAGCATTACCACGGCGACGTATTAGAGTAATTCCGGGAGAGATGGACCACTCATTTATTTTTTGGAACCGGCGGCTAGATGGTACTGGTGGCAGTGCCAGCCTGTAATGGCGGATGTGAATCTTATGATGTGTTGTTTTTTATCGTCTTTGGTCAAGTATTTGAGCGTAAAAGCTACCTAGTACAAATCAGGTGAGTTAAATGTTTTCTGGTCTATTTAGACCGTAAGGCGTATATAAGTTATCTGATCATGTTTTTGAACCAGCATCTGACATGAGGTATAAGTCATGTTGAGTAACAGCGGGTAGTGGGCCGTAGTGGTAATGGCGCCGAAGTGGGTGCGATGGATGCCTGGTCTATCTCCCCCTGGTAATCGGGAGAGATGGACCATGTTTTATATAGTTAAAAATTTGTAATTTGTAAAAAAATTTGTAGTGAGGGTTACAATGCAACTACTAGCAGTGAAGTCTGGATACGACGTACTATATGTTGCCGTTGGTTACATGAGAACTGCACCAAATAT
>QLNU02015003.1:119967289-119996713 GCA_006491805.2 Dysdera silvatica | reverse complement strand
TCAATAGGAGAAAATCAGGTTTGCAATTTGCTTTCCATTTTTTAAACCCGTTATTACAGTGGCTAAAAGGGATAGTGTGTCGTTCGGCATAGAAAGCGAATAAATATTTTGTTCCAAAATTCCATGACACCGCATGAGGGCGCTACCTCTGCGGAGCACGTTTATTTACATGACGCCGTTGCCATGATTGCCCCGAAGGAGCAAACTGCCGGGATGATGACCGAAACTTCTGCGCATGTGCGTGGACTGCTCCGTGGAAAATTCCTATAAGTGTTTCCATTTACTTGGCTAGAAAAACAGGAGAAAATAGCTACTCCTTCCGCATTTTTGTGCACTCGGGTGGAGAATATATTATTATACTATACTTATTATTTTATTTATATGTATATATATTTTATGTTATATTTATTTTGTTTTTTTTGTATGTATATTATTATTTTACTTATGTTATATTTTTTAATTATTAATATGTTATTATAGAGTATCATCATCAAACAATATCTATCCACTGCTGGATGGTCTCTCCAAATGCTTTCCAAACAAGATACAGAATATATATATATATATATATATATATATATATATATTATAATAATTACATATAATAAAATATAATAATTACAAAAATTCAGAAAAATTAAATAAATCATTATTAATTAATAAATATTATATATATTATTATAAGTTTATATTAATGTATAAATAATAATACAATATATAATAAATTTTATATAATATAAATTTTACATAATTTTATTATATATATATTTATATAAAATATTTATAAATAATAAATATAATATTAACAAATTTTAATAAAATATCAATATTAGCAATAATAATAAATAAATAATATATACAAAATAAGAATATAAATATATGTAATAAAATATAATGTAAATAAAATGCACATAAAATCTGCTTTCCCCCTTCCCCCCCCATAGGCAAAATATTTAATTTACACTGTAATGTACCTTCAGAAAACTATATGCTAGAAGATCTAGCTATTTTACATCGTGTTTCTTCACTACTAGTACCTAAGAGCATTTACAGAGTCCACGCACATGCGCAGTAGTTTCGGTCATCATCGGCAGTTTTGCTCCTTTGAGGCAATCCTGGCAACCTTTAGCGTCTTGTGTTTATTTACCATCACTTTGCATTTCGTAGTGGTGCGTTTTATTTGTTTTCGATTTTATTCCATTCTTCGTCGTATTTTTTTGTACTAAATTTAATTAAAAAGTCTTTTTCAAGACCATTAAATCATTAAGATTTAATTTTCTTTAACTATTCAGAATGAATAGTGAAGGAAAACGCCGAAAACAGAGTCACTGTTTTGTGCCTGGATGCACACTTGGTTATAAATCAAATAAAAACAAATTATCTTTGCTTTTGGTTCCTAAGGATCAAGAAATGCTCACAAAGTGGGGAAAGGCCATATCTAAAGCAGATAAACTATTGGACAATACTTGTTGTGTCTGCGAACTTCATTTTGAACCTTTGTTCATTGACAGATCCTATAAAACTGTTATTGAAGGAAAAGAAGTATTGGCTCCTAGAGGAAGACCCATGTTAAAAAAAGGTGCAATTCCAACAATATTTCCAAATATGCCACGTTATTTTACTAAAAAATTGCCAGTTAAGCAGTCAATGAGAGATTTTTCCTCTGCAAATAAAGGACAGAAATTGTCACATGATGTTAGTGAAGAACTGAATTTGTGTGCGGATAAAATTTCTCTTGATGATCTGTGTAATACTAATTTGCCATCAAAGTATTGGGTAAAAGCTAATTTTGAAAATGATGCCAATGTTATTTGTTTTTGTTCATGGTTTAATCACTCAAGTACAATGACTTATCCGGCCAAAAAAGTAATTGTTAAAGAAGAAGTGGAATTAACTAATGCAGCTTAAATACTGAGTGGGGGGTGGGGGGCATCTAAAGCCTGAGGTCCTATTTTACTAAGGTACAGAGCCTTAAAAAAGTAATAAATTTACTGCTCGAGAAAAGAGTCTGGTATAAAAGTCAGTATAAAAAAAAACTATTATTACATTTCCAGACTCAGCCCCTATAGCCGCAGCCTGGCTACGGCTGTGATTGTTCCATGAATCTTATCATTTTCTATTCTTTTATTGCAAATTTAGTTACTAGTTTTTATAGATTTCTAGCTATCTCAGACACGAACACTATTTTTTCCTGACTTTTTTATAACTCTGGTGGCAATCTTATGTGTTGCCAAAAATTGAAAATCAGATTTTCGCCAACAGAAAATAATAAACATATAAAATTATCAACTACATTATGTACTAGGATTTTATCATGATTTGTAAATATTAAATAGCTTCTATCTATTTTGTTGTTAATTTATACATGTTTAATTTGATACGTTACACAATTATTTACCGAGAAATGCATAAAATTAAGATTTTGTAAATAAATACGAATCTAACCAAACTTAGATACGTAATGTTCTTAAATCTATGAATTACAGGTATCTTTTAGTTTTTTTTTGAAAATTTTTGGGATTTATGTAATTTAGTTTAGCTGCTACTCATTTTATAACTTTCATAATGTGCATTACGTTATGCACCATAAAAATGAAATTTTTTTATGACTTATAAATTATAATTCATGACCATTATAAATTATAAATCAAGTAATGAATTATAAATCTCTGAAATTACCTATTTGTATTTATTTCTGTGTGTATAAGTTCATAATTTGTATAATTTAACTTGCATCTGTCTTGTAATACTTAATGTTCATCAGGATTACTGACACAATTTTATCTTTTCCATTGATACGCAGTTAGAATCAAAAGTATGTTAACATGGCAAAAATAGAAAATCAATGTTAAATTTGGTCATCATAAAAACAAAAATTAGAAATTGTAAAATCACAGAATAAATGATATTATGTATTAAAAAAAATATTTATAACAGCGAATCATTTTGAGGAATATGAACGAAAAATTAGCTGTTTTATACAAATATCTCGTCGGTTTAAAGTCAAATGTTTTAAAAAATAATTCCATAATTATTTATATTGTATTATTATAATGACAGATACATTTATTGGGCAAGTAATATATTTTCGGAAAATTTTCCTTGAATTTGTTCTTAACCCTTTGAAGACCGAATGATCAACCCCCACCCCCCCAAAAAAAATTCCATATTTCGCACTTCCTAGAGAAAATCGTGCTAAAAAGCACAAAAATAATAAAAGTATAAATAATCATAGCCACTGTATGTCACGTTGGTCCAGAAAGGATTTAAATATATATATAAAAGAAATTGAAAGTGGATAATTTTTATTAGTTCTAAATAAACAAACAAACCAAAAAAAAAATTTATTAATAAAAAAAATCGTTGAAAACGTAATTACTCTAACCTAACTGAAACGAAGTATGTGTTATTCCGACGTGCTTCCCTACCGAAGCGCCATCTAGTGGTGTCATGAAATTTTGAACCAATTTACGATCGTCGAACGACACACTATCCCTTTTAGCCACTGTACCGTTATGTAACCCTTAATTATCGCATAAATTATTTAAGTTCTAATAATAATGGTATAATTCCTTAATTTAATTGAAGTAAAATAATCAATATTTTAGGATACGAAATCCTTATGATCTAAATTACAAAGAATCGCTACATCTGCAAATTTTTTGACAAATTTTAGTCGCATTGGTAGTTGAAGAAATGATAGTATGGTCAGTAAATATAAAAAGTTATTAATAAGAATTCTGAATATTGAAATACAGTAAAATCCCTTATTAGCGGTCACTTGCCGGACAGAAACATTCAGCAGTAAAAGAAGGGTATCAGTAGAGAACGGAGTCATTCTGAAGTAGCTGAAATATTACATTTCAATCATTCAAATATTTCCTTTCGAAACTTATATATTTTTAATACATATTTTAAGCACATAAGACAAGTTTAAAATAACGAACATAAGCATTTGTTGAATATAATAAATAAATTTACAATAAAATATTAAATATTTAAATTTATTTGCTTTAGAAAAAAATTATCAGTAGGTGTTTGGTGGGCCTTACCGTACACCAGTCGTCGTCCTCTTTCGAAATGTATTTTTAATTGTGAGATTAAAGTCACCGTTTTCCCATCGTTTGATCTGTGGAAGAGTGTTTAGAACTTGTTTTCTAGTCGAATAAACGATAATAATGAATTTGAACTGCGATAGTTTTGTATTGATAAATGTTTATTAGTTTCATGCAGTGCATCACTATATGATTTGTTTATCATCGAAGTCTTTGGTGGTGGTTTGTGCAAGGAGATTAATGGGAAGGGTGGCCGCCGAATGGGGCAGCGCTGTATTCCCAGACAGGCTTTTGTCATATGATATGACGACCAGTGGACCGAGAAGGGACACTGGGGGGGAGGGGGCATTGCAGGGGATTGTCGATCGAAACAGGCGTACAGAGACGCACAGCTCACATGATTGTCGTCATTCAACGTCGACCGGAGACCACCCACGATCAGTCCGCCCCGAAGAGCGGCCGAAATAGATGGATGGCGCGGAAGAACACCCCGGGCCGGCCGGTATTCCTACAGGAGACCACCGGACACCGTTGAGTGGGTGCGGTGCAGCGAGCAGCAGAGAACAGGCGAAAATCATTCCCCGCAACCAGGGCGCACGAGACCAGCATAGTCCGGACAGGCATCACATGCCAAAGTATCATCCACTGTTTGCGAAAGCTGGCCCCCAAGCGATCGCAGCGGACGAAGACAATGACGAACGCCCGTCATGGACAGAAGGCCAAGCACGGCCCCAGCGACGAAGTCCGAATCACGAGGGAGGGCGGAGTCCGGTCCCAGAATAGCAGAAGCAGACATCGATCCACCGCCGCCCGGCGGCCAAAGTGAATATCCCAATCACTCCGTCTTAAGCGAGCCGGAACCAACACCCGCCTGCCCGGACAGCCGAGAAAAGACATTCGCACGCCACCGGAGATGAGGCCGAACTCCAATCGAAGTCTTTATTAAGCATTAATTATTTGAATCGGCGAATCAGAGTCAATTGCTACTGTTTGTTAATAATGGGGAAAATTTCCCTTAGCTCTTATCCTGTTTTTCCATAGTTTTCTGTTGTGAGAAACGCAGTGAAGGTTGAAGTTCAATTTTGTTCGTATTTTATCCGTACAAGAGTTCTGGTCTAATGGAATAAATCTGTGTCCACGTCCGTATCTCAGGGTGACCGCTAAGCAGGGGTTTGAAATACGTGGTTGTAAATCCGTTTCTGATGGGGGATTTTTATCTGCCCGTGAAAGCGGGGTGAACATATCTAAGGGGTGTCCGCTAAGATGGGTTTCCACTGTAAAATAATGAATTGTTTTCATTCAGTTTTACTGTAAATTTACGAATGTTTAATTTTATTCAATAAAAATAATGAATATCGAAACATGTGATAAAATTATATATTTACCGCATATGATGTAGAATAAAAAGTGAAGATTATTTAGAAAAAATAAACGCTAAAATATCTCTAAAATGATCACATACTTTAGGCAAAATAAAAGAGCAGGAGACCATCAAAGAAATAGTGGACAAAAACGAGATAAAGGCAAAAACTAATTGACACGCATTATGATCATTACCATCACTATCAGGGACGGACTGTGTCCTCTCAAAAGTCACATGCCTTGAATTTTCAGAGGGCGCGAGTCCTATTTCCCGCGAGAGCGCGCCTGCTGCCTAGTCCGCCCCTGGTCGCTATAACATTTATCAGTGGCATTAAAATAATGTACGAATAATAAAATAAATTGTTAATAATAAAAAAGTTTAATATGAAATGAATATTTACTAGCAATATATAAAGAAATTTTAAATAATGTGAAAATAAATAAAATTTCGATAATAAATTAATATTAACAATTATTAAATGTCTAATATAAAATGAATATTTAATAAGAATACTGATTAATTAAATGATTTACATATAAACAATGGCGATAATAAATTAGTTATAATAATAATAACAATAATGTACCCTCTGGTAAAATAATTCCAAATAAAATGAATTTGTTTTGATAACGTTATGTGACTGTGGAACCCATATATCAGAGGTTGTATTTTATAGTCTAATTTGTTTATTTGTAGAGTATTGACTATAAACATTATTGCAAGTCTGGAGCTTGTTATAGTTGTGTGTTTTCTCCGAACCTTCTACATTGTGTTAGACATTATGTAGTTAGACGTTTACATTGTGTTAGACATTTACATGTACTTAGACATTTACATGTACTTAGACATTTACATGTACTTAGACATTTACATGTACTTAGACATTTACATGTACTTAGACATTATGTAGTTAGACATTATGTAGTTAGGTATTTACATTGTGTTAGACATTATGTAGTTAGACATTTACATTGTGTTAGACATTATGTAGTTAGACATTTACATTGTGTTAGACATTATGTAGTTAGACATTTACATTGTGTTAGACATTTACATTGTGTTAGACATTTACATGTAGTTAGACATTTACATTGTGTTAGATATTTACATGTACTTAGACATTATGTAGTTAGACATTTACTTTGTGTTAGACATTTACTTTGTGTTAGACATTTACTTTGTGTTAGACATTTACATTGTGTTAGACATTTGCATGTAACTAGAGATTTACATGTGACTAGAGATTTACATGTAGCTAGATATTTACATTGTTAGACATTTACATTGTTAGACATTTACATTGTGTTAGACATTTATATTGTGTTAGACATTTACATTGTGTTAGACATTTGCATGCAACTAGAGATTTACATGTAGCTGGATATTTACATTGTTAGACATTTACATTGTGTTAGACATTTATATTGTGTTAGACATTTACATTGTGTTAAACATTTGCATTGTGTTAGACATTTATATTGTGTTAAACACTTACATTGTGCTAGGCATTTACATTGTGTTAGACATGTACATGTAGTTAGACATTTACATCGTGTTAGATATTTACATGTAGTTAGACATTTACATGTAGTTAGACATTTACATCGTGTTAGATATTTACATGTAGTTAAACATTTACATGTAGTTTGACATTTACATTGTGTTAGACATTTACATTGTATTAGACATTTACATTGTGTTAGACATTTACACTGTGTTAGACATTTACATGCAATTAGACATTTATCTGTGTGTTGACGTAAATTGTTATGGATTTTGATTTATACAAGCAAAATGTTAATATGCATATTGCTAATTAAATGGTGTAGAAAATAAATAAATAAATAAAGAATATTATTTTGCATGATTTCTCTCTTGGTGGTACAGATTTTTTTAAAATGGGTAGTGCCAAATATTCAAGACTTCCTTCCCTAGGTTACTTGGGAGTTGTGTATAGGGCAGTGGAAAACCAAACATTTTATATTTTCAAATAATTCAATTTTATTTCGTCCCCAGTCACCCCAAACACCACTGCAGTAGACAATATGACTATATATATATAAATGAATAATATAATTCTGTCTTAATTTTAATAATTATATGTTTTAAAAATCTCAATAATCCGACTCCTTTACTAATTTTTTTAGCAACTTTCCTTATTTATAAGTTCCAATTTTTTTTTGTTAGTTAATATTAAATCTGAAAAATCTATTTTTCCGCAATTTCTATATATTCTTCCTCAATTTTTATTTGAAAATTTTGAGAAATTACATTTATATTTATTTTTTTATTTGAAAATATAGCTAATTTAGTTTTCTCTATATTTAATCTTAATTGATTCACTTTAAACTATCTATTATATTTCTAAATTTCATTTATACTCTTTTCCGCTACTATTTCTAAAAATATTATTACTAATTAAAACGCTAATGAAGTCCATAAGCGAAGTAAAGTGCCCGGTGTTCGAAACATTGAATATATTGTTTAGGTATAATATGAATAACAGAGGACCAATACCAGTATCCTGTGGAAGTCCATATTTATTTGTCACAATGTAATTGTAAAAAAATGTGCTTCAATTTTTTTTACATAAACAAATTGCCATTTAAATCATGAAATTTTAAAAATATTTTACTTTTTAAAGAAATTTAAAAAAAAATTATTTTATTGTTATAAATGTTAATATACAGTGTACAAAAAGATTAAATAAAGATATATTATATTGTATTAGTGTATAAATACAAATGTCAATTTACGTACCTTCAATATACAATAATGGCTATCAAATTATGATACCTGTAGCGTTGATCCTCGACATCTCTGACTTGTTGTTGTTTAAACTTTAATCACAGTCACCCAATTGAACTATCGGCAGTCAAAGTCAGTCTTTAAGTGCTGAGAAAGCAGTTGGCATGTGGGAGCCTTGAAAGTAAAACGCTCTCATTATTGCCATGAATCTTATTTCCATGGCTTACTTACGAAGCGATTACGTGATTTGCATCAAACGGAAGTTACTTTTTCCCTATGCCTTTAGGCAAGTCACTGGTTCATGTAATCGGAAATCATCTTGGAGTCAAGTCTTGTTTACAGCGATTTGTAAAACCGTAGATGATTCCGTAATTTTGTGCCTCTGGAAGTTTATGCATGGTTGAACTGGCTCGCACTTCCTCCAAAGAAACTACGGATAGCCAAGGCGTATCACATGCGATTAAACAATCGCTGAATTGATTCAGTTACGAAGGTTAGTTATGTGACCTGTGAACACA
The DNA here is from genome assembly GCA_006491805.2 of Dysdera silvatica. Lineage (NCBI taxonomy): Eukaryota > Metazoa > Arthropoda > Arachnida > Araneae > Dysderidae > Dysdera > Dysdera silvatica. The sequence goes on along the minus strand of QLNU02015003.1, from coordinate 119,988,029 downwards.
GGCGTGGGTAGAAAGTTCAAAAGGGGGGGTATAGGCTTAAGGGGAGGGGTTACAGACTACAAACAGAACAGAACAATAAACTCCCTTTCCTAGACGTTCTTGTACACAGATCTCACGATAACTCAATCTTCACCTCAGTTTACCGTAAACCCACACATACAGACAGATATCTCGATTTTAAATCGCATCATCCAACATGCCACAAAGCTTCCGTTGTTAAAACATTAAGTCTTAGAGCGAATTCTCACTGCAGTAATGAAACACTTTCAAACACAGAAACAAAACACATACACACGGCACTTAAAAATAATGGATACCCTAAACGATTCATTCTCAGAAACTGTAGACCCAATAGTACATCTTTAAACAATACATCTCACACCCGCATATCTATTCCATATATTCACGGCATTTCCGAAACAATCTCTCGCATCCTTAAAGAGGCAAATATCCAAACATTCTATTCCCCTGTCACAACACTTCGCAAACAACTTACAAAAGTTAAAGACCCAGTTCCACCAGAAGATCTCACAGGCGCCATATACCAAATACCATGCAAAGACTGCAACAAACATTACATAGGACAAACAAAAAGAATGATCAAAACAAGAAAAAAAGAACACAAACAAGCACTCGCGAAAGGAGACATAGCCTCACGTCTGGCAGAACACGCTTTACAACACGGACACGAACCCGACTGGGACTCAACAAAAATACTACACCGTCACATCACAAACAAGAATAGTAGACTCTTCTTAGAATCTTGGGAAACTTACAAACTACACGGGAAAGCCATTAATACATCACAACCACTTCCAGAAACTTATAAACAACTCTTACTCTGAAATGTATGAGACATCCCCAAATTAGGTAACCCGCAGTGTGGGTTTCTCATTGGTCCCTATTGGGGTTCTTCCATGATTCTATTGGAGGCCTCCCATTGGTTCTCATTGGGTTTTCCCATTCTGCGGGACTACTCTGATGAAGGGTTTTCCAGAAATTTCAAGTATAAAAAAGAGACAGAAACATAACATCGTCATTACTCCTGATGAAGGACTGCTGCTGATGCGTCCGAAAGCTTGAGTGATCTTTTTCATTGCTATTTTACCAGTGTTTAACCTTTTTATGTAACTCATATATTCCTATGTTAAATATAAATTTCATTGCGATGGAGGGACAACCCCTAAAACTATCCCCTGGTTACGCTCATGCCAGTGGATGGCTCTCAAGATTTTCTTCATACAAGGATGTAATGTCAAGATGCATACAAAGAATTTCAGATGCCCATGGTTGGGGAGGGGCACTTTACTATGTCTGAAGAATTTGGTGTAATTATTTCATCATATTAGTCTGTTATAACGTCAGAATATTTATTGTCGTATTATGCATATTTTATATTATCTGTCTGGTCCTATACGAGTGCCATTAATATACAGTGATTTCAGACAGTGGGTGATCCCCCCCTTTTAACCATTCCTCCTTACCATGGGCGCCCATATGAGTACTTCTAGGGAGGGGGGGCTGAGAAACATTAAGAGTTTTTCTAGTGTGTGGCTGAGAAAAAATATTACCTCCTTCTTATTTCCTCCTTAAATTTTTTAAAGTTAATACGTAGCAGAATCCGGAAAATCAAATTTTTGAACATCTAGGGGGGGAGGGGGAGCTTGAGCCCCTATATAGGCGCCCGTACCCCTTACCCATATGGAAATGTCCTAATATATGTAGGTCTATATGCAGTAAAAATCGGTTATAACGACTTTCGAGGGACCGTGAAAATTCCGTCGTTATAACGAGCAATAGTTGTTATGAAACATATATATATATATACTTTTAAATCATAGTATTATACTTTAACCATGGTACTATACTTTAAGGCAGGGATGGGGGACCTTTTCACGTCGGAGGGCCGCATTAAGTTATAATCGAAAAAGGCCACATTAAAGAAATTTTAAAAAGATATAGGGACAAAGCAATTCAAACATTACAGTTGGAGAGGCTCAAGTAAATTTTAACAGATAATGTTATTTGGTTTTATACGGAACAAGGTATTTTGCTATTTAGTTGGGAGGCTTGAGCCCCTTTCTTCGCCCCGATTAGGTATATAATAGAACCCCGATTATTCGAACTCCGTTTAACCGAAATGGTCAACTGTACTTATTATTATTTTAGTAGATACTCGTTCAATGCTTTCGGTAGAAATATTCACATTCGCTTCCTAATATGTATTCCGGCCGTAAGAGAAAACCCATTACAAATGGTAAATATTGGATATATAAAAAGATATGTGTATATTTTTTATATATCGAGCATGTGCAAAGTTATTGAACTACTTTCAAAACCGTTAATATTTAAGTAATGCATGTATATACTTTGTGGCGTTCTTTACTATCAATATATTTGTTTAATAATATGTTATATGAATGGCTCCAATTGCCTAAACGGGCTTCTCCTAGATGCGCAAATTTTTCGACGCAACAATATAAAAAGCAGAGATGAAATTCAGACTATAAAAACCAATAGAAACGTTTTGCGCGTTCTAGGAAAACACTTCCATTGGTTTTTTATTGTTTGAGTCAGTCCTCGACGTTTTTCATTGTTGCGTCGCGAACTATGCCCGCCTAGGAAATCGCGCCTTAAAGATGAAGAGTAAAAAAAAAAGAAATTCCACTTTTTACCCCGAGAAAATCTAAATTTTCGCCAAGTTGGCAATTGAAATTGCATGAATTTCCAACTACCCAAAGAATTAATTATTCATCCTCTATCCCTTTTTTTTTTCGTTTGACCGGATTTTCCCAACTTGGAACGAGTTTTCCGATTGGGGGGAGATTCTCCCGTCCCCCCCACATAAGGCCGACCCTGGCTACCATGTAACCTCTATGCGCATGTTTCGAAAATTTAGATAGGCACTTCCTACTGGACGTCCACTACAAAACCAGTTGCCGTAATCTTCTTCGTCTAATTTTTGGATGAAACATGTAGAAATAATGTTCATCTTCACAAGTTGTTGATTTAGCAGTCTCGAGCTTGTTATTCTACGACATTTACTCGGGACTCACACGTGTGGTGTTTTCAATTGCACTGCTGTATGGATTTAATGTATACTTCACATGTGTGAATAAACTTTCGTAAATAAATAAAAAAAATTCTGTACACCTACATACGTATGTATACATACAATCAGTGGCATAAGCAGAAAGTTCATAAGGGGGTTATAGGCTTAATGGGAGGGGTTACAGAGCTACAACTCATATATTCCTATGTTAAATATACAAAATTTCATTGCGATGGGGGTTACAACCCCCAAAACCTTCCCTGGATACGCCTCTTCGTAAAAACGCTATTTTTCCTATACAGAAAAATCTCAGATTTGCACAGCTAACCTAGATTTAAAAATTGGAGGTATGGCATAGGCGTGCGCAGAAAGTTCATAAGGAGAGTTATTGACTCAATGGAGGAGGGTTATAGAGCTGCAACTCACATATTCCTATGCTAAATATGCAAAATTTCATTGCAATAGGGCGTTACAACCCCCACCAACACGCCCCTGCTTAGGTAAGTGACGTATGCTAATACAAATATGTATCAATCCTATCTAATATATTGCCGCATGCAGCCCACCAATATTTGCTGAAATTTTCGCCTAAATAAATATTGACTACAATAAATAAATAAATGAATGAATAAATAAATAAATTCTAAAATAGTAAATACTGGCTGAAATTTGAAAACACGAGATATTCAATCAAGCATCAAGGAATCGTAACATCAATGAATAAAGGAAGGTATGCGGAATCCCCTTGGCCTTTAAAACGCCGGAAAAAAGTCGACTGATTACTTAAGAATTCGATAACGTATTTCATTTCATCAGGAACCGACATAGATAACGCAGTCCTCAATATTAAAAATGCAAATCTCGTGTGAGAAAAAGGCAAATGTCGATATCTCCTATCTCTGCTCTCAACATGTCAAATTATGTGAGATAAACGAAGAAATATTATTCGCTCACAGGTTTTATACAAATGATAAAATGTAAATTGAGCAACTGTAATTTTAAAAATTTAGATGAATTGTGTTAAGTACAGTTTTGTTAAAAAATGTTGCACCCAGTATGGAGGAAGCAATGTTTGTAGGTACAGCGTTTGTTTTCATGAAGACGTTCATTTAAGCTACCGGAAAAGCCCTATCTCGCCAATGCTAAATTGACCAAATCCAGATACAAATTTCTCAATAACCATGCCATCTACCGCTACAAAATTTTCTATGCATATAAAATGTACATTTTTACACATACTGTACTTCAATTATAGTGATTAAGTTATAAAAAATATTTTTTACATTTTTTTTAAGCAAAACTCACTGAATTTCGCGGGATTTTGACAACTAAAAAAAATGATAAAAATTTATTTTGTCACCGTATTAATAAACTTCTGCTACAATATATGTAGAAAGACATAATACATAATGTGTATAAATTTCAAGAACATACTCTCTTCCAGTTTTCTGGGAAAGGTACCCGAATCTGGAAAAACGCTGTTTCGAGAAACACGTAAACACGTTAAATGTTCTTGCATACATTTCTTTAGGCGTCTATTAGTGCAAAAAATATTTAACGAACTTCTAATTCTCTCAGATAAAAAAAATTGGTATCATTGTAAAAAAAAGTTCAAATTAAAAAAAAAAAAAATGTCAAATTTTGCTTCCGAGTAGCCTTAAAATTTATTACGTTAAAAAAAGTGCCACCACATGTTAGGTAAATGCAAGATTATTTTAAGAAGAGCATTCTTAATAGAAATTGTTGAATCCAAAATGGATAATTCGTTAATCTATGTGTGGACTCCCACAATAGAAACACCATGTTCACTTCGCAGGCTTTCTTAACTGTTGCCACTTAGAAACGCAAGGAAAGGAAACTTAAGTTTAATTTCTAAAATTGGCAAAATGCCAAATGGTTTCTTTTTACATTATGTTTTCTATATATACATAATTTCGACTTCCGTATCTGGCAACATATATTGTATAATTATAATTTCATTCTTTATATTTGGCAACAGTACGTGCAATTGTTTTCCGAATTCTAAAATCAAATCAGTCTTCCGTTTACCATCGAAGTGTGCACACGTCAGTCTCGGAGGCTCCGCCAAAAAGGCGTACTAAATTCTTTTAACTTTGCATTTTAATTTAATTATCTTTTGACGAACTATCTTGTAATGGTAATTCACCATTATAGTTAAAATAATAATCCAACTGGGCATTTTTAGATTTAGTAGTATAGAATGTAAATTAACTTAGAGAGCACTTCGCCTTCCCGGGAAGTCCTTACGTAAAACTCGTCAGTATGACGTCATGTAACTATAAAGTTGCTGTTTGTAGTTGTATCGATGCGTGCTTGCGTTTATCAAGGGCATCGTAAAAACCAGCACTGCCAAAGAAGTACTAAGCTGTTAACCCTCATAGAAGTTTTGTTAATAAGTTTTGCCCGTTATGTTGAAGCTCCTTGCCACTTCGAAGTACTGGAAATACTGGCCAGAGGATAGTCTGTTCTGTCTTCTGAAGCTATTCGATGAGAAGCTGTAAAAGGGAACGCCGATGCTCAGAAACCAAGAAATCCGCCTGAAAGAACTCCTTTCGGGGCTTGGAAAAGAAAGTCCACTGAAGTTTCCGTAAGACCAGGCTGCCTGTATTGGCTTATTGGATGGCTCAAAGTGGACTGACTTTGTGCTTCGGAACATTACCCGTAGAGGAGCAAGGACATGTGGCTTTAGAGACGATAAGTACTTATATTCTTATTTGAAACTAAACGACTGGAGGTTTGATTATTATTTAGTGGAAACTGTTATAGTAGTGTTGAGGTTGTGGCTTGATACATAGCTCAAATAATTGAACTAGAATCTTTGTACTAACTCCATTATATAATTGAAATAGAGATTTTGCTTGTTGCACTAACCAAAATTGTAATATTATTGAGGACATGGAGTAATTTGCGAATAAGGGTTTTGTAAATCCCTCCTTTAGAGAATTTAAAGTGTAATTGTAGATAGCCTATGAGAAGCATTATTAAAACATGGAGGATGGGACCATTCTTTGGAAGCGACCACGTAGTAGTTTCTGGATTAGTTTCGGGTCAACAAGCTCAGGTTAGGAGTTTTGATTAATTTTAGACTTTAATGTTGTTATATGTTCAGTTATTATCACTACCTGTTAGAACTAAAAAGTGTTGTACAATTCTTTCAGCGACGGTACTGGTTGTCTGGGTGAGAGTGCTTCATTTATTGATTACCTGAAGTCGTCTACTACAGATTCTGAATAGAGAGAGATTGTTTTGAATGAACAACGTTGTAGTAATAGAACGTATCTAAAACAAATAGGTTTAATTTACCAATTGGTTTGATTGTTTTTGTATCTGATCGTCTAGCCCATAATTTGATAATTTTTAAGTGATAACTTGCAGTTTAATAGAATGCCAAGCTTTGGATAGAAAGTCTATTACAATCTAAACATTTAATATTTTGATAAATACTATTTCAAGGTAATGGAATTACTGCGTTTCTTCAGTGCATATTTTCGCAGATGTAATAAAATTGTTTTACAAAGGGTATATATAAAATATATTAAAAATTTTGGAATGCCCAAGCTTGATAAGGTTCTAACACAGAATAACGCCAGATGCCAACTTTTACGGATTTTCCGTAGTTTGTACGGATTTTAACTCCACCTTACAGTTTTAAGATCGATACCAAGAAAACTACGAAAAACCTCATTCAAGATCCTCACGTGCAATTTTCTACCGGCTCCTCAAAATTCATCTTTTTTATGGTTTTTAAATTCAAAAAAAAAAAAACACTTTACAGATAGCTCGCGCCTTCCACGTTAGAACGAGACGATTTCGACTTGTCCTCATGTTTCTCTGTTACTTTTTACGTCTAGCCTTGTGTGTGAAAATTGCTTTGATTTTGGATTAAAACAACAAGCTGAAACGCAGCCGTGACTTTGAAACATCTGAGAAAAACATAAAATAATAAAAATCGGCAGACAAAATTTATTGGCAAGTGTATCGCGATATTTGTAGTAAGGAATGGCCGTTTTACGAAGCATCGAAAGTTTTTAAATTTTTATGTGAACTCGCAGTTTTACCATATTTTGAATAACTTTTTACTCGCAGCATTTTATCAAAATTTCAGAAGAATGTTCTTACAATACTTTAAAAAATATCGCGCGATTTTCGTGGAGATTTTGGGACATACATGTTTCAGAATATTTCCCCCTTCTGCCTTCGTTATCAACACATGCAGAGGCTTGCAGATTAATTCAGTAGTAAATTTAACTAATCAATATATTTAATTTATTTACATAATTTGCTTTGTTTCGTTTTATTTTGGCTAACCAAATTTTGCGCCGTTCTTGATCATTTTTTCCATTTGGAATGTGAAATAATTTTACTCCTTGACCACTTCGATTCTTACAATTTACAGTGCAACAAATAACCATTTTTCACAATGAATAGCCTCCGATTATATTGAATATTAAAACACTCGTTATCTGTACCAGCCAAGAGTATGCTAACACAGTACTGAGAGCGCGCGATGATTGAGCCATAATGGCCGCTGTCTGTCACGTGCCCACCAGTTAACCATTCAAGCAGTGTGAGCTCGACAACATGACCGAACGCTCCCTATATATATATATGTACATAGCTCTGGCCACACCCAACGAGAAGCTAACTCTCGGAGCTGATTACAAAATGGCGACTTACGGAGGAATCAGGATAGAAACGCTAAATAAGGACAACTACGAAACGTGAAAAATTTAAATGAAAGCGATGTTGGTTAAAAACGACTTCTGGGCTTACGTAGCTGGAATAAAAATAATAAAGCAAATTAAAAATTGCGAAACGTCAAGAGACGTTTGGATTAGACTTGAAGAAATTTTCCAGTCCAAAGGTCCCGCCAGAAAGGTGTCACTACTGAAGTTTCTGATTCAGCGTAAAATGGCGGACACTTCCAGCGGCGATATTCGAGACGATTTACGAAAGTTCTTTGTTGACATTGTGGAGAGACTTTCCGAAATCTATATTAAAGTTGACGAGGACCTGTTGACTATTATGGGTCATTCCATGTCAAACCAATGAACATTATTGACCAGATCCCTTTAGATTTCCCTGAAACTTTGTCAAATTGATAACCCAGGGAATGCTTGAAAAAGTTTCAACTTCATCCGTCAAATAGATCAAATTTGGGCAAAGGTCAAAAGTCACTGAAATGGGCCTGTTTTGGATTATCATGCTTTACAAAATTGACTGTAACTTTATTTTGTTTTTAACCTACAAAAGTAAAAGAAGTTTTATTTGAAAGATTTTTTGAAGTTCTTTCTAAATTTGTAATAAAAGTAAATATGTAAAAAGTAAATGTGTAAAAAAACACACAATTTATGCATGGGGGCAAAATATTTATGTTTTAGTAAAATATTTGTCATCTTTATATATTTTACACGTAAATCACTCTGGGGTGGGGTTAAACTTGCTCCCCAATACGCCTGAGAAGAACTTTAATCTATTTTAACTTGACATGCAACTTAATTTAAATAATTATTGAGTTTTATCTCCAGAATTTGTATTATTTTTATTGAATTAACCCATGGGGAAATTTAAGGAACGATGAGGCACCGATACCCCCTAAATTTTCTTAAACAGTATATAACTTTATTTTAAATATATATTCACAATATTTCACATGCACATAACATCGACTGCGGGTTTTAAATTGTTTTGGCCCCTCCCCCGAAACGAAATCTTATTTAAGCTCCTCAAATGTCCACATATGCTGAAATTTTCATTGGAAGAAATTGGATTGTATAGATGAAATTTCAATCAATCAATCAATCAATTAAAATATTTTGTTTCCATACTAGTAAAGTACAATGCACGGCACGTACAGAACAAAAATATAAGTTAACGATAAACAGAACTCGGTTCTGTCGAAGAAAACAACTTCTTCGTCGTTATAGTAGTGGTAAAATAATATGGCCAACGTTATTAAGTGCATTACAGAATGGGACACTTTTATATAGGGGATCTTTGTGGATGCAACGGGATCAGGAAAATATCGTGGCTTACATGTGCTAAAACTCTAAAGGAATTTTAATTGTGATATTTTGCGTGATTAATAAGTTGACCCGCAAGCTCTGAATCAATCCGATGAATTTCTAAATTATTGGATATTGTTCATTGTGCTCTTTGTGGTCCAATGAAAGTCCCATCTTTAGGTAAGTCTTACTATTTTATCGTATTTATCGATGATTATTCGCGTTACTGTACAGTAAAATTTCTAAAATGTAAGAATAAGGCACTGGACGCATTTAAGAAAGTTAAGGCATTATGGGAAAATCAGAAATCTACTAAAATAAAGGTCTTCATAAGTGATAATGGAGGAGAGTTTATTTATGCTTAATTTGACAATTTTTTGAAGATTAATGGGATTGAGCATTGCTTATCCACCCCATATTATCCTGAATAAAATGGTATTTGTGAGCGAAAAAATAGAAGTTTGGTGGAAACCGCGAGATGTTTTTTATCGCAATGAAAATTACCTTCAAATTTTTGGGCGGAAGCGATAAATACTGCAAATGTGAGGAATTGATGACCAACAAAAACTCTTAACGGAAAAAACCCCATACGAGTTATGGAATAATGTCCTCCCAAATGTTAGCTTTTTTAAAACTTTTGGATGCAAAGCATATTGTTTGAATAACCGACCTCATCACAAATTTTCCCCTCGTTCGAAATAATGTATTTTTGTTGGTTATTCTGAAAATACGAGGGCTTTCCGAATCTATTTTCCCGATTAAAACGCTTTTATTTTTCACGGAGTGTTAAATTCTTTGAAAGTGATAATACTAGCGAAAATCGTACCCCATATAAGTTACAGACAATGAGTCTACGTTACCAGTTATTGAAAAGCCCGTCTCTTTCGAACAGGAAGTGATTACTGAATGCATTTCCGGTTTTGACTTCAAAAATGCCCCAACTGACAAAAACAGTGCAGAGAGGTCTGGTAGACTTTTTCTGGAATCATGGGAAACCTACGGTTTGAGGAGTCGTGCAATAAACATCGCAAAACCTCTACCAGAACCTTACAGGATTTTTGCAAAACCTCGAGTTGGGGGTGTTCATCTGACATCGTCGGGTGCGGGGGCTTTCCCGGCGAGGGTTTCCCCGATTGGGGTTTCCCCAGCTGGAAATGCTCCGCACCAAATGGCGTCAGATGGGGATTCCCAACATGCGGGTATATAAGCTTAGGACTTTCACGAACTCTTCATTCTGCCTTCACTTGACAAAGGGAGCAGTTGGCTCCCGAAACGTCGTGTTTTTAAACCTTACGCCAGTGTCAAAATAACTGTTTGTTGTGATAAGGGAAGTTGAAAATGAAACTACAGGTAATTCTTCCTTAATTGTTGTATATTCTTACAAAAAATCAGAAGTAAGAATTAAAGACGCTATTAATTCGATTGGTGCTTCTGAATGGTACAGTGCTTTAGTAAGTGAAATCAAAAGTATAATTCAGAATGATATATTCGATATTGTAAACAGATCGAAGAATAAAAAGTGCATTGGAAGTAGGTTTCTTTTCACAAATAAATATAATTCTAAAGGGAGAACTCGTGAGACGTAAAGCAAGGTTCATAGGCCATGACCAAAAACATAACGTCGATTATAATGATACCTTTGCCCCTGTTGTCAGGTCAGCATCGATTCGTGTCATGAGTGCCCTAGCAGCTAAACTAGGAATTGGAATCCATCAATTTGACATAGCTATAGCTTATTTAAATGGAAAGTTGGAGGAAGATATCTTTCTAGAGTATCCAGATTATTTCAAGGAAACTCTTGAAAAAATAATCGAGACTGAAAAGCCTGATAGCGAAGTATACATACAAGCGTCAAATATGATTAAGTTGTTATATGAAGGTGATAAAGTACTTTTCCTAAAGAAATCACTTTAATGGGTTGAAACAGGCGGGTAGGTGCTGGAATTCGAAATTAACTGTAATCCTTAAACTATTTGGTGCTAAGCAAACCGATGCCGATCCGTGTACATATTATATCAAAGACGAAAAAGGTTTAACTGTAATTGTAGTGTATGTCGATGATATTTTGTTTATGTCACAAAACCCCAGTAAACTAGCGAGTTTTATTAATCATCTTGGAAAAGAGTTGGAGGTAAAATATTCATGACTTGAAAATTTTTGTTTGGGAATAAATTTCAGACAAGAAAAAGGAAGTATAGCTATGGGTCAACCAAGCTATATTAAGGATCTTTTAAAACGTTTTGACATGCAACGCTGTCTACGGCTGTCCTCATGGATGTTAGCATTAAATTAAAGAAGGCGTGTCATTGTGAAGAGGATTTTTCCTATTGTAAGTTGATTGGAGGGTTTTGATGTATCTTCATATTTCCACCCGGCCGGATATTGCAAATGCTGTAAGTAAATTTAGCCAGTTCTTGAATTGCTATAATAAGACTCATTGAACAGCTGAAAAACGTGTATTACGTTACCTTAAGAAAACAATTAATTATGGACTGATCTTTAGACCCACTTGTAAACAATTCTTTGATTATGTCGATGCTGATTTTTCGGTTATTTTTGTTGACCTATACTGTTACTCTCTTTCTCTACCTTGTATCAACAAAAATATCCGAAATTTACACAATAAATATTATACAATAATTTCTGCCACCCACGTATAGATTATAGCTCAAACTAGAGCTTTATTCGTTTTGGAGAAAAAGAGACGCTTTCCCCATCCTGGATTCGAACCTTTTTCTCCAAAACGAATAAATCTCTAGTTTGAGCTATAATCAACACGTGGGCGGCAGAAATTATTGTATAATAAATTCCCCCACGAAAACTCACAAAAATCTCGCCCCGGAGGCTTTTCTGTGTTGACCATATTTGGCAATTGTGTTATCCCTGCGGAGGGTAATAATACCTTAACAATAAATTTTCTAGACGAGTCCTCCAAAACAATCCTCTTTTTGCGAATATGAGTGAAACAAAAATAAGTTATCTGTATAGTTATAAGTTCCTGCTTTTCAAATTTATCTATTTGTTTCCAGTTCCAATTAAAGATAGTTTTGAGCAATATAATGATTAATTCGGGGAAAACGATTGCGTCTTAGATTTTCACTGCAGACCGCAAATGGCGGCGATGTTTTTCTCAGTTCAAGTATTTACCCATTTCGACAATTCTTTCCTTCTTTCACCACAATCTATTTATTCTTTTCATTACCGCTAAATCTACAAACTGTGTGCGTCATTCGCGCCCATTTCAAGTAATTTACAACGAAAATAAATTTTTCCTTGCACCTTATCAGTTTACTGACTACAGCAGAAAAAAGTCTCTGATGTTTTTTCTACGATAAGGTACTTCATTTGCTAAAACGACTTAAACTTCGGAAAATGCGGCAAGACGTCAGTGGTGATTCAAGGATAGATATACGTAGCAAGTGACTACACGTATTAATTTTGCTAAAGTGAAATTCTTGCTATCTATGGTAAACTCAAATACTGCAATATGGTACGTTATCAACAACAGGATTATAATATCAACGATTTTTTTTTCATATTAGCCGATGATGTGGCAACAATAGATGTTAAATTACTCGTAAAGAAAAGAATGATTTTCCGGCACCTGGTGGGACCCGAACCCACACAAGTCACAGCATTGTCACACCAATACCGAACTTGTCCATAGAAAGCCTTATACAGGGTGTTCCGAAAACACAGAATCAATAGTATATAGCCCTAATCCTTGTGCAAAATGGACCATGGGGGTCGGAAATGAATATCCATAGTTATGCATACTTTTATATCTCTCTATATATGTTTCTGAGTTTTCTGTTTTCCACGTTTCAGTAATACAAATAATCTCAGGATGATGCATTGTTCGTATTAAATTTTCTATTTGTTCCATTTTGTTCATTACATTTATTGCATTCACGTACAGGATCCTCAGTTCAGATACCTGTTTTTTATATTGATTATGGCCTAATTCTGTTATTCTATTACCCCTAAAATTTACCCTTAAATTTTTCCCCTTTTTATGTTATTACATTTTTAATTTTTAGTATTTCAATGCATATTGTAAATATCCTCCACATAACATATATGGCAGATTTTTGTGTCCTCCCTTTCTCGAAACATTACTCTCCCATTTTTTGACCATGGATATCTCCAATTTCTTTGTTTCTTAAATTTTATTGCTTCATTTAATATATGCTTATTGTTAGTCAAATGTTTGGTGATATATATATATCTTTTTGTCTGGATACCATCCCAGGATGTTAGTAGTGAGTTCAGCACTTTTTCTTCCCTCTCCAGAATTCATTTCTTATTTTAATGTCACTAAATCTAATAATTATATTTTCACCCTTGCTTTTCAGTCTATGTATCACTTGGATATCTTTCTCCTTAATTTGGATTTTCAGATTTTCACCTATAATATTTATATAGTCCTCCAGCTTTTCATTTTCAGTTACTGGAATTCCATTCACTATCAAATTTGTCCATATCAAATATTAGTCAATACCGTTGATCTTCATACGCAATGTAAAATTTTCATTATTTATGTCATCAATTCTTTTATTAGTATCGTTGACCATGTTTTCAGTATCTTTACTTTTTCTTTAGATTTCTGTATTTATACCAATAATATCAGTTTTTATTTTTTTATTATCTTCCAGTATCTTTCCGAACTTTCTTGTTATATCTCTAAACGCTGATCTTATTTCCTTTACTAGTTCAAAGTTTCCTTCTATTTTTTCCATCATATCCTTATGCTCCTGTTCTCTAATCAACTCTCTTTGTGCTATTTTATTCACTATTTCAAGGATTTCCTCCACTTTAGCCATCACTTCTCTGTTTGTTACTTCTCTGTGCTCTTCCCTTAATTTGATTTCCTCCTTCAATTGTCTTATTTCGTTTAAAATGAGAGAATTTGTATCCCCCAGTGATTTCTTCCATCTCGTTATTTTATTTATCTCTTTTATTTACTTTTTTCTATACCTTTCTGCACGATCAAGGTGTTTTGGCATGTTACTTTATTTTCTCAACATATATGATCCAATTCCCAGCAGAAATTATTCATATAAGTGTTATTTAAAATCTATTTTTCCCTATTTTTAAATTGCGATCAGAAATCCCCAGTATCAGTCTCCTTTTCTCCGTTGCGGAATCATTCACTTTTCATACATTTACATCAATTTGCGTTATTTCTAGCCCTTTACTCCAGTTTAGACATTTTTCATTAGTTTCGGAACTCTCTTTACAAAATTTCTGAATTTTTTAGCGCTTTTTCTGCATCGGAAACACCTAGTTTATTTTAAAGCAACTACGTACATTAGGAAAATGTCAAAAAACAAAGGATTTTAATGGGTTTTTTTTCAAATTTTCTACAAGTTAATTTCTGCCAGTCTTCGATTTAACATTTATTTCATTATTTCGAAAAAAGAACGAATAATTTAACGTTTATTTTCAGGCCAAACGCTGCAAGCCAATGTTTACATTTTCACAGTCCCATAAGTGTCTCCACAGGTATTTCCGTGATCAATATATAAATAAATTAAGGCAGTTTTTTTATATATCAATCACGTGACTGAAGATATAGGCCTAATAACAACACGGAATATTGTAATTTCCTCGGAACAACACCTCTAAAATGATTTCAGCCGATTCTCATTAACATGTTGAAAGATTTCGATGTCTAAATATTCCCGATCACTCACAAATACTTCCAGAAACGGACTGAATCCTCTCAGAGGACGTATACCTTGGATTACTGGAGAGCAAGAGTCTTATAGCCCATGAGAACGCCAGTCCTGTCGCCCATGAGGGCGGACAAGCCCGGGGGGGGGGCGGCCCAGCCCACTCCTGAATACTTCTATGTTTAAAAAAAAACAAAACAGAAACGCTGCTTTGTCGCTGTTCTTTGCTACACAGATATTGTTTAGATGTGTGTGAGCTTTTTCGACCCGTTCGCGAATATTATTCTTCTGGAAATATTTCCACTGTACAATATTTATTCATGGCAAATGCTTAGAAGACTAAGTGGTGAGTTTCAGAAGAACTGCTCTATTAAATTACAGAAGAGCTGCTCTATTTAGTTAGAGAAGAACGTCCTGGTTCAATTGATGCCAAGATTCGAAGATTGAAAAATACTACTTCAAATTAGTGTTTTATTAAATTTCATTTTATACTTTATTCATGAACACGATGAGGTGCAGTTAACTCGACGCTAAAACCATTATACAATAAAACCTCCTCAACGGACACCCGAATAGAGGACACCACAAGTTAATGGACACTTTTCCATTTGCCTGCCCTGATGTTTGTCATACCCTAAGCTTTCAGAATAGCGAACACCTGCGGATAGCGTAAAAATATTCGAGTGCCAATATATTCCCTATTCAGAGGTGTTACTGTATAATAATCTGAAAAATTACGAAGGGAATTACTAAAACAGCTCTTTAATTTAATACATCTGTGGACGTTAATTACATGTTATAATTACGTGTGCGTTCCATGATTTAATTAAAGATTGTTGAAATGACAAGAGTTCGCTCATCAAGGACTGATGTCTCAGTTGTAACCAGTTTTTCTTGTTGGTATTCATCAGTTCCAACTCAGCAGTTTTCTGCAGGAAATGAAAAAACTTTCAGCAAAAAGACGAATAGGAACTGAACACAATGTATGTTCACGGTGTATGTTCCATTCCAATACAGAAATACCCAGAAAGTAATAAGCGATGTGTAGCATGTAACAAATGAGAATTACACATATACATATTATCTGTTCTGACTTCCGAAAAAATTTCTATACAGAAAACATTCGTATAGGAAGTAGTAGTAGTAATATATAACAGTAATACAACACAATAGGAAGTACCAATATAACATAATAGGAAGTAGTAATATAACACAATAGAAAGTGGTAATGTAATACATTAGAAAATTCAGTAATATAATCAGTGCTAGATTTAGACGAAAAGAAGTCTTGAGTTTATTCCATTTGTGACCTCTACACCCCACCTCCCACCCTCATGACAAATGAGAGAGAGAGAGAGGCGAGAAAAAGTGATTTAAACAAAATTTTCAGTGACGTTTCTTAAACAAAATTAAGTTTCATTTGTTTAAATTTGTTCAAAACAACGTGATTTCAAAACAGGCGATTTCAATAATATTCAGTGAAGCCGAGGACGATGGCAAATATTTAAAATTTCGCAATTCACAATTCCTGCTTTAAAGGACATAAGACATCAGGGCCGTTCCGAGAATACCATGAACAAGGCAATTGGCTCAATTTGAGCTCAATAAGGTGGAAAAGGCGCCAAATGAGGTAGTATGGGAATGTATAGTGGCTCTAATCGATATCATTTGTAAATAAGAATTAAAATATATAGTCAGTTATTTTTAAAAATTGCAAATTTTATACCCTCATTCTGTTTAACAGAGGTGTCGTTTGAGACTTTTGCCTTAGATACAAATATTTCTTGGTAAGGCTCTGTGGCAAAGAGCTGGGTAATTAATTATTATACAATAATTTTTGCCACCTACGTATTAATTATAGCTCAAACTAGAGCTTTATTCGTTTTGGAGAAAAAGAGACGCTTTCCCCATCCTGGATTCGAACCAGGGTCCCTCCGTTTAGCCCGGAGTGTCTTGGACCGCTAGACGAATGAGGACAGGAAACAACGCTCTCTTTCTCCGTATGTAAAGATGTTAAGGTATTATTACCCTCCGCAGGGATAACACAATTGCCAAATATGGTCAACACAAGAAAGCCTCCGGGGCGAGAATTTTGTGAGTTTTCGTGGGGGAATTTATTATACTATAATTTTTGCCACCCACGTTTTAATTATAGCTCAAACTAGAGCTTGTGTAATTTTGGAGAAAAAGAGACGCTTAATTAAATAAAAGACGCTTAAATTAATTATTTTCTACAAAAGCCTGGTTTCGTCACAGTCTATACTCCCGAGTTCGATCCAAACAATGCTCACTTTTTTTTTTTTTAAATCTCTGAAAATCGGGCTTCATTATAATAGATAGGCTTAATCAAGATCCCAGTGTTGCGCACATTATTTATTTTTATTTGTGCATTTTTTATGTAAATTTTGCTTTGGTAAATAAAACAATGTGTCATAAAAAGGGAACAAAATGTAGAAAACAACTGAGGAATCATGGATTGGCTCCGAAAGTCGAATTTCGTCATAGTATATGGTTTTGCATTCTTTCCTACGAATTACTGTGTTCGTTTTGTTCCTGCTTTTTATTGAAACATTTAATTTTGCTTCGGTAAATGAAACGATTTGGCATTTAAAGAAAGTAGTATATAGCTGGTATGACTGATATAGAAGGTATATAATTTATATAACTGCAGGGGCAAACTGGGCCCCTCTCAAAGGGCGTGTACCTTGGATTTTAGGAGGAAGAGCGTCCTTGTCCATTCGAAGGCGCGAGTCCTATTGCCCACCGGTCGCACCGGCCCAGCGGCCGGTGGGCAAGCGACCATTCCGCCCCTGTATAGCTGGGTCTTGTATCATGCGAGAATTTAGGAAATAAGGAGTTACCTTAAGTTATGAGTTGGAGAAGCACCAAATGAGATAATATGGGACTGTATTGTGTTTCCAAGAGGGCGTATAATGGTTTAGAATTAAAACACATTGTTAATAATTGAAATAGTAAGTAGCATAAACTAATGATTTTATGGAGGCGCCATTTTGTTTTTTGCCGAGGACCGGAATTTTCTTAGCACAGCCCTGAAAAAATATAGAAATCAATGCTAATGTCTAATTATCAGCTTAAGAAGATATTTTTCTGAAGGGAAATGCAAGAACGTTACTGAAAGGTTGACTGTATGATGTGAAAGAATGGCCCATGACCATGACATTGTCAAGGACCTTAGTCAGAGGCCCCTAGATTTTAAGATCCTAGGCCAGTGATTCTCAATAGGCTGCCCACGGGCCAGATCCGGCCTGAAAATAGTAAAAACTGGCTCGGCCACAAAAGTTATGAAACTGAAAAAAAATTCTGGGGTTGGGGGGGGAGATAATTTTCTTCTAGAGCGGGACTAAAGCTCTTACCTCAATGCTATTTCATTGAATCAGAAAATTTGTAGGGATGATAAGCCCCCAGCCTTCCTAGTTACTCCAATGCCTATAAAGCGTGTAAGATAATTTCGTTCTCGTATCTTCTGGCCCGCCGATCGCAAAGAACGATCCAAAGTAGCCCGCGATGGAAACTAATTGAGAACCACTGCCCTAGGCTTTTGCCTGATCATGCTATTAGGAAATCCTGCACTGCAATATAGCTTATGAAGAAATAGCAATATAAACCAATATATATTTTCAAAGTGTGTCATGGTCTTTAAAGTCTTCGTTTCTGAAATTTTTAAGACATGAAGAGTGCATTCTTCCCTAGAATAGGGTTCCTCGACCGAGATTTAACGAATGATCGTTTGGCGTTCCGCAAGAGAAAACGTGTTGAAAAAAATGTATATAAACAGACAAATAAAAAAAAAATATGTACTCTAATTATGGGGCCAAAATGGCTCAATTAGTGGAATTTTATTTGATCAAAAAATTAGTGGAGTCAATCAATACCATAATGTTGTATAGTCAATTAGTGAGTGAAGATAAAATTAATCAATGAATGTAAAATCGATTAATGGATGAAAGTGGGTTGCCTAGTAAATATAATATTAAACAACTACTCAATGTTAAACACTACATTAACTGGATGATGAATTTCTCGTAAAGAAAGGGATGATTTATCGACTCCTTGTGGGACACGAACCCACAATCCTTTGGTTTCTGATCAAGTGTTTTTTTACCATTAAGCTTCAGGCGTCAGACATTCCTTCCCTTGCAAGAGTGTACAGGGTGTCTC
Organism: Dysdera silvatica; assembly: GCA_006491805.2. Classification (NCBI taxonomy): domain Eukaryota; kingdom Metazoa; phylum Arthropoda; class Arachnida; order Araneae; family Dysderidae; genus Dysdera; species Dysdera silvatica. The sequence continues at coordinate 119,969,097 of QLNU02015003.1, read as the reverse complement.
AGCACCAGGGTTACAAACTTCAAGGGGTCATAGTACTCATCAAGGTGAACGATAATTGTCATAGAATCTAAAGTCGCAAACCACCCACAGCGCCAGTTCTAAAATCGTCCAGCATGCACAAATATTTACAACCAGTGCATGAGAAGCGCAACATGCTTTATCCTAATCAACTATACACTTGATCAGCTGACCTGAGTAGTATCTGGCGCTCTTCACGCACTGTTTGTAAATATTGTATATGTTGACGGAGCAACTGACTGTGGGTGGCTTGCGACCTTGATTCTATATAACAAATACCGCTCAATCTTGATGAGGCAATTTCATGACCCCTCGAAGTTTCTAACCCTGATGCTGAGATACTCTGTATGAGGCGTTACTATGAACAAGTAAGTTTTCATAATCAGTGGGACAGCAACGAGTGCCGCAATCAGTGGTCGTCCTGGAGGATACTATGAACAAAGGCAATTTTCCTTTTAATTTGAGATCAATAAGGTGAAAAAGGCGCCAAAATGAGTAGTATGGGAATGTATAGTTGCTCTAATCGTTATCATTTATAAGTAAGAATTAAAAAATATAGTTTAATATAACTTCTTAAATATATATCTTATTTAAGCCATTTAACTTATATTTCTAATTTATTTAATTGCGGTACATAGCTGCCGTCAGCTATATTTAACTTATTTAATTATATAACTTATTTAAGCTTAATATAAAATATAGCTTAATATAAAAAATATAGCTTAATAACAGCTTTTTACACCAAAGCGACAAGTCAAAGAAGACAAACGGATCGCTGATATTTTTATTAAAATAGAACAGTTCTCATCACAGCCGATGACGTGATACATCAGATGAGTTGCTCGCAAAGCAGAGAATGATTCATCAACTCCTGGTGGGAGACAGAAAAAAAGCTATATTAATTGTTCATTAGTGAATCTGATATTAATTATTCTTAATTGCTAAAATAATTCACTAGTTCCAAGGGACAGAAGCATCGTGAATCGTAAATGGTCACTAATTAGAGCGACGTAATTAACATGTAATTACGTAATTAACCAAATTCAATAGTACATCTAAACAATACATCACACGCGCATATCCATATTCCATATTCACGGCATTTCGAGACCATCTCTCGCATCCTTAAAGAGGCAAATATCCACATTCTATTCCCTGTCACAACACTTCGCAAACAACTTACAAAAGTTAAAAGACCCAGTTCCACCAGAAGATCTCACAGGCGCCATATAACAAATGCCATGAAAAGTCTGTAACAAACATTACATAGGATAAACAAAAAGAATGATCAAACAAGAAAAAAAAGAACACAAACAAGCACTTGTGAAAGAAGACGTAGCCGCACGTATGGCAGAGCACACTTTACAACACGGACACGAACCTGACTGGAACTCAACAAAAATACTTCATCTACATATCACAAACAAGAATAGTAGACTCTTTTTAGAATCTTGGGAAACTTACAAACTACATGGGAAAGCCATTAATACATCACAACCACTTCCAGAAACTTACAAACAACTCTTACTCTGAAGTGTATGAGACATCTCCAAATTAGGTAGCCTGCAGAATGGTTTTCTCATTGGTCCCTATTGTGGTTCTTCCATGATTTCTATTGGAGGCCTCTCATTAGTTCCCACTGGGTTTTTCCATTCTGCGGGACTACTCTGATGAAGGGTTTTTCCAGAAATTTCAAGTATAAAAAGAGACAGAAACATAACATCGTCATTACTCCTGATGAAGGACTGCTGCTGACGCGTCCGAAAGCTTGAGTGATCTTTTCCATTGCT
>QLNU02015003.1:119944974-119967189 GCA_006491805.2 Dysdera silvatica | reverse complement strand
GTTCGAACTTCTACCACCAGGGGAACCACTATAGCGGTTTAAAAACTTCCACGCCTTCTGCGATACCATTATGAGACGAACTCGACTTAATGGCATGGTTGATGAATGCGTTACAGTTATGCCATTAATGGGTAATGGCAGTGTCACATTAAAGATTTCATGAACCATAGGCTGTAAGAATAGAAGGACCCTCTAGGGAATGTGACCTTCACGCTGTTAAGTCAATAAATGATATTTATTTATTTAAGTTTATTATATCTTAGTTATTCAGGTATATTAATAATGGTAATTTCTTGTTGGACATTTGTGGATAAACGAGATTAAAATGACGGTTCATTTTAAATAACATCGAATCCTTTCAAGACTCTACCGGAGCCCCAAAATCATAGGGTGCTTACGTACATAGCCTATAGGTAAATCGGGTACTGGGTAATGGACCTACATCTTTCCCTGGATTAAGAACCTCTTGAGGACTAAGGAACCTGCACCCGAACAACCAACGGTGAGTAGTTTGCCAATAACCCTTTTTTTGCTTCACAATTGGAAGTCAAACCCAAATTAGCAGTATGCTACGTAAAATCCTTACCTCTACAACACTATAAGCAGGGGCGGTCTGAGCCGTCGGTGCGCCCTCATGAACAATAAGACTCGCGCCTCGAAATGGGCAAAGACCCGCGCCCTTCGATAATCCAAGGTATGCGCCCTTGAGAGAACCTAGTCTGCGCCTAACTACAGGGCCAAAAATATACAAGGAATTAAGAAATCGGTTATAACGAGAGAAAATAAAACATTCGTTTGGCTATATTTATAATATACTCCATGGAAACACCCTTTACTGCTAGTGAAAACCTGTTATAGCGAGGAACCGTTCAGAAAAACGGGTGTTCCCTCAATTTTCTATCTGAAAACCTTCCACTTCTTACGAGGAGAAAGTAAGAAGCCTTTTATCTTTTCAGAAGTACCACACCGATAGTCCAGATTGTGAATGACGATAGTGTTACGTTGGTGCAAGATGCAAACAAGTCTGAATTAAACAGCGATGGCAATTGCCCGTCTACTCACCACCATCTTTTTTAATGTCATCAGCGTGCGGAAAAGGTATGTGAATTTCTGATATTTAAATATATAATATACGTAAATTATGATAATCATTTTCCTTGTCCTGTTAGTTCTTTATGTTATTTTGATAGCAGCCCGGTTTTAACGGGCACGTGTTGAACGTAAAGATCAAAAGTATCTAGTTACTTATTCGTTATAAGAGGTTTTGACTGTATAGGAAAATAGCGTGGAAAAGGAATTAATGGAACAGGAAAGGCCATTAAAATGTACAATACAACGATGCAAACTAATAATTAAATTAAACGATCAATCGAAAAAATTAGAAATTTATTGGTAGAAGGAATGCAGTATAATTAATATCAGAAGCAAGAGAGAAAGAGAGTGTAAGTAAGTAAGTAAGTAATACTTTATTCCTTATTATTATGTACATCAGGAGACCATACAAACGATTTGCTTGGGAAATGGAAAGAGAGCAGTAGCGATGCTAGTAACGGGGCTCTCTTTCCGGAAGACAAAGCAAGGGATTTCTCGTATTCAACAAGAAACAATAACGATATCGATTCGCGCGTACAAATCCGCATTGTTATTAAGAGATTTACATTCGCAGGTGTATCACATTTACAGAGTTTATGAGCAGAGTCTTGACTCGAAGACGTTACAAGTGAAGGTTGAAGTCCAAAGGTGGAATCTTTGTGGGCTGCAGAGTAAGAATGTTTTTCCTTGTAGCCTGGACCGAGAAAAGAAGTAGGAGAAACAAAAATAGTAGAAAAATGTAAATGAATTTTGAGTTGACCGTTGCGGGTGCAGTTTTAAAGGACTTTTAAAGTGAAAGGCAGACAAAAGAAAAATGGAAAAGGAAGAGCAGGGAGAGCAGAGGAGGGGGAAGAACTGAAAACTAAAAGGAAAGAGTGGGAAGGCAGAAGTAGCAGGCAGAGCATACTTGATTTAAGTACTAATCAAAGATTTTGGCTTTAAGGGTGAGAAAAGACAGAGCTTTTAAATCTTGGGGAATCGAATTCCAGATTTTAGAACCCGTAACGGAGACACTGTGTGTTTTATAGTTTGTGCGAGTCCGCGGTAGCCTGATATCGTCCTGGTGACGTGTATTGTAATCATGTGTCGTCTGTGAGATGGAGAAAGGTAAAACTAGGTCACCTTTTGTGACTTTGTACATAAGGAGTGCAAGTTTATATTTTACTAAGAGAGTGAAAGGAAGAATGCGCCATAATTTAAAAAGTTGGCCAGCGTGTTCATGGAAGCCTGCAAAGTTAACTATTCGCATAAGCTTTTTTTTTTGCGTTCCTATCAATTGCCTAAGGGAAGTAAAATATGTGATTCCCCAGACCTCAAGACAGTAGGTAAGTTTTGAATAAAATAAAGAATAGTAAAGAATCATTAGGATATATTGAGGAACGACATGTCTGAGTTTCGAAAAAATTCCCAGGAGACTGCTAAGAGAATTGGTGAGATCGTTAATGTGTTCTTTCCAGGTTAAATTTGAATCGAAAATTACTCCAAGAAGTTTGGCTGATTTCGTTTCCTGAAGGATGGAGTTGCGGAAAGTAATAGGAGAACTGTTAGGTAATATTTTTTGCCGGGAATGGAAGATAACGTAGTTAGATTTTGCAATGTTTAGCTCTAGTTTGTTAACGTAAAGCCAACGTGAAATGTTATCTAAATCTTGGTTGACTTTTTGCACTGTTTCTTCGATATTTTTTCCCGATACCAGAAGTGTCGCGTCGTCAGCATAAAGAAACAGCTGACTATTCAGGACAGCTTGGGGCAAATCGTTGATGTAAAGAAGGAAGAATAGCGGAGCTAAACAGCTTCCTTGTGGTACAACCAACAGAAATAGTTTTGCGAGTTCAGGGAGTTTTACCTATGAAAACTTGCTGTTGCCTATTGAAAAGGTAGCTGTTCAGTAATTTTAGAGGTGTACCCCGAATACCATACCGTTCTAATTTCGTCAGTAAAATGTCATGCTTAACATTTTCAAACGCTCTTTGGAGATCTATTTGCATTCCTATTACAAAATTGCTTTTGTCTATTTCGTCAGAAATCATCTCTTTGATATTAAGGAGGGCGGTAGTTGTTGACCTGTGTTTTCGAAAGCCGAATTGATGTTTGTAAAGTAAGTTTTTACTTTCGAAATATGATTCAAGTCTACTGTGTAAAGCCTTTTCAAAAATTTTGCTAATAACTGGAAGGATAGAAATAGGATGATAATTCTGAATGTCAGATGGGTCGCCTTTTTTAAATATAGGAATGAGAGAGAGAGAAAGCATTGAATAGATGAAAGACAATAGATTATATGATAAAGGAAGTTAATTAAAAGGACGGAAGGTATTGACATTTTTTCAAGAAAAGTAAATACAGTCGAATCTCGTTAAGACGAACACCAAGGGGAGAAAAGAAAATCTGTTCGTATTAACAGTAATTCGTATTATCCGTAAAGGATGACGGTGAGGGAGGGGTCGTGTTGCTAAGTTGTTTATCTTATTTCTGGTTGCCATATACATTTTGATATTATATATTTACGTAAGTTATTAATGTATTATTGTATTTCATTATATTTATCAGTATTATTACTATTATTATTTTATTATAGGATACACATTTTGTAACAAAAATCATAGTATACACTTATCTTTAACGTGGATATTATATGTAATTGATGGATTCGAAAAATCCTTGTATTACTATATGTATTTATTTTATTTATTTATTTTATTACAATTTATTTGTTCCGGATTACATAATGTGGCAAAAAAAAATTTTTAATTGTTGCAATTCACTTAAAAATATCAGTAATTGAAAATTGTTTTCGTTTTCTACCGGCACAATATCGCCAAAAATCATCATCTGTCCATAATTTCTAAAGTAGCACCAGAATCTGCCTCTTGTATCATAAAACGACGCACGGTTTGCAACGCGGTGAAAGACTCTATCACTTTAACAGGATTTTCAGTTGAAGGGACAGAGTTCAGGAGAGCCCACATGGGGGACATAGGGGCTTTAGCCCCCCCTCAGTCGATGTTTAAAAATTTGATTTTCGGGATCCTGCTATGCATTTACTTTCAAAAGTTTTACAGTCACATTTTAAAATAAGGTACTTTTTAGCTCATTACTAATTGTTAAGCAGTATCAATTATTTTTGTAGCATTTTAGTATCTTGCACATTTACTTAATGATTGGCAGCCTTGAAAGATATGATGAGTGTTTTAGCTCCACCCCACACCCACTAAAAATACTTAGATGAGTGGCACTGGCCGAGTCTGGGTTTAAATTGGGCGGGAGCCCACAGGAGCCCTGCTTCGGCACTTCTTCATTTTTAGCAATTATTTAAATATTAGTCGGAGCCCCTACTGGATCACGAATTGCCAAAAATGTCATGAATGTCATAAAAAAGTAATGTATTTTTGATTGTCACGGAACTGAGATACAGAGAGTTCGAGCGGAAATTTTTGGGGGAGTGGCTACACGTGAAAATTTAAATTGGAATGAACAAATAAAAAACACCTGTAAAAAAATGAGAAAAGGCGCGAGTACAATAGCAAGAACAACCAAAACAATACCCGAAAAAGCAGGAATTAATTTATAGTACACTTTGGTTTACAGTCATTTAAACTCCGGAAATTGCTTTTGGCGTAACTAAAACAAAAGAAATATAGTCCATATTACGCAATGAGAACTATTGAATCAAAATCAAATAAAACCATAAAAATTATTACAAAAGAATATGGAATTTTGAATTCCCAAAATGTGCATAGATTCAAAATACTATAATAAATACTATAAAATATTATACTACTATAAAATACTATAATAAAAAATAAATCCTTGGGAGAATAAATCACGACAAACATAAGGGTACAATAAAAGGAGGTAAAAGAGGAAAATAAAAAAAATACGAGACTAAATAATGAATTATATGTCTGTAAAATAAGAACTGATATGGGGCGAATATTATTAATTATTATGGAATTAAGGAGTAGAACTAATTACCCTCAGATATTAAGAAAATTAAGAACATTAAAGAATTTAAAAAATAATTAAAACACTATCTCCTAGGAAAATAAATAGAAGGTCATATACATACGTATCTCCATTTAATCCTAACCATATGTAATTTAAAAGATTTAGGGTATGTTTTAAAATATATGTCCCTATACTATGGTGGTTGTTTCTTTTTATGATTTATATTATAAATTACCATGTGCTGTCTATTAATAATTTGGGTTTGTTTATTATTTTAAATTGCATGCCATGTGTATCTTAATCGTTTAAATATACAATGTTTTTTTTTTATTTTGGATTTGAGAACTTTTATGCCGTTTGATCAATTTTAAATGCTAAAGGAGGATTGTGCGTGCCACCTGTGCGATGGTTAGGTGATTGGAGCATGTTAAGCATTTTTGTTCTTTTCTCCCACCTCTATCTCGGCACATTCCATAGAATTGTGAAATGTTTTTTATGTTGTATGTTTTGCTTACGGAGAGAATAAATGAATTATTATTATTATTAGTCATGAAGTTTGTTGTCCAAAAAATTGGCATAAACAATTAATATGATTTATGGATTCTTTTGTAGCCATTCGATTTTTTAATCGATTTATCATAATATTAGGGCTCCTGCACTTTTTTCGTTAGAAATTAAGCCCTGGTCAGAGTTGTCAATATCTTTGTCAGTATCTAAAAAATGTTAGTTACTAGCAGACAAGGAGTACATCACGCCGTCAACGGCCTCAACTGTTGGGCGTTCGTTGAAACACTGTACGTCATGATGTCATCCATCAATATCTTTATCAGTATCTAAAAAATGTTGGTTACTAGCAGACAAAGAGTACATCACGCCATCAACGGCCTCAACTGTTTGGACGTTCGTTGAAACACTGTACGTCATGATGTCATCCATCAATATCTTTGTCAGTATCTAAAAAATGTTGGTTACTAGCAGACAAGGAGTACATCACGCCGTTAACGGCCTCAACTGTTTGGACGTTCGTTAAAACACTGTACGTCATGATGTTGTCCATCAATATCTTTATCAGTGTCTAAAAAGTAGTGGTTACTAGAGGACATGGAGTACATACATCACGCCGTTAACGGCCTCAACTGTTTGGGCGTTCGTTGAAACACTGTACGTCATGATGTTGTCCACTAAGGCATATTTTTCAGTTCGTATAGCATGTGAAGAAGGAAATGTTCGTTATGCAATTATTTAAAGAAGTCCCCACTTCAACGTGGTTAACATGGTAACTACAGCCTGTTGAAATTATCAATAAGAAGCTCTGATCTTATAAGACACGTTTTGTTCGTATTAAACGATGGAAATTTTCTAAGGACCATTGGTTATCAGTTCGTTACAAACGGTATTTCATCTTAACCATATTCGTACTGAAGGAAAAAAATAACATGCGGATTCCTATATAATTTGACAGGCCTTCATGAAACGGTTTGTATTAAAAGTAATTCGTCTTAAAAGTGTTCGTTTTAACCAGGTTCGACTCTGCACTAATTTTTATACACGTATTTGTTTCAAATATATTTCAAAAAATATTATATCATGAAGTAAACAAACATTACATTTAACAGTTCAGAATTATAGATCAGTAACACTAACATCTATGTTGGGAAAAATAAAGAAATTATCCATCATTTGAAAAACCTTATGAAAAAGATGGAAATCGAAGCTGATGATGTACAGGCATCCTTCGTTTTACGCGTTTTCGCAATAACGTGATTTAAAAAAAAATACTAAAATTGGTACCATTTTTTCCAATTACAATTTGCTAAAATTACTAAAAAAAATTGAAAAATGCTAAAATTTCCATTTCGGCCGCCACTTACCATGAAGGAAAGGTTGCCGCATTGCTGTAAGCGGCAATGTTGATGTAAGTGGCAATTCGTATGTATAATGCGTTCACGCTCAGTTGACACCTGATACCGTTACCAGACCGGTTGTTCCATTGCATTGATCGTTCGAAATGATCGTCGATTTTTTTTAAATTTTACGTTGTATTATGCTAAAAAAGTTGTTAAATGAACCTTTTACTACGCCTTCTGTAGCTTCATTTCAATATTGATGTGAATCGCGGACCTTGAAACTTTCCAAGAAAATTACGAAACGCTGTATTAATTATCAGGAAATTGGCATCGTTCTTACGTATCCTCATTACGCATGTATATTACATGAATGTGATATAAACGTTGTTAAGTTCATAGCGTGATAGATGATTTTAGACAACGTTATAGAAGTTGGTTTTCCCCATTATTAAAGTTGGCACAATAGTGAAATTATGCTATGACGTCAATCTTTGCTATCGAGACAAGAGAGCCATCAAATTCTACGTATCAAATCGAATTCCTTACTTCTACGCATTTCGCAGAATAAGAACTTAAAAACAAACGCCATTGCCTCTATAAGTTGCAAGCAGTTGATAATTTTATTTACAATTAGACATTAATTTAAGTATTTATGTTAATATTTCATTAATTTTAATTTCTGAATTTTAATTCAAATTTAACAACGATTTTAATGAATTAATTAAAATTGCGACATGGACCTTCAATTGTCATTTTTGAAACGTGATAAAGTGTTACGTTTAATTTAAAAATGTAATACTAAAAACCTAAATTACGAAACTCGACGTACTGTTTTATTTCGCGATATTTAATTGTACTAAAATAATAATCACAATAAACTCCCTTAATAGGACTACCTCTCTTTAAGGACGGTACTTTGTGAAAGCTTCAGAGAATTACACATATTTCGGTTAGCGTGTCTTTCCAGCTAACGCCATTTTTTCTTCACACTGAGTGCTGTTAGTTGGAGAAATGACTATATTTTGCTTCATTTTTATATACCGTTAAAAAAACTACGGAATAGTTTTTTAAACTGAATTTTAAATGTATTTTATCCATGGGCGGATTTACCATTTTGTCTCCCCAAGGCTACTTTTGCCGCCCTTTCCTACCCGTCCGCCGCCCCCCTCCCCCAATCAGTGGTAGGAACATAAAAATTGCTACATTCAATATACGCCAAAAACTTTTGTATTGACAATAAATATGTTGAAAAAAAACAAAATCATAAATTGAGACATAAACATTAAATAATAATATTAACTTATATTGAAGTATTATTTCTTCATGGTATATAATAATAAATCAAATTCAATTTTATTGAAATAAATTTTAATTTTAGCAAAAAATAAATAAAAGCCCATTAAACACTGGTATTTAAATGGAAAGCATGACGTCTAGCTTCCTTCTCGGCAAAACATCTGATTATATCACATGGTAGTTGAGTTTGATATACCAGACTCACTATCCTATCTTCCTTTTAAAGGTATGTGGGTTTTTTCATTCCCACTTAAACAGTTCCTTGAGCGGAAATTAAATGTAAAGTACTTACATTTTTGTTGGATGTACAGCATCGTAAATAACTACATGTTGATAAGATTCGTAGTATTCATTGTAAGTTGAAAAGAATATGCGCTTTTTAAACACCAACAATTTATTCACGTAAATTAAAGATATTACAGATATTTCTTTTTAACACGAAGAGGTCATTTCGAGCTATGCCCGGCCGCGCTTACATTCGGTTCCAGACAAGATTCAAAGGCATTCTCCTTGAGTTTGCTGTATGTTTCTCATTTATAGTTTTGATACATCCGAAACTTTATCCAATGGGACTATTGGAATTTTAACCAATGGGAAGAGATGTTACGGGAGCCAATGAAATCTTTTATAGATCCATATGGACCATGTACGCCATAAGTTCAATGCTTTGGTTATCACATATTGAGCGCGTGTACAAGACTTTCAAGCTAGCTGCTATTATATATTTAAATACATTGGAAAAACGAAATATTTAATACTATTGGATCTTAATTAATTTAATTTGGTTTAAGGGCTTTAACTTTTATTTAAAGGCATAACACTCACCATACAAAATTTTGCCGCCCTAGTCTATAGCCTAGTATAGCCTATTGGGAAATACGGCACTGATCGTATGGGCGTTTCATATTTATATATACAATTGGTTCTGTATCCGGATTCAGAATAATTACCGAAATTTGCATAAAGAACAAAAATCTCCAACAAAATATTCTACGGAACAAACAGGTGACTTGCACATTTTTTAATACCTTTGATGTTTTTAATGCTTATAATTTCCATACCTTCAGAAAATAAAATAGCTACTACTTATGGTCAAGCAATATTTAAAAACTTGTGAATATTAAATGTCATGCTCAAAAATTCAACTATTTTCTTTCGTTTGTTGTCACTTCCAAGGTGTGCAAACGTGAAAAATACTCAACAAACTCAGAAAAGTTTTCTGCCGAGCAACCAAGTGAAAGTCTTGCATTTTGCAGAGGGAAACTTGGTCGGTAACTACTTCTGAGGATGCTCCGCATAGCACGGAGTGAAACGTTAAGTGTTTTTAATAAACAGACGCGATGGAATATCCCACAAAGCTCTATGATATATATAAATATAATTTTAGTGATCTATAAACTCTAAGTCACGTGAAATCCATTTTCACACCGCTAGATGGTGAAGCTCATGACTTGTCGGCCATGCACGTTAATGCTGGAAGATTGGTAGTACCCAAATTGGGTATTTTGAGTAAAGTGAGGGCGAGTCCCACCAAAATTATCACACACATTTTCTGTTAAATGAAGCGTTTGAATCCAAGCTGTGTTAAAGCCCTACGAACCACAAGAACAATTCTCTTACAGATCCAACTTAACACCAGCGGCAATCTAAAAAGAAACAAAATATTCCATCTCTGACTGTCTTCTTTGAAGGAAACAAACCAGAACATAGAGGTAGGAGACGAAGTAAATCCAACGCGAGGGAAGAAACACGTCAGACCTTCAAGAGGCAGCCAGAGCCTCAATTAGTAACTACCTATTAGGGACACATTTTATTGAAATATGAGCTCTGATTCAGTGGTGTAGTCCTAAAAAAAAGTAGCCTAGCACTCTTCAAAATCAGGGGTGGATCCACAGGGGGGGGATAAGGGAAACCCCAACCAGTCAATAGCCCATTAATCTGATAGGGGCAGAAATTATCATTATGTATGGGTTGTTGAGATGACATTGCAAAACCTACCCCAAAATACCCCTCTAGATCCGACTCTATAGCTCCGAGACATATAAGCTTTAAATAATAATAATGTGATATAAACACATGTGCCAAAGCCGAACTAAACCTGGAATGACCTCTGAAGTGAGCTAATAAAATAAAGAAAACAATTGAAAAAGATAGCCAAAAGTCCGCCTTTTCGCCCTTGTCGCCTTCATTGTGTCAAACAATTCACTGTGTCTGTTTCTATTTCCGGAGCACAGTTTATGACACGTGTTCCAAGCTATAATTTCCTTTAAATTCCCACGATTCTTAGTTGATTTATTCAAAATTTTAGGGTCATTGCTCTAAAACACAATTTTCTTAATAGAATTGTCGAATCCACATATTTTTTATTTACAGCTTGAACAGAATTTTGTTTGTAAAATGTATGATTTCCTAAAACTTTACCCCAGCACCGCTAGGCCTCTAAAAGAAGAGCCCTAGCGCCGCTAGGCTATGCTAGGACTCAACTACTCAACCCTGCTCTGATTGATTACTCTCGGTCAGACCCAACTTTAGAATAACTAAATTACATGCACTTTTGATGAACAATATACCATCTGACTGTTTCGTTGAAGACCCGCTCTGGCACATCTTGTTGACTTGTGCGGCGATAAACATCCTTGGCTAAAAGAACGCCTATATAATTATTCCGTTTCCCATTCAATGTAAAGCTAAAATTAACTTTGCTAACCACTGTCCTTGTATCCTTGTCCCAGTTTTGGAAATCAATCCTCTGACTGATCTCTATCTGATTACAGTAGACGATGTTGTTATTGATACACCAACGAAAGCTTGACCTTATAATAGTAAAGAACGCTCCTCTTTCTTCCATACCGGGATTATTGAAAGATTTCTGTTTTTGATGCCATTCTGACGTCAGAATGACGCCTCGCTATAAAAAAACCCACGAAAACACCGGTGATCTCTCATCCTATCTGGCTTCAATCAAATCCTTCCCTCCAGCACGTTTTGGGAAATTTCAAGGCAGATAAAAACTCAACTTAGTTGTGCTTTCAGCAAAATTTAAGCCACGTAATCGTTTTCAAGAAGAATTTATTTTAACAGTGCTACGCCAAACAAGTTATAAAATAGCATTCATGGATTGTCACAATCTGTATTGCTTTAAAAAAATCTTGGATACAAAATTAGGCAAAATTTGAAAAGAGCAAAAATGTCATTGTATACAGATTCATCAAAAACACATGGTCGTTATTGACAAGTTTAATAATCGTTAATGCTATTGGGAATTTGCTGGGCCTGCGGAATATTACATTATAGACATGTTTAGTGTATTAGACGGCTTTCACTGACTTGAGAAAAGTTAAAATTTACCGAGTAAGTCGAAGACGTAAGTATTGAAGAAATGCAGTAATTCCGTTCAGTTGAAAATAATATTTGTTAAAGGTTTAAATGTTTATGGTAGTCCACTAATATACACTCGTATCCAAATATAAGGTTATACGCAATGTTATTTCAATGGGAGAAGTACATATTTTGTTCTGTAACTTACGATGTGCTCTATTTATTAAAAACCATTATGCAGAAAATTAAAGAGCTGTAAACATTTAACAGAATTACAAAAAAAATGAAATTTTTTAAGGTAACCTATGAAGGAGAATCCACGATTAAATTTAATGCAAACGTTCAAAGTTGAAAAGGAAAATTCATAAAAAACTGATTCAGAATAACAAATTTTTACACATAAGCATTCAGAATTATTAGAAAATAATTGTGGATGTCCATGTAAGTAAATATGTTTTTCTAAATTTATTTTTTACGAATTTTTGTTTTCTACCTTTAATTTATGTACCATTTTTGATCGTGGGGTTCTCAATAGAATGCCTAAAAAAATTTAATTTATTGTACTTCTGTTAAGTGTTTATAGCTCTTTAATTTTCTGTAAAATGATAATAATGTTTTATAAATAATAATAATTAATAAGTATAAATAATAATAATTTAATAAATTATAAATAATAATAATAAATAAAAAATAATTAAATAAATAATAGTAAATAATTAAATGAAATAATAAATAAAATAATTAAATGGTAATGACCAAATAATTAAATAAGTAATAAATGAAATAATTAAATAAATAATAAATTAAATATTATTAAATATAAATTATAAATTAATATTTTTAATGCAATTATAAATTAATATTTTTAAGTATAAATTATAAATTAATATTATTAAAATATAAATCAAATAAATAATAAATAATTAAATATAATAATTATAAATAAAATGTAATTATAAATAGCATACATATTTTAATAATATGATTTATAAATAATGTTTCATAAATAAAAACACTGAAAGTTACAGAGCAAAATATGTACCTGCATTGAAATAACATAAAAAGCTTCATTTGGACACTAATATATATATATATATATATATATATATATATATATATATATAAGCATATGCACCAACATCAAGCCATACCGACGAGGAGGTTGAGGAATTCTATGAAGAAATCAAACAGCTACATACCAAGGGGAAACAACATATCAAGCTCATCATGGGAGATTTTAATGCAAGAATTGGACAACAGGAACAAGGAGAGACATCGGTTGGTAAATACGGATACGGGGAAAGGAATGAACGTGGCGATCAACTCATAGAATTTGCCGAAGCTGAAAATCTTAGCATCATGAATTCATTTTTTAAGAAGAAACTACAAAGAAAATGGACATGGAAACACCCCAATGGAGGAACCAGCGAAATTGACTATATACTGGCAAACAAGAAATCAATTATTGAAGATTGCAGCGTACTGAACAGATTTAATACTGGAAGTGATCATCGAATGGTGAGATGTAAAATGCACTTAAATACTAAACTAGAAAGGCAGAAGCTCATTAGGAAACAAGTATGTAAGAGGGTGGATTTAAAGAAATTAAAAGAAAATACTGAGGCATTCAAGTTGGAATTAAAAAATCGCTTTTCTGCACTGGAAGGACTTATTGAAGAAGTTGACATCTCAGAAGACGAAACAACTCATGAAAAGGCGAAGACTTATGAAGGTGGACAATCAAAATACCAGTTGCAAGATCGAGTATGTAGAACTTTGCAAAACTTTGCGCAAAAACATGAAAGAAGATATAAGAAAATTCAATTGTGAGTTAGTAAGGAAGGCCATTGAAAGCAACAAGAGCCTTAGGGTTGTTAAAGGGAGTTTGTCTATTGGGAAGAAACACATCATTGCATTAAAAGGAGAGGATGGCACTGTAACAAGAAATAGGGAAGAAATACTTAGAAGAGTTGAAGAATTCTACAGAAAGCTGTATGAGGGAAACAGTGGATTAAACGAAGACTCTGAGATAGTCGAAGGAACAGCTCCTAAAATCTTAAAAGAAGAAGTAGCATTTGCAATAAAAAGTATGAAGAAAGGAAGATCCCCTGGCGATGATGGCATTACATTAGATATCTTAAAAGAAGCTGGAGAACATGTAGAAGACATACTCGCAAAATTCTTTACCAAATGCCTCAACAGTGGTAACATACCAAACCAATGGGATTCTGCAACAGTAATTCTTTTGCATAAAAAAGGTGATAAAGAGGATTTAAAAAATTACCGACCAATTAGCTTGTTACCTGCTATTTATAAAATCTTCACAAAAGTGCTAACACATCGCCTGCAGAAAAAATTAGATGCAGCTCAACCAAGAGAACAAGCTGGATTTCGAAGTGGATTCAGTACAGTGGACCATATTCAAGTATTAAGAGAATTAATTGAAAGAACACATGAATATGAACTTCCATTGTGTGTGGCATTTATTGACTATGAGAAGGCCTTTGACTCTATTAAAACATCAGCAGTCATCAACTCTTTAAGATCAACAGACATTGAGGATGTGTACATTGACATGGTGAAACGTGTGTATAAAAATGCAAGTGCAAAATTTCGGTTACATAAAGATACCGAAGCTATCAAAATTGGTAAAGGTGTGAGGCAGGGAGATACCATTTCTCCAAAACTTTTTACTTCAGCTTTACAGATGATTTTTCAGCAGATAAATTGGAATGACAAGGGAATAAAAATAAATGGTGAATATTTAAATCATTTGCGGTTCGCTGATGACATTGTTATTTTTTCAAGAAACCCATCAGAACTCCAAGACATGGTACAGGAGCTCTCAACTAGAAGTAAAGAAGTTGGACTGAAGATGAACCTACAAAAAACTAAGATCATGTTCAATAATTTCGTAGAGGAAACAAAAATACAAGTTGACAACATTGAGCTAGAAATTGCTGATTCATATATTTACCTTGGCCAGCTGATTTCAATGGATGGCAACATTATGAAAGAACTCAACAGACGTATTAAACTTGGCTGGAGTGCATTTGGAAGAAACAGTTTTATCCTGAAGGGGAAATTGCCTTTGTGTCTAAAAAGAAAGGTCTTCAACCAGTGTGTATTGCCAGTCCTCTCTTATGGATCAGAGACATGGAGTCTAACTGTTGGAGCAATACGAAAGTTACAGACAACGCAAAGGAGCATGGAGAGGTGCATGCTTGGAATAACTAGGAGAGATCGGAAAAGGAACACTTGGGTAAGAGAGCAAACTAGAGTGGAGGACATCATTATTAAAGTAAAAGGGCTGAAATGTCTATGGGCCTGGCATATTGCAAGAAGTACTGATCACCGATGGACAACAGAAATTCGAACTGGATTCCAAGAGACCACCGAAGACCTGAAAAACGTCCTCAAACTAGATGGGTAGATGAAATGAAGAAGAAAACAGAGTTGGGGTGACTTGAAGCGAATTGCTCAGGATAGGCTTGTAGAAAGCATTTGGAGAGACCTTCATCCGGTAGTGGACCAGATAATGGTTGAATATGATGATGATGATGATGATGATGATATAGATATATATCTATATCTATATACATATATAGATATATATGTATATATATATATCTATATATATATATATAGAGAGAGAATTTTTTTGGTGAGATAGCAAGCTGGGTTGGCTGAAATTCCCAACCCTGAAGTTGTCCAGATGAATACAAATACGTATCGATGTTACTAGATGGCAGCATTATCGTTAACGTAAGGATTTAAGGGATTGCTTATCAGATTAAAATTATTTCACTCTTACGCGGCTTAAAAAATTAAAACAATTAGTATTTATAAATTTAATTGAGGTTTAATTTGACGAACTCACAGATTTCAAGCAAAAAACACGATAAAATAGAAAAAAAAATACGATAGCGATTAAATACTTACTGAGCCCTGCCCATAGACATCCATAGTTAACATTTCTGTCTGGAAAGCAAGAATTAGATTGCTTTTCATTCGATGTCACAAGCCCCACTCTTAGACCGTGGCGCCATCCAGTGAAAAAAATTGCGAAGTAGTTAATTTGACCGCGGACAAAATTTCATGTACATAACACAGATTTTGCTGAACTTTTATAATTAAGGAAAAAATAGAAATGTGTTTTAAATTGATGTTAGGCAAGCAATGCTTACATTGCTTCTATGGACCGCACGCCACTGTTCAGCATGCACTGATGGTGAATGTTGAATAAAAATATTTTTGTTACGTTATCACAAGAATGCAACTTTTAAAATCATACTGTATTATCAAAACATATTATGACATATGTCAAAATAGGAGAAAACTTACGTAACAGCATATGTAAATAAACTGTTGAACCTCTTAGAATGTGCTGTTTGTTTTGAACAACACATTCTAAATGAGAAAAGAAAATAATACCAATAATAAACTTACTTAATTATATGATTAACGGTACTCAATCTTATTTATTGCAATGACTTAAACTGTTATGACACTTTAAATTGCACAAGAATCCCTTGCTTTCAGTCGTGGGACACTTCTTTTTGCAATTACAGCGTGTATAGCCTTGCCCTCCGCTTCTCGAACTAGTTGCAGCTGCTTCTCTTAGCGACATTTCTTGAGAAGAAATCTCATCTATGGCACTTTTCTTTGCAAATTACGAACTGATTACGGGTATAAAGCTTCTTGAACACACTATTTTTGTTATCTGATTTATAGAAGCAGGAGTCTTCTATTCCCACAAGAACTGCCAACACATTTCGGACATTTCTACGACCACTGTCGGTATCACGGATTTGTATTCGTTCGGTAACACCCATTCGAGCAGAAGGAAATCTTCTTTTTGAGGTTATTAACATTTTCGTTGCTTGCAGTAGAAGATTTGCTTTCGCGGCCGCACTTTTTATAGAAATAAACTCGTGTTGTGCAGTCAGGGCTTAATATAAAGACGTGATAGGTTGCAGCGTCTCTCCAATATTTTCATTTGGAATATGGTTTTCTGTATGGTCACTCTTCAAATTTGGTGCATGCTATCTGACTCTCAGAAATCCGGAAAAGATTCAAAGTTGAAACTTTTGAGTGAGGTTTTAAGAAGTCTAGTTTTAGACTTTTTTTCTGTATATAAGGCCTGTTAATAGTTGTTGATTAATGAATTAATTTTGAAGATGCTGTGTATTTTTTTTATTATAACAGCAATTCTGCGTAAGACCCATGACTAGTCCTACTAGTCCGACAACACCTACTGTCCCGACAACACCTACTAGCCCGACAACACCTACTAGCCCGACAGCACCTACTAGCCCGACAGCACCTACCACAACTACTGCTGCTTAAAGATCGACGCGATGCATCCAAATGGAATCGCAGGACCAGGACAGGGTAATCGGGAAACGATTGTAAAATCAGTTAACTTGTTCTTAGAAAACAAAATAGTATAGCTAAATAAAGCATTGTTTAAAAGTTTAAAGCTTTGCAGTTGATATATTTCTTTGTCCTGTTTTCAATTACTTGTTCTAAAAACGTGGTGGTTATTATTACAATTTACATGTTGCAACAAAATCAAATTATGATTGTAGTTTTATAAGCACAACGTAGAGTTTTCAAAACTAATGTGGAGGGGGGGAGCACAAGCATATATAATATGCATTTACACATTACAAAATATGGAAAATTGCAATTTAATTTAAATTATGGGGGATTGGCGTTCTACGGGCCTATGTAGCTCTACGCTTATGCGTATAAGCACTTTTTACATAAAATTTAGTCATCTAGAGCCATAAGGTTCTATGGAAAACTTGGGTTAAATTTGGAGACCTCAGTGTAAAATAATATGGCGACGAATGTCCTTTTTTTGCAAATTATTAAAAATTTTTTTTGAATATGCAAAATTTCACCCCCCTCTCAAAAATTACAGGGAATTATTTAAGTCAAATTTTAGTAAATGGTTTCTACCTAAACATTCTTTAAGTAAATGGTTTCTACCCAAACATTCTTTAAGTGAATGGTTTCTACCTAAATACTCTTTAAGTGAATGGACTAAATCTAAAAGCGTGGAAATACAGTTGTGCCTTGCCATTCGAAGGTTTAGTATTCGCGATTGTTTTGCTCAATTCTCAAAAAATAAAATTTTCAGCAAAATTTGAAATTTCTAGGTCAAAACAATAATGTGTACTATGTACACTGTATGTACAGTATGTATACTGTACGTAACAGTATGTGTACTGCATATACTACACATACGTATAGGCCTTACGTATAGGCCTAATGTATAACGTACTAATGATAAACGGACGGAGCATACATGAACATTTCGGGTGTTGTTACTGCGTACTACTTCCAGCACGAAGTTTCTAAAATTTGGTTAGTTTGTACAAGAACAAATAGGATACAAAAATAACGGTAAGTAAAACTTGTTTAAAACGGCCACTTTTAGGACTGGATTGAATGATCACCATAGACAGGTGGTCACTATAGACATATATAAGGTCATATACGTCATTTGCAGGTGGTCAATTTACGAAGGAGGTCACTTTACCGAGTTCCACTGTATTTACTCGTTCTGCATTTTTTCGTACAAATATTTTAGCAGTGTATAGTATTTAATATACAAGTTAATGGCTATGAACATAAGCCGCCTTTTCACATATAGTTTTGATTTCACTATTCGCGGTTTTGCTATTCGCCGATAGTTCGTGAAAGGTAACTCTCACGAATAGCGAAGGACAACCATCAACGCAGAGTTCTCATAATTATTGGGAGGGGAGGGGGCAAGCATATATTATGCACATTTATACATTACAGTACACGCAAAATTTCAATTCATTTCAAATTGGTGGGGGGGGGGCATATAACTGTACGCCTATGGGGACGACTGTATTTAAATTTGGCACACAATAGTTATTTCATATACATTGAATTGCATTTCATGTGCATTGGCAAAGTGAGAGATTTCGTGGAAGATATCGAGAGACCGAGAGAGAGGGGGATAGAGATTTCGTAGACGTTACCGAGAAAGAAACAGAGAAATTTCGTGGGCGCTACCGAGAGATAGAGATTTTGTGGACACTACCGAGAGATAGAGATTTTGGGGACACTACCGAGAAAGAAAGAGATTTCGTGGACGCTACCGAGAGAGAAAGAGAGAGATAAAGATTTCGTGGGCGCTACAGAGAGAGAGAGAGATTTCGTCCGCCACCAAGAGAGAGAGAGAGAGGCTCAAAAGAGGCTAAATTCGCGAATACTTGAGAAAAGAGGAAGTTGCACGAATAATCGTTCGTGTCATTCTTTTCAGACTAAAAATTTGACAAAGGCGCCGAAAATCCCAGTTACGTCTCTAGTTGTGTTCAGTAAGATTAGGCATCAAATTATGTCAGCAAATATTGTCGAACTACTTAAGACCTATGGAATCAACCCCCGGACTACGGTGAGTAGTTGGCTGGTATAAGTGTGTTACTTTTTTTTGGGGGGGGACATAGTTCAGAGTCGAACCCGGGATAACCGTACATTAGGAGAACGTACGTGTTTCTATATACGAAATACGTATTTCTGGCCAAGGGCGGGCTATGTCCTCTCAAAGCGTCTCTGCGTCTGCCTTCGATTCTCATAAGGCGAATAGGGGCGGACTGGGTCCTCTCAAAGAGCGCATACCTTGGATTTTCGAATGGGTGCGAGTCCTATCCATGAGGTCCATGAAGTCCTATCCATGTCACCCATGAGGGCGCACCGGCCCAGGGGCCGGTAGGTCGGCTGCCCAGTCCGCCCCTGTTTCTGACGAGGGGCGACCAAGTTCAGTTCGAAACGTACGTTGATTTTTGTTAAATAAATTATAGTGCCCTTAACCCTAGACAGCACAGGTGGGGTACACCGTAGCCCACTGCGTAAATAAACAGTCATCTCGATGATTAAAAAGTGGACTGTGATTTGTAACTGACAAGAGAATAAAGCATAACACTGAAAAGCAGACGCATTTTCACATGTTTAATGAATATTTGCATAAATAATGTTAAATTTGTGTGTTGTTCCATTCGTCAAAGGTTAAAGTTTCTTTGTACCTCACCTATCCTGGCAAGTTTTATTTTCCTACGTATGCTGCCTAGGGTTAAAGTGTGCACCTTACTCTGCACCGCTGAGAAGAAGATCCCTAGAAGTTGTTAGACCAGTTTAACTTGGAATAGTTGATTAACCAAAATAGGGTGAGGGTAGCTGTGCGAGGACCGACATAAGCATGATATTGACAGGCTTGTTAAAAATAAGCAGTGCCAAAAATCTCACTAAAAGGTTTGATTTCGCTTTATATATTAACAACTAAAAGTATTGTAAAGGTTTTTTTCATTTCCATACGTATTTTACATTATAACACATATATTGTCCAAGAGGCAGATCCATAAAATATTTCCGAGGTTACAAAACCAAATATAGGAATTCTAAGAAAAAAACGGTAACAGGGGTAGATCCAGGGAAACCATTGCTTTAGGGTCAACCAAATTTCATAAGCATCTGGAATAGAAAAGTCATCTTTCCGAATCTTATACAGGGCAATAGATTTTAAAAGCTGCACCAAGTCTTTTTACATCTTTATTAATCATCTGATTATTTATAACTTGAACAGCTCATCATTTTCATGACCTGCAAATGATATGGACAATATTTTTGAGATCCACCTTGTGAAGCTCAAACCAGAGCTTTTTTACGCATAAAGGAAAAAGGGACACCGCCCCAGCACGGGGTCAAACCCGAGACCTACCTCACGAACTGTTATGCCTTCGACTCCAAGCTCAGGAGGTGTCTTTTTTTCCATATATATAAAAAGCGCTAGTTTGAGCTAAAAAACTTGGGCGTCAAAAATATTGTCCCTCAGTTTCAAACAAAAAATAATAATCATAAAAACGTTCCCTGTTGGCTTTGTATGTTCACAATTTGGCAATTAACCATGAGAAGGGTAATGTCTCCTACGATAAATTGTCCATAACGGTATCTTTTCCCGATCCATTTAGTATTAAGCGGCAAATATGTCGAGACCTACAGGCGGCAAAATCAAACTCGTTCATCGACCTCTGTTTCATGCATAGCCGTTAGAGATGAGACGGGCTCGAGCTCTATACTTCGCGTAGTTTTCGGGCCCGGGCTCTATATTTCATATAGTTTTCGGGCCCGGGATCTATAATTCATACAGTTGCCGGGCCCGGGCTTATATGATAGATGCAGCTGAAGCTGAAAACTACATTTTCTATATTGAAACTCTCCAAGGAATGCAACTATGTGAGTCGTTTTCGAGGATTGGAGAAATGCTTGTGTATGTATGCAAATTCGAAAGAAATTAAATAGCGTACTTTAGTAATTTTTTTTTTAAATTTAAATCGTATGTCAAGACTGTTAAAGGTATATTTGAATCTTCCTTCTTGGGCTCGAATTCCCAGATAGTACTTCGGGCTCGGATGGGCTCAAATTGAAAGTATTCGGGCCTCGAAAAATGAGACCGAACTCATCTCTAATAAACGTACGCAGAAAGTTCATTGGGAGGGGGCGTGGTTACAAAGGTACAAAAGTATATATTTTTATCAGAGGTGGAGCCAGAGAGAACGATTGATTGTTTGGCTTTTTTATGGCGCAAGAGCATCTGGGCTATACTGCGCCAAGGAGCCAGAGAGGGATTTGGAGGAGGGGAATTTGAAATACGATAGGACATACTAATAACGAGACCGCATTTAATGAGTTTTCGGATATAGTGAGGAAAATACGGATTTTGGTTGGTATAATGATTAAGCGCAATGGAATTTAACCGCTTTTAGCGAACAAGTCTTTTTAGACCCCGGATTTAACGAACAATTTAAAAATAATAAAATAGGAAATCAACCATTTAGTAAAAATTTCGTCGTTATATGCCGTTCGTTGTTATAACTGACCGCATTTTTATGGAGGATTTGGGAAGGGAAATTTTCCTAACCCCACCCCACGTGTATCCGTTACTGTTTATATATATATATACAAAATTTCATCACAATGGGAGATTACAATCCACATCAACCCCCACCCCTACATACGCTAGTGGTCTACTGCATAATATATTAAATCTGTCGGAAAATTTAAGCTTTCAAAATTTAACGAAAATTGTTTTCTACATTATCTGTACATTTACACAGAGCCGTAGCCAGGCTGGGGCTATAGGGGGGCTGAGCCCACCTCTGAAAAATATTTTTTCTCAAAAATCAAATATTGTAGAATTTTATTTTAAATTTTTTGTTTTGTACGAAATTGTACATGACAATGGAAATTGTTCTTTGACGTTAAAAATGTATTCAAAATAGCTCTCTACTGTAGATCTTGTGTACATAATGTTTTTTACATACGTTTGAATCTTCATATACTTTATAATAAGGATATGGGAAATTCTAGAAAGAAATTTATTTCTTAATGCAAAATTTATGTTAAGAAATTTATTTATTAACGTTAAATATATTAGTTTACATAGATATTTAGTATTATTAAATATATTAATAAAATACATCAAAACATGAACGAATTTTAAGCCCCTTGTAGCTTTCTGAGCCCCCTCCCGTAACCTACAGAGCCCCCCCTGTAACACCCATGTTGACACGACATGTAACAAGCTGTTTTCATAATTTCGATCCGCCCATGTTTGATAATCGTTCCTTTTGCACATGCGCAAACAGCCTTCTCGGATTAAAAACTTTGCTAGCTCGTC